>LPNX010472002.1:0-116779 GCA_001517045.1 Pseudotsuga menziesii | reverse complement strand
CGAACACCCCTTCGGATTAAGAGGGGGATTGTTAGAATATAATCCGTCGGGATTATATATTGTAAATAAATAAATAAATAGTTAGCTGAACAGTTACATGGGAAGGTGAAAAGGTAGATGAAGCTCAACCACCACATGTAATATATAAATGTATGCATTAGCCATGAAGTGAATCAGAATCGAGAGTTATAATACCTATCAAAAGCCAATTAAAATCAACGCTGAATTAAAATGAACTACACTATTTTATTTGATAGGGTTCACCAACAAGCTTAGGTTTTAGGGTCTTGGAATAGCTCATTGTGAGTAAATTCTCCAAGACCACCAAACAACAACATGTATGTGTCTGTCCAGGTAAGTGTGTGAAATCCTTGGTATAACCAGCGTTTCTCAGGATCCTCCCCTGAAAAGGGAGTTAAGCACGAGGTAGTGTGAGCAGTTATTGCTTGGGATGACCCCTAGTCAGAACTGAGTAGCACTGGAGATATTTCCAGGATTGTATTCGTATCTGGGGGCTCTTTCAAGAGTTTCGGGCTTTGCTACCATGCCCATACGGTCAATCTCGCCTGCGACTGTCCACTTGAGCATTGATTATATTGAGGTGACCTTAGTGGCCTTACCTAGGATATCGAGGGGGTACTTTACAGGGGTTATTCTGAAGGTGTCCCGGTTAGGTTGGGGTCGGACAACACAGTCGCTTTACGCGTTGAAGCTGAGGGCCACAATAATTGGTTACGTACCTCCACTTGTTGTGTATGGGAGTCTCAAGCCTCTCCCAGGCGAGACATACCTGCTTCATTTAGGAGCTCACTTATCCTACCCTTGATTGCTTGCATTTGGATTTAGATTTTATTGGTGATTGCTCTGTGCACGATAACTTTCCTAGGGTTTGTGTAGATAGAGAGTCTTTTTCTATTTTTTGAGTCATTGTGGATTCGGGCGCGGCTTCTCGCCGTTCTCATCATTTAGCAGGGCTTCTTCCTTCTACATCTCCTCCTCCTTTGGGAGAGAGACATAGACAGTCCAGGCGGACTAATTCGCACATTGATTCACACACCATGGAAGACCATATAGAAGGTATTCCTAAACCACCTTCTCCCATTCATGTGGAAGATGGGGAGTTTACTCCTACCTATGACCCTTCACCTGACTTGACTGAGTTAGGTCCTATGATTTCTGAGATAGGAACCTTTCATGATATACCTGCTCACTCTAGGGTTGATTCCCCATTGACGCATTACCGGTATGGAATGTCGGAGGATGCTGAGACTCATTTCGAACCCATGAGCACTAGTTATGGTAGTTATGGTATCGCTGGTTTTCCCACACATGATTTGGCATTTCATGTCGAGTCTAAGTTCGAACCTAACACTATGCCTGGGTGTACTCTCATTACTTACCATGCAGATAGGTTTGGGAGCACTAGTCAAATTGTACCTTCCATTCCAGTGGTGGAAGCTACATCACATATTCCTCCTAGGTCTAGGGTTGGTGATCCTATTAGGATACCAGATCCGAGACGAGTGACTATAGGGAAGAGTACGTACTTAATTACACAAATCCCTTCGTCCTCTATCCCTAGTTATTCGAATGTTCACCCTCCACCTCATTCACGTGGTCCTTCGGGCCGAAACGTTACTACGAGTTATGCCCGTACTGCGGTTACTAGACTAGTAGTGTCTCAGCTCCATGCACCACCCATTGTTTCGGGAGGTCATGCTCATACTTCTAGAGGTCACATTCCTACTTCCAAAATGTATATTCCTACTCCAGAATGTATGTTCCTACCTACGGAGTGTCTCATGGGACATCACATGCGATGACTTATGGACCCTATTATGGGACATAATATGGACAGGGTTCTTCACCTTATGGGGGCAGGTATCAACAACCTGCTTACTCTCCAAATTACAGCTTTGTAGCTCCGACTATTCAAGGTCCACCACATTATGGTGCTTCCATGCCACCCTATATGGGTCAAACAGGAGGAGGGCACTATGGCCAAGGCCATGGTGGTAATCAGAGCTATGTGAATCAGAACTATCAGGGAGCGGTCCATTGACCTCATCATCTTAGGATCCCTTTCCTCACAACGCTGAATCTTCCTGACTTGTTGAGATTGACGAACGATCCTGTAGCTGATGACTCAGCTTGGTCGGCTGTCCCTACTAATCTTCCCTCGGAAATACCCAAGTTCAAGGGAAAACCGGGAGAGGATTTGAGCGAACATGTTACTACTTTTCACCTATGGTGCTCTTCAAATTCCTTACATCAGGACTCAATCCGTTTGAGACTATTTCAACACACCCTTACAGGGCCTGCCACGAAATGGTATATAGAGCTACCTAGGGGGGCATTCACCTTGTTCGATGACCTAGCGATGAATTTTCTTAACCACTTCCAGCTACCAGTGCGTTATGACATTGGTACCGAACTCTTTTCGAAGTTTCGGCAGGATAAATCCACACATATCTTGGATCACATCCAAGAGTGGCGTAGATGGAAGAGGTTAATTAAAGCCTTTATACTGTTGAAATTCCTCCTCGAATGGTTCCTTAAGTCGTTATTGCCGTATATAGAGAAGGATGTTTCTACATCCGGAGTGCAGAATGAGGAACAAGTGATTTTTAGGGCACAGGAACTGGACTTGATTTATGCTCAGTCCGGTTTGTTATATGAGATCATTTCCAATGCTCCGCGTTCTTGTTTCGACCCCAAAGTTAAACCTGGACCACATGCCAATGGCATTGTGGGTTGTGCGAGTGCTAAACCTGTGGATTCAGTTGCAAAACAAGTTACTCAATTGTCAATCAACCAATCTGCTTTGGGACAAGCTACAACTTCATCCCAACCCGCCCAAATGGCGAGTGTGCTTTCAGTACAATCGTCGGACCAGAAGGGTAACCAACAGCCCGGACGGAATAAAAAGAAGGGGAAGGATAATCATAAGGGTGGGCATAGGAATGAGAATGCTAATAATAATGGCAAGAAAGGCCGTGATTTTGGGGGGGACAAGCAAGCTAAACGTAAGGTTAAATTCCCTTGCAAGTTGTGTACAGATGATCACCTCACTTACTTGTGCCCTCGTATCGATGAAGCCTCAAGATTCTTGGCACATGGCCCAGCTGTGCTAACTAACTGTTTACCTCACAATCAAAATATGAACTCGAGGACCCATGATCAGTCTGGTGGTGATCAAGATCCGTTGGAGGGTAGTGGTCGTGGTTGCATTAACATGGTATGTGCTGCGAAAGTTGTGACCCGTGTGAAGGACTATGGTTTGTCACAACCCAGCCCAGGAAAGTAACCTGATCCACCAGGGTCTCCTTTGCGTATTGAAAAACCTGTGGATAAACCTAAAGTTGCACCTCACATTCCTAAGGGAGTCCTTAAGCATTTGGGGCACAATCCTAATTCCTGAGCCACCCAGAGCTATTCAGTTGTCAAGGATTTGGGCCACACTCCTTGTGCGATGTCTGCATTGGACATGCTTCAGAGTTGTCCTTCTCAAAGGAAGGCTTTGCTTTCTGCCCTTGGTGTGAATGATGATGATTCTTCCTTCATGATTAAATTTGAAACTGCAGGACTTAATCCTCACTGGCCTTACTATGTATCTCTTTTGATTCACGTAGAATGTCTTAACATGACCGTCAAGTGCACTGTGATTGACGAAGGCGTTGCCGCTTCTATGATGTCTTTATTTTGTTGGAAGGGTTTAGGTTCCCCTGAGCTGTCTAAATCAACGACCATGTTAACTGAATTTGATGGGAGATCATTTAGGCCGCATGAGATCCTTCCTTCCCTTAAGGTCCGTTTGGGAGGGAAGACCATTGCGATAGAGGTCGAGGTGTTTGATGCGCCCCTTGACTACAATATCTTGCAGGGTAGGAATTGGATGTATAGTATGCCGTTCCTTCTTCCCTATTTCACGTTGTATGATTTCTATTTAACGGGAAGATAGTCATGATTGATCAAACGACATTCAAGAATCCTTCTATTACCGCATCTTTGGGAGCTTCAATCCCGATCGTTGAACACTCTCAGCTAGTAACTGGGAGTGTGGGTGTAGGCATGTATCCATCCCTCATGGGGAGATTTAGTTGTCCTGCACCGGTCCTTATGATAGGGTCTAGTTCTGGTGACGCTTCGACATCTATGAGATCGGTGTCTTTTCGCATGAGTCATATGGAAGACCCTTGGGTTCTTCCTAAATCAAGTACTCCGAGTGAGCCCATCGTGATGAACGTGTCATTTCCTACAACTATGATAGCTTATCAAGACAATCTTGAGTGTGTTGCAGAGCCCAGTCTGTCCTCTTCACGGACAGAGGAGGAGGACCCTTATGTGCTGCCAGCACGGGCAGTGCAGTCTTCTCACGCACACGACTACCTTGATACTATTTTCCCTTCAGATGAAGCAATTATTGAGGCCATGTCAGGAATTGAGCCACCATGGGAGGAGCTCCATCATAGATCTTACTTTCTTCCTGAGCTTGACCGCTTGGAGCATGAGGACTTTAGGGTGGTTCTTAGTGAGAGAATTGGTAGTCCTATGGTTCCATTAAGCTCTCTTGGTTCGATGGATGATGGAAACATGGCTAACATATCTTCAATGATTCCTATCAATATCTCTCGCGATCCTGGTAGGATAGAGAATGTCTATATTGGGGAAAAATGTTCCCATGCTGAGATTCTAGAACACACCGAGCTATTCAAAGAATTGCATGATATCTTTGCTTGGTCTTACGATGAAATTCCAGGAATCGACCCTTGGATTGTTGAACATGAGATTAAGACTTATCCCAACGCTAAGCCTGTTCGACAATGTTTACGTGTTGTGAATCCTAGGAAAGCACCCATGATTAAGGCATAGATAGAGAAACTGTTGAAAGCTAGTTTTATCTATCCCATTCCCTTGATGGAGTGGGTTTCAAACCCCTTTCCGGTGGATAAGAAGTAGGGAGCAATCCGCATATGCACTGATTTTTGTGATTTGAATCGTGCCTATCCTAAGGACAATTTCCCCACGCCATTTATTGATCAAATTTTGGATGAGTGTGCGGGTAGCGAGGTTTTTTCCTTTATGGACGGCTTTTTCGGATATAATTAGATACAAATTAAACCTGAGGACCAACATAATACTACATTTATTTGTCCTTCGGGAAATTTTGCATATCGAAAAATGACTTTTGGCCTTAAGAATGCTGGAGCTACTTTTCAGTGGGCAATGACCTTGATCTTCCACGATCTCAAGTCTATTATCGAATTATTTTTGGATGACCTTGCTGCTCATTCTTGTATGAGAATGTGTCATTCCTATCACTTGAGATTGGTATTCGAAAGATGCCGCATTTTTTGTGTGAAGTTAGGTCGCTTGTTAGGATTCATCGTTTCTAAAGAGGGTATAAGAGTCGACCCTTTGAAGGTTGTGGCAATACTTTAGTTGTCTCCCCCAAAAAATATTCGTCATCTTCAATGTTTGCAAGGCATGGAAAAATTATTACGGATATTTGTTCTCAATTTTGCCAATTTGAATAGACGCTTCATGCATATTTTAAAGAAGGACACCATCTTTTGTTGGGATGAGTGAGCCCAGGAGTCCTTTGATGTGCTCAAGCGAGCCCTAGCATCGGCCCCAGTGATTAGTCCCCCAGACTATAGCCGTGATTTTCTACTTTATGTGGCCGTGTCCATGGAGACGATTGGGATGGTTTTGGTTCAAGAGGATGAGGAGCTCCAAGAGCATGTCATATACTATCTGAGCTAGAACCTTATTGACGCAGAGATTCGTTATTCTCATGTTGAGAAGCTTTCCTTAGCTACCGTACATGCGATTCAACGGTTGAGACATTATATTCTCCTTCGCCAGACCTTGGTTGTGGCCCATGTCAATGCGCTTCAATTCGTCCTCACTGAAAGAATGATTGGAGGAAAATATAATAAATGGATTGTCATCCTGCAAGAATTCTATCTCGAATTTGTTTTGGAAAAATTGAAGAAATTGTTAATTTTTGCAGAGCTTATATCGGATTTCCCAAGCGAGGCCGAGGAGTTAGTTTGTGAAGATAAGTTTGTCGATGAGCACATCTTATTAATCTCAACTTTAGACCCATGGTATGGGGATATCATTATATATCTACAAACATTGAAGGTCCCTACTCACCTCCCACGAGATGAACGACGACGATTACGCCACGTGTCTAAGAATTACCTCATAGTGGATAACACTTTATACCACCATGGGGTAGATTCCATTTTACGATGTTGTTTAACCCATGAAAAGGATGGGGTAGTGCTGAATGATTTCCATAGAGGGGCGTGTGGTGGTCATTTATATAGGCTTTCTATAGCCCAAAAAATATTAAGAGTGGGTTATTTCTGGCTGTCGATCTTTAAGGATTGTGTAGATGCGGTCAATAGGTGCCACCCTTGCCAGTTGTTTGCATGTAATATGCACTCGAAACCTGCCCTGTTACATCCCATCATCACCGCCAGTCCCTTCACTAAGTGGGGGCTTGATTTTATGGATTTCAACCCAGCTTTGTCTGGGGGGCATCATCATATCATAGTGGCTGTTGATTACTTCACGAAATGGGCTGAGGCTATGCCTACAGTTAAATCCAACGATGAGACAACCGCGCACTTCGTATTCAACCAGATTATTACTCAGTTCAGGATTCTGAAAGAGCTTGTCACTGACGATGGCTCGCACTTTCATAATCGTATGATGGAAGAGTTGGAATCAAAGTTAGGGTACAAGCAAGAGCATTCCTCCTCTTACTACCCTCAAGCGAGTGGACAGGTAGAAGCAGTAAACAAATCACTCAAATCCATTCTCCAACGAATCATCGCACAAAGCAAGAATAATTGGCACATCATGTTATATCCTGCTTTGTGGGTGTATAGAACTGCGGTTAAGACTGCCACCGGTTTTTCTCCATATCAACTTGTACATGGAGTGGAGTCAATATTGCCAGTTGAATGCAAGATTCCTTCTTTGAAGCTAGTCGTAAAACTCTTACCAGACACTTCACTATTGGAGGAGCGTTTTGTCCACCTTGAGCAACTTGATGAGTAGCGTTGAGATGACTTGGTGGCTCTAGAGGTAAATAAACATCGCGTAAAGGTCCAATATGATAAGTCTGTCTGTCCAAGGAGGTTTAGTGAGGGAGACTTGGTCCTTTTTTGGGATCAACCAAAAGAACCTTTGGGGGCAGGAAAGTTTAACCCCATGTGGCGTGGTCCTTACGTCGTCAAACGTGTGTTAGAGAAGGGTGCTTATGAGTTAGTGGATTATGAGGGAACGGCCTTGGCGGAGCCTAGAAATGGGCTCTATCTCAAGAAGTACTATGCATGATTTTCAGCCAAGGCTGGTTATTGTATATTATTGTACAGTTTGTATAGTTAGGTTTTTTTCTTATCGTGATCGAGTTTGTGATTAGTTTCGTTTCTTTTGGCAGATGTCAATGGAATCTTCCACCTACATGGGATTCACGGATGGTGCGAGCTGTCACACTCAACACTCAGCCTCTGCTGCTTGGGTGATTTATACTCCTATGGGTCAGGTACTGTCTTCAGTAGGCGTATGTCTATGGCCATCTTCCAACAATGTTGCTGAATATAGTGCTGTTATTGAACTTTTACGGGATGCCATTTCGCATGGTGTTCTTTCTCTTAAGGTACGTCTTGATTCAGAGTTAATAGTGTCATAGCTTAATGGTTTATACCATGTTAGAGATCCGACGTTATTAAGAAGATTCTTACGTGTGAGATTATTAGAATGACAATTTGACAATATAACATACATACATATTCCAAGAAGTAATAATCAAGTTGCTGACTCATATGCTAACTATGTGTTAGATTGGAATTTGTTTCATACACAATAAATTCATCACAAACAAAATTTTTTACACATGTAAATAAATAAACTGATCATCATAAGAGTTTTTATAAACATCCAAAATGTGATAATACATAGTGTCATGATACAAAAATGGGGCTCTCGAGCCACCAGAATATAATACACGGTAATACAAAATGTGTCACTCCCAGGTCTCTAAGACTGTGGAGGAGGAGGGGGGTTGTGATCATGGAAGGTCACTACGGCTCTAGCTAGCCGTCGGAATAATCGCACCCATGCTCGTGGTACACCCACCACCTGGCGCTGCATAGCCTCAGGCAAGTCCTCGACTTGCGCCATGGGAACTCTATGTGTCAACCTAATGAAGTTGGTATGAATGCTCTGGAGCATCTTCTCTGCATCCACACCCGTGATATCATCTCCTCTTCCCCTCCGTCTGTGACGAGGGAAGCCTTCAGGCTGCCATGGTCCCACATCTGCATGCAAATGGTAGATGTCACTATATATTGTCACCCAAAAATATGTCTTTTGATTTCATATAATCAGAAAACACAAAAAATTAAATAACTCAAAAATTTTAAAAAAGAGGGTCGAGATTCGTTACCCATGTCACCATATGCAGATCCTGGTGGTAGCGGCATGTCTGGGTCCCCTCAGAAATCTATCCCCACATAAGGGTATTCATCGATGGCAACTATCTGTTGTCACCACCACAAAAATAAATCAGTTGGATAGGGGTTGGACACCCTACCTCCCCCCAGTCTGAGCATAACATCTTCCCAACGCTGTTGGGCCGGATCTCGAACCCCATGAAGAGGAACGTCAACTCTGGGGTTCAATCTTGGAACACGCTCGAAGAAAAAAGTGCCCAATATCTTGTTGAACCTGAAGTTCCGCACTCTGTCCACCTTACACTCACTGAGCTGATGTTTCATGTTGCTCAGTAGTGTAGTGCTCTAGTCATAGACCGTGGGTTGCATGCACTCCACTGCATAAAACATTAGAGGCCGTGAGGCCTAGTGGAGTGAATCCAAGCTTGCTATCCTGCCCAATGTCAATAGAATGGCATTTAGGCCCAGGACTTGTATAGAGTTGGTTGGGACCTGACTCACCACCTTCTCTATGTCTGGATAGCAGTACACTGCAATGTACTCATTGATAGTTAGGCCACCTCCGGGCCCACCACGAGAACGAAGGTTCACTACTTTCCCCTGTCCAGAAAGTCAGGTAATAAAGTATATGTCCTCCACCTCTATGGTGAGGGACATCCCATCTATCTGGAAGGAATCAGTGTCTAGATCCCAATAATCCACTAGCATCTGCAATAGTCTTGGTTTGGCCCTGAAGCCGTCAAGACACCAAAACTTGTAGAGTCCAAATGCATGTAGCGCTTGTTGAGCCATTAGATTGGCCCTTACTGCCTCCTCTACATCACCATGTTCACTCTCTCTCCACTCTAGGACCATGCTGCATAAAAAATTGCAAGTTTGCCCATTAGATTACTCAAAAAACCTTATGCGCGGCCGCATACTTGACTGTTTTACAAATAGCCGCGTATGTACACGGGTTTGGGGGCATTTTCTGCATATAGCCAGCCCTATACGTGGAAAAACCCTCGATTTTCGTGTGGGCCGCAGTGCCTTTTTTAGTTTGGCCTAGAAACCTCAAATGACCATGGAATTTGATAAAAATTGCATTGAAATGGAAGAGAAGAGCATGGGTAAGTACCTGGAAGAAACGGTAGTGGATTCTGCCTGCTGGATCTCCAGGAATTCGCTGTTGAAAATCTGAGCTCAATTGGGTAAAAATTTCAAATGTTTTATAATGTTTTGAAATATTTACTATTTATAGAAATTTTTCAAATTTTTGAAAATTTTTACCCCCTTTCCTATAGTTTGGACTATTTCTAATCATTTTGGACCGTTTTTGACCTAATTTATGATGTAGGAGACCTTTTCGAGTGCCGTTTTAGCTGTTGGATTGACCCGTTCGTGCCGATTTCAGGTATCATGTCTAAATTGGCATATAGGTTAGGTTTCATTACTATTTGAATTTTGCATGACCTTATGACTGTTTCATCATAGCCTTAGGTATGAACCCACTCTATTATGTCACATGAACCTTCTTGCTGTTTTAGAAGTGGCATGATATGAGTGGTAGAGCTTAACCTTACATGGGTACCCTAGTTAGGACCTTATTTGCATTTGGTTCCCATGCTGACATTTTGTCTTTTAGGGTGTGGGAGTCCGTTGTATAGTATTGCCATGACATTTCACAAGAGCCTCATACTCCTCTTGATATTTTGTTGGCCTATTTCCCTCAGGACTCCCGTATGTCAAGTTGTAATTGCATTATCATGAGCTTTACCTGCCTTATTGAGCTTTATGCTGGCTTCCCTGACATTACGTTTCAGCCATATAGCCCGATCTTGTCTCATGTCTAGCCATGCAGAGCCATTTTATATATCCTTTACAACTTGATTCCCTTTTTATCGGGAGGGTATTTTCCCTCGAGTGTCGATATCCTACACATGTGTCCTTGCATTAAGCATAGGTATGTTCCAATGCTTGGAACTAGTTTGTTTGCCCCTATGAAACTCGTCTCCTCCTAGTCTGTAACTATAAATCCATTTTATTCTTTTTCAAGATTTTTAAATAATTGAAAAAGTCCAAAAAAATAAAAAAACCAAAAATCCAGACAAGGAAAGATGTTATCTTTGGCAGCTATCGAGTTGTGTCTCCTTCGAATAGAGCATTGTATATCACATCCATTGGTTGGGTTTATAGTTTGACTCTAGGAGCTGTACTTGTTTATTTGAGTTTATCTTCACCGACTGGTGAAGCTTCCAGTCCCTATGGAGCCTCTGTCGATGCCTCATGTGTTGCAGAGATGTCCCAGTTTGTATATCGATTCTATGTTGCCTTTATTCAGTCACCATTCATCGTTATGATATTTTTCAAAGGAAGTTGAAACTTGAGTCGGCCATTCCTCAGTTATCTTGACTTTGCATGTCGGCCATTCCCAGTACAGTTACTGGTTCGTGCACATTATGATCGAGTCCTTCCACATCTTACAACTTTGCTGAGTACCTCGTGTTGGATGATGGGGGATGCCTTAATTCCCTCCTTCCAGTGGATTTCATCCTATCGACTTCAGATCATTTATTCTGGGATTGGAATCTAGAGTCATTTTTGAGTGCCTTGAGACTTGCAGTCATCAGTGGCAGATTCTCTCACCATCGACAGTCTTTGGGAATACATCGATGTCCCCTGATCGATGGATCTTGTCAAGTGTTCGACCTCAACACATTTATTCGCACTTGTTATTTTGCACTATAGTACCTTGATTCCCGTTTTCATTATTGGTGGGTGATCTCGCATCTGTTAATGGTATACATTAATGACCAGTAATCAGAGGATGGACTACTATGTTCGACCTCGACACCTCTATTCACATAGTAGGACATGTACTCGTAGCAGTTTGTGTAGAAGACATGTCCTTTGATGTTTCCTTGACCATCCCTAAAAACATGTGAAAAATGATACACACGAATTTTAAACCTCTAATCTCATATATACGCGGGTTTGACCACTAAAACCGCGTACATTGGGATGTGTACAAAATCCAAATCCTTTTGGAGTTTTCCTTGACATGGATCTGACTCACTTGACTCCTAGCCGTCCATATGCCTTGAGATCGCTTGGATTCGACCTTTCATTACCCCTTTGAAAAGATATATAAGGAACTCTTTGGTACATTGAAGGCATAAGAGAGAATTGAGAGCAAAGAAACTATAGTCCATTGTTTCTGGAACTTATGCTTGAGTCTGCATCCCTTTGTCCCTTGGAGCACTTTTGTGTTCTTCCCAAGCTTGCCTTTTGCTTGTGAGCTTGCTATCGAGAGATGGAGGATTGAAGTGGTGGAGGCCCAAGTGGGGGATTCAATTTCTTCGATTCACAGACGTGCCGATAGAGGTTGTATCCATTGTAATATCTGATTTTATAATAATAGAAATATCTTTTCCTGTCCAATAATGTATGTTTGAATGAATATTTTATCCATTGGATGATTTCAAATGTGTATGCATTGTTGACTATATATGCTAGAATAGATCTAACACCGATATATATAGTATGCTTGTATTGTTTACTTGTTGTTGAGGAAGTAATCTATAAATTCAAGATGAAGTTGGAAATATCAACAGGGATCTACTTCAACCGTTCGGAATAAGGTATGAGGTCTAATCCTTTAGTGTTAGATGGTTAATTTCTATTGCATATTGGAAAGGATTGATTTCTGGAGTCCAGCTGTCTGTTGTGGTACCCCAAGCCATAGGAATTTCTCTCCGTAACAAGGTAGAAGACACATGTTATTTTCATGGAAATGTAAAGAAGATCCTGGATAGTTTCTAGGTGAAGGGTTGCTCGATATGTGATGAAGACTTGACAGACGACTAGGCCTACATCTAGCATGAAAAAGGGTTGGCCATGTAGAAATTTCTGATGATAGATAGTATGGTACGATGAGAAAATTATAAGAATATGATGACAACAGCTATGATGAAGACTCTATGACTCCATGATGATGATGATGCGATGAAGACCTGACCAGATGTGCTGATGATTGTGTAGAGAGAGAATACCTTCCTATTTAAGAAGGAGTGTTGATGTATTTGTAACTTTGGAAGATACTTTGATGTATATTATCATACAAGTATGTTGTTGTACCTCCATTAGGGATGTGTGTTTCCCCTTTACGGGATGTCTAAATTGTTTCAAGGCCTCGAGGTATAGACTTCGTTGCACATTGGGGCAATAGTGATCAGTGTAACATCATGTAATATGTACTTGTAGTCTCTCTAGGAGAAGTGGGTCCTATGTGAGAAGACATGTAGGCTCGAGTATTATGTTTTTTAGTGACTTTAAAGGGTATACATAGGAAAGTGCTATCCCTCATTTATACACACCTCACACTCTCAAGTTCGCATGAGAGAGAGAGATAGTTAGAGTAGGAGATATAGATAGCTGTTGAATATTTCTTATTATTGATTTTAATCATCTTACTATTCCGAGGAAGTTTGCGGGGTTTTCTCCTTTATGGTTTCCCTGGTGAAAATATTTGTGTCTCGTGTATATTTTATATCTTATGTATATTGTTGTACTTGTTATTCTTTCAAATAATACCCTAGATAATCTAATCAAATCTTAAGAAAAAATAACACCTTTATGGTATAAATCAATCTCCAAGGATGTGGTACCAAAAGTTTGAAACATACATACTTCGATTGGGGTTTGTGAGAAGCAAGGTTGATCACTGTGTATACTCCAAACTGATTGGTGATCACTTCATTAACATAGTTCTATATGTTGATGAAATGTTGTTTATTAGAAACAACAAAGATGTTATAAAGGAGGTGAAGTCTCAGTTGTTTTCCAAATTTGACATGAAGTATCTCAGTGTTGCAAACTTCATTCTGGGAATGGAGATAAGAAGAGATCATGCAAACATGAAGATATGGTTAAATCAAAGAAAATATGTTGAGATGGTACTACAAAGATTTAACATGCAATAAAGTAAGCCAATCAAGGTTCCTATTCTTGCAGGTGTAAAGTTATATGTAGGCCAGTGTCCAAATAAATGAGAATAAGAATAAGATATGTCATGAGTTCCATATGATAGTGTAGTTGGTAGTTTGATATATGTAATGGTTTGTACTAGACCAGACATTTCTCATGTGGTGGGACTTTTGAGAAGATGTATGTCAAAGCTAGGGAAAGATCATTGGAGAACTGTAAAGAGGGTCTCTAGATACTAGCATGGTACCATAGATTATGTAATCAGCTACCAAGTAAGACCTGGACATGATAGATTAATAGATCCACATTATTTGTTGATGCATACTGGGATGGATATATTGATCACAGAAGATCTACATGTGGGTATGTATTTTACCTATTTGGAGGATCTACCATTTGGATGGGTAAGAGACGGTTTGTAGTTGCACTCTCAACTATAGAAGTTGAATACATGGAAGCCACAGATGCCAACAAAGTAGTATGGTTAGAGAGGCTTTGTTCAAGTGTTGGGTTTGTACAGAAAGTTTTAATGTTATATTGTGATAGCCAAAGTGTAATCTTCCTAGCAAAGAACCATGCTTATCATGCTAAGAAAAAGCATTTTGATGTGCAATATCACTTTGTGGGGGAATGGTTGAAGAAAAGAAGGTGTTGCTGGAGAAGGCTGACACCTTGAGGAATGTTGCAGACTCATAAAAAAATTATGTCGATACAAATAAGTTCTCTTGGTGTGGAGAATATATGAGCTTTGATTCATTGAACCTATGACCCTATGAGTACATGACTCATTATTATGCAAAGAAAACAACAACTGGGAGAATGTTGGGTATATCTTATATTCTTTGCATGTGTGTATGTGGGGGGGAGGGGGGATGTGGCTATCAGTGGTGTGTCTAACGATCACTATCAGATCCTTCATGAAAATGGTCAGTAGGCCATTTTCGACATGAGCGCATCGAGCCCACATTTTTGGGTTGTTTTAGGCAATTTTGGGGAGTTTTCTAAAAATATGCAATTTAATCCTGGTTAAGGGATTGGAGTCTATTTTCTAATACAGGTTAATGTATTAGGGTATTGGATGCCACTAAATACCTATATTGTATTGATATTTATTCATAATGATAATGATAAAGTATGAGGTTTGGCTCCAAGGTTTGTTGGTTTTCCTGGTTAAGGGTTTCCAAGGTAAATCATTGTGTTTTATGTGTGAATGTTGTGGCGTAATATCCTTTTTTCTTAAAGAATCTATATGTTTTGCTTCTCTACACATGTTTAAAACTTACAATGGGGATGGGGATTAAGAGAGATAAATATAGAGAGGGGTTTAGGGCTAGGGGGAGTAGGAGAGAGAGGTGGTGGTTGAGGATGGGGGAGTATGAGAGAGAGAGAGAGAGGGTGTGTTATGAGGTTGGAGGTAAGTGAAGGAGGGGAGAGACTATGAGAGAGAGTCTTAGTAACGATTAGGGAAGGTGTAGGGATGTGTACACATGTTTGATAGATAGATACATAGAGTTTGTGTTTGAGAGAGAGAATCGGTGAGGTGATGGGGTGTTAGGGGGGTGAGGGAGAGAGAGAGAGGGGTGGGGTTAGGGGAGTAGAGGTATGTGTTAGCACTCAGAATGTACCCAGGTTGTGAAAGATAAATTCCAAGGTAATAGCAAAAACCACTTTAGAAAGAAACTCGCTTTTCTTTCCAGAGAGGGATCTCTCAAATATAGATTTAACAAGGCCAGATATAAATAAACACTCGAAAATTATACAGATGGTTGAAAAAATACACATAACCATTGGGAAATGGAGTCACATATACATAAAAAATATCACAAAGACATATGCATGAGATTTTATCAAAGGCAAGATAATCATTCAATCACAGTCGTTCATTTAGTTCAGGTGAGACAGAAGAGATAATGAATAGTCCATCAATACAGAGCATCAAAAGATGAGTTCTATATTAACTTTAGTAGAAACATTTATAAAATATCTGAAACGATGATCAAAGCATAACCAATATGAATTCTAACCATTCAACACTATGTTTCAGATATGAAGAAAACAAAATGGAGTGTAACACTGGAAGAAACAATCATAGAGGAAGAGAAATACAGACTGTAATGTAAATAACACAGGAATATCTGATAACCCACATGCATTCCACTTTGTTATTCAAAAATATATGTCTTAAAAAAAAACATTCATCAACCAGATGGGTTCCAACCCCCATCACATAAAATAAATGCAATTATATACATAAATGATTTCTTCTTCCAAGAAGATTTATAATTGAATAACCTGCTTAATCAAAGTCTTGTAACTATATTCCTAACTACTAGGAATAAACTACTTGCTTCGACCCTAACAGATCATTTAATTAAAATCAACTCGGTAACAAGGCCCATCTAAGCAGCTCCTCAGCGCGCAACACCTGTTTTATGGCTCCAATTATTTCTATGGATCTCCATTGCTCCGCGCTTGGAATATCATACTCAATCATTTCCGAATAGACACCTCTAGCTCCATGTAGGCTTCATAAGACACGGTAGGAAACCCTCCCCTGATGATCAGGAATTTCTGTAATATCTCAAAATCTTCTGTCAGCTTATCTACGATGACCTTCCCCGTCATCCCTTTTACCAAATCATCAAATTTATAGTGATCCATACGACTTTGCACCAATAGGCTGTGATAATTCTATTGAGAAAACAGTCGTCCCTCCTCGTCGCAAAAGGAAGGCAGGCCATCTTCAAATAATTTTTAAAATCCTGCCTGAAATCATTAATACGTGAGATCATTTCATCAGCCTTGTCTTGTACTGTCTTCATTAGATTATGTTTATGAATAAACCTTTTTTACCACAGTACCATTGCCACTCTGTCTTTGACTCCTATATCTTTTAATTTTTGGTATGTTAATGAATTTAAGAAATTCAATGCATTCTGAGCTGTGCCAAGGGGTTTCCTCTCCATAGTTTCATATACTAACTTCAGTCTTTGATTGGCTAAATTGACCAATGTACTTTGGTCATCAATGAATTTCAAATAATGCCTGAATTTAGTAATTTCCACGGATAATGTATCCCAGATTATGTGTTTAGCTCCCTGGAGAGGACCCTTTCCTATGTTCCTTTCTTTCAATTCATTAAATTTCTTCTGTAATTGGCTTTTATCTTGTAATATCTTATTCTTATTTTCAGTCACTTTGGCTAGCTCAGATTTGATTTTTTCATTTTCCTCTTTTAATTCTCTTATCTCTTCATCTTTCAAGCTGACTTGGGATATGGGCATTAGTAAGTCATCTGCAGAAAAATCATTTAAAGGTTTTTCAATATTCATAATAGTCGAGTCCTCATCAGTGGGAGTTTGGCTCATTAGTTCCTCCATGATTTCTTTTTCTTCATTTTGATCCCTTTTAAGCCGTGAAATTTGTGCTATTAACTCGTTCCGTTCTACTTCCCACTTATCCTTTTCTTCTTGTAATTCCACAGTATTTCCTTTATACTCCATCATATATTGATGAATCCTGTCCTTCTCTTCCTGTAGTGCTAATAATTCTGATGACTGGACATGTTCTGTACTCGGGATTTTCAATATCTTCTTCAGTACCGAGAGGGCGTTGTCTTTTTCTTCTAGAAGTCTTTTGATTGCATGGGTGTTACCTGTTTCATTTCCTGAGCTTACGATGTCTGCTTGCAGCTTTTTAATTTGAATGGAATTAGCCTTGTTCTCAACCTTCTCATGTTTTGATTGGACTTCCAATTTGTCAACCAAAACTTGTAACTTATTAATTCTTACCATAGCATGCAATAAATCTGAATAAATAATGTCTCCTGTTTGTTTATGTAGCTGTATTTTATCTGGTACACTTATTTTGTCTAATCTCACTTCCATTTCTGACATTTTATTATCACTAACCATAGCCAATTTAAAAGTATTTCTTTCTACGTCCCGGGTAGAAATCAAGGAAGTCTTTGGATTACTTAGACTTCTCACCCGCGAGAGTAGATTCCTTGTTTCTTCTAGGGACTGCTTTTGCTTCTTCACATAACTAGTCATGATCTCTTCTTTAGATTTGAAAAATGGACCTGATTCTGTATTATCTACACTTTCAAAAGAAAATTGACTCACCTGTACAGATTTTGTAGGAACCAAAGCAACTCTTTTTAAATCATCTGAAATAACTTCACTTAAAATTTTATCATCTTGAAACAATTTGGCCTTTTTATGTGAACCATCCTCATTTTTTTCCATACTCTCAACTTCAGAAAGACTTATTTTAATCAAATTATTAGAGCCATCTTTCATTTGAGGTACTGCAACTGATCTACTGCTTGTATTTTCATTGGATCTTGGAATTTCCACAAAGTAAAACAAATTGGCTATTTCATTCAGACCTTCAACAACTTGATGGTCAAATGGCTTATTTTTATTTGCTTGTTTTCTCAGGGAAATTATATGATAGGGATCATAATTGACCCCTTGCTCCCTTTGAAAATCCATGCTTTCCAACAATTTCTCTACAAACACCAGAGCACCCTTATTTTTAAAAATAAAAGAACCAACTTTAAGAGGGAACTTGATATTGGAAGATTTCTTGAAAGCCCCAAAGTGTTCTTCTTCTGCATGCAATCTCTGTCTCATATATTCCAATACAAAAATCCTAGGAGTAAGGAAAGCAGGCAGCCTATAAGGCTCTCCAGTAAAACCATATATTCTCAAAACGATCAAGTCCTTATACAAGAACCAATCTCCAATCCTATCGTCAGGTGAGGATTGCATCATGCTCTTCATTTCTTCCAATACTCGAGGTAACACTTCATCAAACAACATCTTATATATTTCTGACATGATAGAATTTGCAAATTCAAACATGTTGATTTGCTTGGGCAAATCTGAAGAGAATATGGTACTTAAGAACTGCAATTCGGTGACATTCGAACATAGTAACATGTTCAACAAATAAGTTTGAAATTTGAAAAACCTGACTTTCAGAAACTCACTCAATTGGAGATGTATAGCTTCTGCTAGATATTCGTCTAAACTAAAGACATGAACTGAATGAGACTCAGAACTAATCGAAATCATCTTTAATAAGAAGCCCAAGATGACTTCATTGACATGACAGTCATCATCTAGACCCAATACCTGATAGACTAAAGACACAACCAATTGAACTTCATCCCTGAAATGTGAACATGATATGACAGAAAGAGACCATCCAATGATTGACCCTCATTAAGAATGCTAGACAAGAATTTACAACGAACCTCAGTTTCACAATTTTTGTACACTTCAGCTAAAACGGACTCGTTTACAGACTCATGACTATCGGGGTAATTGTCGGGGAAATTCAGGTTTTCACGGATGGCCTTTGAATCAATTTTACATAGTGTCCTAGACGTAGAATGACTTACAATAACTCTCTTAGAAGAAGAATAGTTAACTGCACACCACTCGGCAAACTCGGGAAAATGTAGGGTCTGCTCAATGGCAAAATGGTAGAAAAACGATTTACAAGCATTTAAAATGTCATTTCCCTGCGAATTGTATTGCCATAATCTTTCTTTGATAACAGATACACTTCCCACAGACAAGAAAGGATCATATACTCCTCTATCTCTGTCAACCAGTTATTCTTCTCTCTCGTCCAGAAGTCGTTTAAACCCTTGTAAACCTTTCCCTTTATCCATAATACAGAAAAAAATGGTAATTCTGCAGATGAAGTTCGAGTATTTGGGACTTACCTGCTACTGTAACCACGTATACTCGAGGTTGACTATTAAAGGGTGGCGAGAAATAAGTCCTTTTCATTCATCCGGCATAATAAAAAATAATTCTTCGAACAAGTCAAATCCACTTATATAGAATCCCACTCCGGAGGCCCCCTTTAGCGGTTTCCCTCAAACTGCTTTTCGTCGTGAAATGCACCATAAACTGCCGCGTGTACCACCGTTTCCATTCCACTACCGCTTTTCTTCTCCAACCCTCATGCAACTCCATCTTCCAGATCTGTTGATGACCATTGATGCATTTTCCCTTTATTTTCCAGCCGTCGGATAAGCCTACACATACCCATTCCGCTGAGCTCCTTCATTTTAATGAACGTGCAAGTTTACGGAGTAGACTTCACATTGATCGTAGATTTCGCCGAGCTAGATTTGTGACTGTTGATATTCGTATCTTGTTAATTATTCTCCATATGTCCTTATCATTCGCGCACCTTCATAGAGCGGGTATATCATAAGCCATCGATCTCCATTTCCTTGCTCTACACCGTTGGATCATGTGATAATTTCATTGCTTATGCGCCCTTTATCATACTTTCACACCATTATATTTGACCAAAGTTTTCAAGCAACCATTATTTCTCTTTACCATGGTATCTTCAACCCTCTGCTAGGTAGAGGTGTTAACAATTGGCTCCATCTGGGGATGATATCCTCCCTGTGAGTTATCAAAGAACTCGTAGACCAGGTGCCTGTATTTAATCTTTCTTAATAACTTCCAGAAAACTTGTCTTTTGTTTTTCATAGATATATATATTTTAAAAACAAAAAGGAATGGCATGCCTCCTGAATCTTAGGGCCTTCACCGTGGGCTTCAAACACATTCGGCCTACCTTCTGTATTGACTTGTAAAGAAAAATAAATATTTACAAGCTATAATACAAGTTTTACCCTCCTCCTTAGGATAGGTAATGTTTCAGATACCTTCCATTAACAGGATTACTATCCAGAGGAACCCCATTTGGATATTCTAAAAGAAATGCATTTTGTCCTCTATAGCCAGCAACAACATAAGGACCTACCCACATATGATCAAATTTCCCATGTTTGTCTTCTTTAGGAGCATCCCACTTCAAGACCAAATCATGAATCTGAAACTGTTCTTCTTTGATTCTCCTGTCAAAAGTTTTTTTATTTTTTCCTGATGTAACTGCACCTTGTCATAAGCCTTATTCCTTCGCTCTTCCAGCTCAATAATCTTATTAACCTCCTTTGCATGTGATTTGGTTCTTCTTGCTACTCTTGGAAATATCTCATAACTGGAACACCTAACGATGCTGGAAAAACAAGTTCAGTTCCATACACCAGTTGGAACAGAGACATGCCAATTTCCCTTTTGGTACTAATCCTGTAAGCCCATAGAGCATATTTGAGCTTGGTGTGCCATGATCTTTTATTATCTTCAAACAGTTTCCCAATGATCCTTACTAAGATTTTATTTGAAGATTCAGCTAACACATTTCCCTGCGGATAATAGGCAGTTGAATGATTGAGACTTATATGATATTTGTGACAGAAATCAATCATTTTCTTGGATTTAAAAACAACTGCATTGTCTGTTACTATTCTTTTGGGGCATCTGAAACGAGCCAATATTATTTCCTCAAGGAAATCCATGATTACAGTTTTAGTGGCTCTTTTGGTGGGAATCGCTTCAATCCATTTTGTAAAATAATTAGTAGCCATCAAAATCCATTTGTGTTGTCCTGACGAATTGGGGTTTATTTCGCCAATAAAATCCAAACCCCACTGTTGGAAAGGAGCTTCTATCATTATTGGATTTAAAGGAAGAGGAATTACCTTTCTCTTACCATAAAAGTTTTGGCATTGATGACACTTGCTGATTTATTTATATACATCTGAAAATAATGTTGGCCAATAATAACCTGCTCTTAGAATTTTATTTGTAGTCACGTTCCAAGAATCATGTCCTCCATAATCTCCCTTATGAAATTATTTGACTGTATGTTGAGCTTCATTTTCTAAAAGACAGTTTAGTAACACACCTGTGGGGTCTTTCCAATAAAGATATTGATTTACAATACAAAATTTGGCAGCTTTCAATTTCATGGATCTTGCTCTTGACTTACTCAATCCTTCTGGTGCTTGTAAATTTCGAAGGATGTAAACAATATCAGAATACCATGGCGATGCCACAAAATCAGTCATTACTTCCACTTCTGTATCTAACTGATTAGATCGGGGAGATAATAAATTAATTTGTAAAGATTCACAATTTGAATTTGTCATCATTTTTGCTAATCCTTGTCCCTTAACCAGCTTAGTAGGCTTTATCTCTATGTCGTACTCTAGTAATGTAGCTATCCATTTTTCCCTTCTGCCTTTTGGATCAGGTTGTGTCAAAATTCCTTTCACTGCAGTAGTTGGAACATGTGCAATTACATGTGAATGTAGAATATATACTCTGAAATATTTCAATGCTTTGACTAAGGCATACGTCTGTTTCTCCATGATGTCATATTTTAATTCTCCATCCCTCAACATTTTGCTAAAAAATGCTATGGGCTATTCCAAATTCTCATCATTTTTCTGCAATAAAACTGCTGCAATAGTATACTTTGAAGCATACGAAAATACTGAGAAATATTTGGTAAAATATGGACTCACCAACACAGGAGCATCTGAGATTGCTTTCTTGATTTCCCAAAAGGACTTCCTAGCTTCCACATTCCATTTTATCTCACGACCCTTCTTCAACATATTTGTAATATTCATTAAGATTTCAGCAAAACTTGGCACAAACCTCCTTAAAAAATTCACCTGCCCCAAAAATGGTTGTATCTCCTTTTTACTCCTAGGTTCTCCTACCTTCAAAATTGCACTTACCCTTTCAGGATCAATTTTTATTCCATATTTAGATATTATATGACCCAACAACTTTCCTTCTTCGAATTCAAAATTAGACTTCTTCGGGTTCAATGATATACCAAATTTCCTGCACTTCATGAAAACTTTCTCTAGATGATGCAGATGTTCTCTGTTAGATTTTGAATAGATTGTGATGTCATCCATATAAATTACCACAAAATTCCCAATTTATCCTGCAAAAGAAATGTCCATAGCTCGCTGGAAAGTAGCTCCTGTATTCATTAAGCCAAAAGGCATCTTTGCATACATAAAAGTGCCCCAAGGTGTAGTAAATGTAGTTTTTTCTTGATCTTCAGGTAATACTTTGATCTGATTATAGCTAGAAAAACCATCCAACATTGAAATTCTCTCAGCTCCAACTACTTTCTGCAATATATGATCCATCTTTGGCAAATGATAATTGTCTTTCATAGAAAATTTATTTAAATTCCGGAAATCTATACACAGTCTTATTTCTCTGTTCTTCTTTCTAATAGGAACCAAATTTGCAACCCACTTTGAAAATATTAGAGTTACAATGATATTGGCATCAAATAACTTTTTAATTTCCTTCTAAATAATGGGAAGCAACTTAGGGTTTATCCTTCTGAGTTTTTTCTTGAAAGGTTTCTCCCCAGGTTTTATAGGAATAGTATGTTGTATGATAGATGTATCATACTCCTTAAGATCTTCATAACTCCAAGCAAATACATATGTATATTTTTTCATTAAATTCACATATTCTTCTTTTTCTTTTTCAGGCAAATTCTTGGATAATTTTATAATCTTAGGATTCTCTTCAGTGCCAATATTCCTATCTTCAACAACATTCTCAACAGGCTTTACTTTAGGATTCTTAGCAACATCATTCTGGTCAAAAAGTTTTTCCAAAGGAATCAAACCTCTTGGTATGAAATTATTTTTTAATTGAATAATATCCTTTCCTCCTAAGGTTCCCTTTAACTTTTCAGTGCCCTCCTTTTCTTTCTCAGGTTCTTCATCATCTTGAAAGATCTCACCATCATCATTTTTGGTGTCAATATGAGTATTTACAAATTATCTTGATAGTTATAAGAATCTTCTGATCTACATGTCATCTTCGAATACCTGCCAATATTTAGAATTATCGGGAATAGACGGTCTATTCACAATGTCCACCTGATATTCTTTCTGACCAACAATAGGGGTTTTAAATTTTCCAGCAGCTACTGCCAAAGAATCTGCCACAGTATTTTCATGTTTGGAGACTACCTGAATCGTATGCTCTGTAAAAAAGTTACCAATCATATCCCATACTTCATTTCTATAAGCCCTCATCCGGGGATGCCTGGTTTGATAACTGTCATTCACTTGGTTTATCACCAATTCTGAATCTCCTAAAACTTTTATCCTTTGCGCTCCGAAATATTTCAAAGCATGCAACCCCAACAATAAAGCTTCGTATTCTGCTACATTATTGGTGCATTCAAATGTTAATTTATATGATAAAGCTTTGAAATCCTGAATAGGATAAATTACATACACACCAGCTCCAACACCTATTTTTGCAGCAGATCCATCAAAGTACATAGTCCACAAACCTTCCCTTTTTTGTTTTGCCTCCAAAGCATCTTGTTCCATCATCTCTTCTTTCTTATTTTCCTCATACTTCTCCTGCAGTGTGGCCTCTAAATCATATGGGACAGTATCATTAAAGAAAATGGAAGACCCCAAATCGGTATCAACAACATATATATGATGAAATTCAGGTTTATCTTGACTGCTCACTACATAAGGAGTTCTTTTTTCACTATACAACCTTCTTCTCCCATCTTGAACAAGAATCGTAGCATATGACATATCCATTTGCAAACTACCTTTCAACTTTGAAGTCCAAGATAGTGACAATAGTACCCCAAACTTGGGTGGGATATCCGCTACTACCACATCCATGACTATAGTTTTAGATGGTAATTTATTTAGGGTTACCACCATATCCTTAATCAAACCAAGACATTTTACTCTTCTAGAATCAAAGGAATACAAATCTTTATAGGGTCTTGTCACTTCCAATCCCAAACTTTCAACTACTCCCTTCGGCATTAAATTATGTGATGCACATGAGTCTAGAATAGCATTGTGGACCACCATATCATGCACATTCAAACTCAAATAGAAAGGAGGGACTTCTTCATTTTCTAAATTTTCAACCTTTGACCCAAATGAAATAGTAGGATTGTCATCATTCAACTCTAAAATATCATATTGCAATTCTCCTTGACCTTTGACCATTTTTGTTATAGTATTTCTATATTCATTGTTTCTCAACAACTCATTAAATGGAACAGAAATTTTCAACTTTGAAAGCTCATTTTGCAAATTAAAACCAGAACCAAATCTTTCTACATCAATCGGGGCCACTTGCTTCATTCTTTTGTCTCTTTGTATCTCATTTTCAACTTCTTTATTTACAAAGGACTCTTTTTGCACTTCTTTTCCCTTTTCTACATTTAGGGAACTAGTGGAAGGTTGATTTGGACTTTCCTTCCCCTTATTTATGAAAAATTCCCTGTTTCTCAATCTGATTTTCCTCTGCACATCATCCATAGCATCTAAATAACCCATTTGATACTGCTCTGTCTCCCTTTCAAACTCCTCATTTCCACCTTCCTGTTCAAACATGTTATGTTCTTCTTCAGTAAGATATATCTCTGAATCCAGTTGTCCAAATAGATGAATTTCATTTTCAGTAGGGTCCTCTTCATCGGCAACATAATTCTCAGGAAATGACGGTCGAATTTGTTGTTCTTCTTGATTTCTTGAGTTTCTCATGTCTCTCTGCCTATTTTGTGGAAGAACAAGAGGATTTGGTCTTCTAAAATTACGGTTCCTGATTTGAGGATCGACTTGTACTCTGTTGAACCCCCTATTATCCATAGTTAATCTGTCCATCAACTTTTCCATCGTCTTCAACATCATTTCAAATTTGATATCATTAGTAGAAGAAGAAGCAGAAGGTAAATTTTCTTCCTTTTTCCTCCTATCAATATCTCTATGTTTCATTTTTCCACTTGCCATCATATTTGCTTCCACTTCTAAAGCATCTGTAAACATTGCAGCAAGAGTTGCTAATTTTCTCTCACATCATTATCAAAGGCTCCAGCATAATGTAGTTTAGCAGCGGCTGTAGAGGGTTTTATGTCTTCTAGAATAGAATTATAAACCCTCATGAACTTGCTCGAAAATTCATGAACATATTCGAAACCCCCTTTTTTAAAACTGTTATACTGAGACAAGAGCTGTAAAGGATTCTGTTTATCATCCCATCTATATAGAAATAAATTCTGGAAAGCCTAAAAATTCATTATAGACCCATCTGGCAAATATTTAAACCATTTCTTTGCCTCACCTGATAAACTTTGAGCAAATAACCGCATTTAAACATCTGCATAATCAACTTCTTCTAAGTCGATGAATATTCAAACTTAGCCACATGTTGCTTTGCGGTTATGTCACCTTCTCCATCAAACAAAGAAATTATTTGGGAATAATTCTGAGGAAGGTCATGTAATAAAGCAGGCAAACACAAGGGAGTGAATCTGGCTGCCATTGGTCTAGGTGGGTTCACAGGAACTGAAGACTTTTGAGTATTTTGAGAGGCAAATGTTTCAACTTTCGTAGTTTGTTGTAAATCTCTCTAGAGGGAATCCAACAAATAAGATTCTAATCTACGAGAATTAAACTCAGTATTCTTAAGATCAAACTCAGATTTAGTTTTCAACAAAATCCTTCGAACATTAACTTCCCTTTCTGGATCAATAGGAGAATCTTGAGAAGATGATGCACCAAACAAAGGAAAACCTAACTTTTCTTTATCTTTTTTCTTAAATAAATTTTCCGGATCTTCCAAACTTTTTAAGACTTCGGTATCATAATTACCTCGTGTGTGTTTTCTCGAAGCCAAAATGACTCCTTAAGATTTGAAAAAGTTTTACAATGGAATCACGAGGGAAAATATACAACCTTCTTTACTTATAAAAATTCTTGTTTGCCCATAGAAATTTTCTTCAAACTTTGTCGTTCTCCCCAGGGCAGATGTGCACTTTCGTCCCTGGAAATGGTGCCAATTTTTTAGCACTCAGAATGTACCCAGGTTGTGAAAGGTAAATCCCAAGGTAACAGCAAAAACCACTTTAGAAAGAAACTGGCTTTTCTTTCCAGAGAGGGATCTCTCAAATATAGATTTAACAAGGCCAGATATAAATCAACACTCGAAAATTATATAGATGGTTGAAACAATACACATAACCATTGGGAAATGGAGTCACATATACATAAAAAATATCACAAAGACATATGCGTGAGATTTTATCAGAGGCAAGATAACCATTCAATCACAGTCGTTCATTTAGTCTAGGTGGGACAGAAGAGATAATGAACAGTCCATCAATATAGAGCATCAAAAGATGAGTTCTATATTAACTTTAGTAGAAACATTTATAAAATATCTGAAACGATGATCAGAGAATAACCAATATGAATTCTAACCATTCAACACTATGTTTCAGATATGAAGAAAACAAAATGGAGTGTAACACTGGAAGAAGCAATCACAGAGGAAGAGAAATACAGACTGTAATGTAAATAACACAGGAATCTCTGATAACCCACACGCATTCCACTTTGTTATTCAAAAATATATGTCTTCAAAAAAAAAACATTCATCAACCAGATGGGTTCCAACCCCCATCACATAAAATAAATGCAATTATATACATAAAATGATTTCTTCTTCCAAGAAGATTTATAACTGAATAACTTGCTTAATCAAAGTCTTGTAACTATATTCCTAACTACTAGGAATAAACTACTTGCTTCAATCCTAACAGATCATTTAATTAAAATCAACTCGGTAACAAGGCCCGTCCAAGCAGCTCCTCAGCGCGCAACACCTATTTTCATGAATGAAGGATATACTTTGTTTTTCCAATTCTTTCTATGGCTATCCATTTCTCCGTGCTTGGAATATCATACTCAATCATTTCCCGAATAGACACCTCCAGCTCCATGTAGGCTTCATAAGACACAGTAGGAAACCCTCCCCTGATGATCAGGAATTTCTGTAATATCTCAAAATCTTCTGTCAGCTTATCTACGATGACCTTCTCCGTCAGCCCTTTTACCAAATCATCAAATTTATAATGATCCATACGGCTTTTCACCAACAGGCTGTGATAATGCTCTTGAGAAAACATTCGTCCCTCCTCATCCCAAAAGGAAGGAAGGCCATCTTCAAATAATTCTTTAAAAGCCTGCCTGAAATCATTACTACGTGAGATCATTTCATCAGCCTTGTATTGTACTGTCTTCATTAGATGATGTTTATGAATAAACCTTTTTTACCACCGTACCATTGCCACTCTGTCTTTGACTCCACCCATAGTTTCATTTACTAACTTCAGTCTTTGATTGGTTAAATTGAACAATGTACTTTGGTCATCAATGAAGTTCAAATAATGCCTGAATTTAGTAATTTCCATGGATAATGTATCCCAGATTATGTGTTTAACTCCCTGGAGAGGACCCTTTCCTATGTTCCTTTCTTTCAATTCATTAAATTTCTTCTGTAATTGGCTTTTATCTTGTAATATCTTATTCTTATTTTCAGTCACTTTGGCTAGCTCAGATTTGATTTTTTCATTTTCCTCTTTTAATTCTCTTATCTCTTCATATTTCAAGCTGACATGGGACATGGGCACTAGTAAGTCATCTGCAGAAAAATCATTTAAAGGTTTTTCAATATTCATAATAGTCAAGTCCTCATCAGTGGGAGTCTGGCTCATTAGTTCCTCCATGATTTCTTTTTCTTCATTTTGATCCCTTTTCAGCCGTGATATTTGTGCTATTAACTCGTTCTGTTCTGCTTCCCACTTATCCTTTTCTTCTTGTAATTTCATAGTCTTTCCTTTATACTCCATCATATCCTGATGAATCCTGTCTTTCTCTTCCTGCAGTGCTAATAATTCTGATGACTGGACATGTTCTGTACTCGGGATTTTCAATCTCTTCTTCAGTACCTGGAGGGTGTTGTCTTTTTCTTCTAGAAGTCTTTTGATTGCCTGGGTGTTACCTGTTTCATTTCCTGAGCTTACGATGTCTGCTTGCAGCTTTTTAATTTGAATGGAATTAGCCTTGTTCTCAGCCTTCTCATGTTTTAATTGGACTTCCAATTTGTCAACCAAAACTTGTAACTTATTAATTCTTACCATAGCATGCAATAAATCCAAATAAAAAATGTCTTCCATTTGTTTATGTAGCTGTATTTTATTTGGTACACTGATTTTGTCTAATCTCACTTCCATTTCTGACATTTTCTTATCACTAACCATAGCCAATTTAAAAGTATTTCTTTCTACGTTCCGGGTAGAAATCAAGGAAGTCTTTGGATTACTTAGACTTCTCACCCGCGGGAGTAGATTCCTTGTTTCTTCTAGGGACTACTTTTGCTTCTCCACATAACTAGTCATGAGCTCTTCTTTAGATTTGAAAACTGGACCTGATTTTGTATTGTCTACACTTTCAAAAGAAAATTGACTCACCTGTACAGATTTTGTAGGAACCAAAGCAACTCTTTTTAAATCATCTGAAATAACTTCACTTAAAATTTTATCATCTTGAAACAATTTGGCCTTTTTATGTGAACCGTCCTCATCTATTTCCATACTCTCAACTTCAGAAAGACTTATTTTAATCAAAATATTAGAGCCATCTGTCATTTGAGGTACTGCAACTGATCTACTGCTTGTATTTTCATCGGATCCTGGAATTTCCACAAAGTAAAACAAATTGGCTATTTCATTCAGACCTTCAACAACTTGATGGTCAAATGGATTATTTTTATTTGCTTGTTTTCTCAGGGAAATTATATGATAGGGATCATAATTGAACCTTTGCTCCCTTTGAAAATCCATGCTTTCCAACAATTTCTCTACAAACACCAGAGCACCCTTATTTTTAAAAATAAAAGAACCAACTTTAAGAGGGAACTTTATATTGGAAGATTTCTTGAAATCCCCAAAGTGTTCTTCTTCTGCATGCAATCTCTGTCTCATATATTCCAATGCAAAAATCCTGGGAGTAAGGAAAGAAGGCATCCTATAAGGCTCTCCAGTAAAACCATATATTCTCAAAATGGTGATGTCCTTATACAAGAACCAATATCCAATCCTATCCTCAGGTGAGGATTGCATCATGCTCTTCATTTCTTCCAATACTCGGGGTAACACTTCATCAAACAACATCTTATATATTTCTGACATGATAGAATTTGAAAATTCAAACATGTTGATTTGCTTGGGCAAATATGAAGAGAATATGGTACTTAAGAACTGCAATTCGGTGACATTCGAGCATAGTAACATGTTCAGCAAATAAGTTTGAAACTTGAAAAACCTGACTTTCAGAAACTCACTCAATTGGAGATGTATAGCTTCTGCTAGATATTCATCTAAACTGAAGACATGAACTGATTGAGACTCAAAACTAATCGAACTCATTTTTAATAAGAATCCCAAGATGACTTCATTGACATGACAGTAATCATCTAGACCCAAGACCTGAGAGACTAAAGACACAACCAATTGAACTTCATCCCTGAAAATGTGAACATGATATGGCAGAAAGAGACCATCTAGTGATTGACCCTCATTAAGAATGCTAGACAAGAATTTACAACGAACCTCAGTTTCATAATTTTTGTACACTTCAGCTAAAACGGACTTGTTTACAGACTCACAACTATCGGGGTAATTGTCAGGAAAATTCAGGTTTTCACAGATGGCCTTTGCATCAATTTGACACAGTGTCCTAGACGTAGAATGGCTTACAATGACTCTCTCAGAAGAAGAATAGTTAACTGCACACCACTTGGCAAACTCGGGAAAATGTAGGGTCTGCTCAATGGCCAAATGATACAAAAATGATTTACAATCATTTAAAATGTCATCTCCCTGCGAATTGTATCGCCATAATCTTTCTTTGATAATAGATACACTTCCCACAGACAAGAAAGGATCATATACTCCTCTATCTCTGTCAACCAGGTATTCTTCTCTCTCATCCAGAACTCGTTTAAACCCTTGTAAACCTTTCCCTTTATCCATAATACAGAAAAACAACTGTAATTCTGCGGATCAAGTTCGAGTATTCAGGACTTACCTGCTACTGTAACCACGTATACTCGAGGTTGACTGTTAAAGGGTGGCGAGAAAGCAGTCCTTTTCATTCGTCCGACATAATAAAAAATAATTCTTCGAACAAGTCAACTCCACTTATATAGAAGCCCACTTCGAAGGCCCCCTTTAGCGGTTTCCCTCAAACTACTTTTCCTCGCGGAATGCACCATAAATTGCCGCGTATATCGCAGTTTCCATTCCACTGCCACTTTTCTTCTCCAACCCTTGTGTAACTCCATCTTCCGGATCCGTTGATGACTGTCGATTCATTTTCCCTTTATTTTCCAGTCGTCGGATAAGCCTACATGTACCCATTCCGCTGAGCTCCTTCGTTTTAATGAACGTGCAAGTTTACGGAGTGGACTTCACATTGATCATAGATTTTGTCGAGCTAGATTTCTGACCGTTGATCTTCGTATCTTGTTAATTATTCTCCATATGTCCTTATCATCCGCACACCTTCATAGAGCGGGTATATCATAAGCCATAGATCTCCATTTCCTTGCTCTACATTGTTGGATCATGTGATAATTTCATTGCTTACGCGCCCTTTATCATACTTTCACACCATTATATTTGACCAAAGTTTTCAAGCAACCATTATTTCTCTTTACCATGGTCTCTTCGACCCTCTGCTTGGTAGAGGTGTTAAAAGTATGTTTGGAGGTGGGGATATTAAGGAGAGAGAGGTAGAGAGAGGAGGGAGATTAGCAATATTAGGTTAGAGGTAGAGAGGTGTTAGGGGTTTAGCGGGTAGCGGGTAGGAGAGAAATAAAGAGAGGGAGAAGTGGGTTATAGGTAGAGGGATCATGACAAAGATAGAGAGAGGATGGGGGGTATTAGAGGTATATAGAGAGGGAGTGGGTGTTATGGGGTTAGAGGTAGAGGGGGGTGTTAGTGGGTTAGGGTTAGGGGGATTATGAGAGAGATAGATAAGGGAAGTGTTAGGGGGTTAGAGGTAGAGAGAGAGGGTGGGTGTTAAGGGGTTAGAGGTAGAGAGCTGTTAATAGAGGCCCAAAACTTGTCTTGTTTGATGATTATAGAAAATAGGGTTTTTGTTAGTAAGAAGCAATGCAATTTCTTCGTTAAGGGGTCATCTTGGGAAATACATCGAAAGTGAACTTGTGGCTAGTGTGCCCAAGTCGACTCTACCCAAATAAAATTGCAAGATATAATGGTACTAAGATATGCTACCCATTTTGAATCTTATGCCCTCAATAGGGATTCACCATGTGTCCCTAAAACCCTATAGGAGGAGAGCTACAAATGGAAAACAAATGATGACCATGACTCAGATGAGCGAATTGTTGAATCCATTGGATTATTAACCTTATAATAATTTTAGGGGTGCCTCTCTCCTCTAGTTCCATGGCCCAAATATCATCTTGTTTGACAATTGTAAAAAATAGGGTTTCCATCAGTAATAGACATTACATTTTTTCACAAAGTGTTCAACTTGGGAAGTACCTCAGTTGTGAAATTGTGCATAGCATTTCCTGGTTTTAATCATATTCCACCAATAGGGATTCACCATGTGTCCCTAAAAGCCTCTAGGAGGCAAGCTGCGATTGGCCATAAAATGATTATAGTGGATCAGATCAGTTAAATGTCAAACCCATTAGATTCATGAGATCATAATATTTCTAGGGGTGCCTCTCCCTTATGGTTCCATGCACATAAACTTGTCTTTTTTTATGCTTCTAAAAACTAGGGTTTTGGTTAGTAAGAAGCAATGCAATCTCTTCACTAAGAGATGAATTTGGTAAATATCTTGATCGTGAACTTATGTCTAACATTTCCACATTGACCCTACTTAGACACACTTGTACAATCTCATGGAACTCAGATGTGTTTCTCAGTTTGAATCCTATTCCCTCGATAGGGATTCACCATGTGTCCCTGAAAGCCTCTAGGAGGCGAGCTATAACTGTTCATAAATTATGATTGTGTCTCGAATCAGTGAACCATCGAATCCATTGGATTCATGACTTCTGAATAGTGCTAAGGGTTCCTCTCTCCTCTAGGTCCATGGCCTAAAGATAGTCTTGTTTGTCTATTTTCAAAACTAGGGGTTCCCTTAGAGAAATTACATTTTTTGCACAAAGGGGTCAACTTGGGAAATACCTCGATTGTTAACTTTTGGATAGAGTTTACACATTGATCCTAACTAAACACACTTGTAGGATCTCACGAAAATAAGATCTACTGTATGGTTTGAATCTTATGCCACCAATAGGGATTCACCATCTGTCCCTGAAATCCTCTAGGAGGAAAGCTACAACTAGCCATAAAATGATGACCATAGATATGAATGACAAACCGTAAATTCTTGTTTTTTCTTGAATTTGATGTATCATGCCTCTGTCTAGGACTAGTGCGCATATATGGGGTCTACAAATCAAAGATCAAATTTCTTTTTCATCTAACTATGATAATACATTATCACTAACAAACTTAAAAAATTAAATTACAGCTCAATTACTTATAACAAAATCTCATTGAATCCATCCTAGGTATTAATGCATGTGGTGTCCTTATTGCTAAAATCCTATTTGGAATTGTTCTCTACAAATAAAATATCATATTTCCATTATTTCAACAATTATCAACATGTTCATGTAAAAGTATTAAAACATTTGTAATGAATGAACATCTCACCAAAAAAATAGACTATAGGACAAGAGACTAGGTTTCCGCTGGATCAAGTAGAGATATATATTGAACATCATTCTTGGTCAAATCAAAAAATAGAATTGAGGGGCCATGAACTGCTTCTACCAATGTCTAGAGTCACTAAATGACGAAATAGTTATACATGCTTGAATAAACAATACAATGTGAATAAACTATGTACACATATTGAAGTAGATACCTTTGTGTGACTTATTCCTATCATTAATGCATCAGTAAATGATGCATCAATGAACACACTAAGGTATAGCATGGAGGAATATCTATCATGATGTTGTAAACATGCAAAATAAACATTATGAAAAACAAGTTCTGCATGGAATTGAAATTTAATCTACAACTATCATAATATGGTATACATCACCGTGGAATCAGTAGGTCCATGATCATGGACACCTGGATCTTTTTAAGGGTCATTTAATAAATACACAACCCTTGGAAAAATTTGGACTTCAAGGAGAAGAAAACAAAAGTGGTGGTCTGCATCTATAGGTGGTCTTGATGTTCTACGTGTTGTTGTATCTTCGGCGGAAAAAACTCACATAGAGGTAACTATTTCAATATGATAGTTTGTTAATACATGTTAGATCATTAATGCTAGGAAATCTCATATTCACAATTTTTAGACTAGCATTTGCTAGATCCTCAACACCATGAAGAAAACATTGATTCTAGTGATATCCTAGATGTCAACATAGCTACATTTTTTAGTGAGTTAAGCATATTGTTTTAAAATAAATCATGTTCAAACTTGTTTTTACTTATTGTACACATGTATATATTGATAACACTCATAATTTTTTAACTCACAAAGTTAGATGCCTCTACAGAGGGGAAAGACTTTGGCACTAGTCAAGCCCCCCTTGGTGGAGATATTGTTCACATTGAGGTAACAATTTAAAATGTATGATAGTTTATTATTATATTTTAGTTCATTGGTTCATGCCTATATAACTAAATCAACACTTAATCATGATAGATACCTCTATAGAGGGGAAATCATTTGGTACCAGTGAAGCGCCCTTTGTGGAGAGAGAACTCACACTGAGGTCAATATTTCAACTTGTTATTTTTTTAATACATGTTATTTCATTGATTCACATGTGCATTTATAACTACGACAAAAATTTGTGTTTGTAAGAATCGATCGAAATATGAGCACCATAGGCCAAGAAGGCCAATCTCTCCTTGTTGGTGTACAACCATCACCTACCTCTCGTGTAAGACCATCTAGTGGTGGGGGTGGATTGGCACATCAAGAGATCAGCATTGAGTCTCACACATGCACAACATGTGTCCATACATACTATGGTCATGCACCATCATATATTGATTTTTATAGGTTATTTATGCAGGTAAGTATATGGTTAATAATAATCTTGTCCAATCTATTTTTTTCCTTACTATACACATACATAGATTGCTGATTTTTAAAAATTTAAAACTTGTAGATCCTAGATCATACTACAACAGAGAAAAGCATTGGAACTATAAAACCAAGACCACCAACACCACCAACACCTAGAATTAATGACTGTTCTATGGTTGGAAACTTCCTGAGCTATGCTCAAGAATTCCTCATGTGTTTGTGCTATCATATCATGTGAAGGGGGGACATCTAGCGTAGATAACTGCTTGTGATGTGGAGGTACTTGGTGATTGGAACATTAAATATTGAAATTGGAATGGTTTTGAGGAACCCCATGACCAATTCCTTGGAAGTACAATTGTTAGAATAATCAACCCATAGTTACCTACCTTAGACATTAATTTAATCATTTTTGTCTTATTACCTGGTTTCCTAGATTCCACTCTATGCTAGTTGCCTTCTACATGTCCTAGAAGTCAACACATGATAAAAATGAGTCATGGAGAGCTTGGGAAACATCCCGGAAACCCATTTTAGCATGTCTTCTTTATTCCATATTCTCCAAAGCACATATCTTCTTTTTCTGTAAAGCTTCCTTGTTTTATTTCTGATTTAAGGAAAAGGAAAAGATAGACTAGTTGTAACTGCCTCATTTTTTGCGCACAACATCCTCCCTCATTTTCTTCAAATAAAAGAATTTATGAGTTTTATTTCCATCCCTCTTTATATTTCCCACTTGAATTATCCAATTCATGATCATCTACCTAGATTTGGAAACTGCTTTATGCACCTATGGGGGATTTGACTAGTTTTGGTAAGCCTGCTTTTTTACTATTTCAAATGGAATCTTTGTGAATTCAAATCTATCATGTAATTATATATATTATAGCAGCCTATTACTTCATAAGTTTGGCTATTGTACACTTACTCAATACAGATTAGTGTTATGCTCCAATTTCAGTCTCCTTTGGTGTTAATTTTGCATGTTTGATTAGCAATTTTGTGAGTGTAATTGTTCTATCTCTTGGTTTCAATTTCCACATGGTATCAGAGCCTTTGTAGATTTAGTTCTCTCCTTCCATATTGCTATTGTAGGTTTGACATCTTGGATGGGAGCATATTCTACTGACTAAGGGGCACAGGTTTTGAGCTATGGACCAATCTCAGAAGATCATTAATGATCATTATTCTACTGAATGAAGGGCACATTTTTTGACCCAACTCTTGGAGAATAATAATATCTCCTTTATTTATTTCTCAAAGGAGAGGGAAGGAGGATCAAATTCAGAGGACATAGAGAGAGTACATTCCTTGGTTGCTGGCACATCAAGCTCACCTAGCTTCATCACCTAGACTCTAGAGCTTCTAGACATATGGTTTCGACAAAAGAGGAATTCTACTCTCTTGACATGTTGAAAGGTCCACTAATAGTTTTGGGAGATGACTCTCTCATTGACAGTTTGGGGAAGGGAAGGATTGATCTTGACCATGGTAAGTTCAATAATGTGTTGTATGTTACAGGTCTTGCCTCTAATATCTTATCAGTGTATCAAATGACTCACACTAGGTCTCCAAAGAAGGTCATATTCTCTCCTGATGATGTTTAAATCACTGATATTTTGAATGGTAAATTCATAGCAAAAGGTGTTGTTGATCACACTTCGAAGGTATACATGTTTTCCCATTTTCTACCCTACTCAAACCCCTCTGCTCTTTTGATTCATGCTAATGAGGCAAGCAAGCTTTGGCATGAAAGATTTGGCCATATTAACTACAAGTATATTTCTGATTTGAGTGAAAAATATATGGTCATAGGGTTACCAAAGATCAAGTTTTCTAAGGGATTCTGTCAAGGTTGTCTCCTATGAAAACACCCAGAGCACAAGTATGAGAGAGCTAGTCATTATAGAACCTCTACACCTCTTGAGTTGATCCATAGTGACATTGCTCGTCCATTTCCTCATATTTCCATGAGTCAATCCAAATATGCACTCACCTTCATAGATGACTTTTCCAGGTATTGTTGGGTTCGCTTCCTAAAGCATAAGTCTGAAGTTTTTGACCTCTTCAAAGTCTTTAAAGCCTTGGTTGAAAACCAGTCTGGGAGAAAACTCAAGATCCTCAGATCTGACAATGGTGGTGAGTATGTCAAGTCTAAGTTCATTTAGTATTGTAAAGATGTAGGTATTCAGATGCATCATTCGATCCCTTACACACCACAGTAAAACGGTGTTGCTGAGAGAAAGAACAGGTCACTGAAGGACATGGAAACTTGCATCATGGATGCTAAGAATTTTCCACCAAAGTTTTGGTTCGAGGATATAAAATTTGCATCCTACATCCAGAATAGGGTGCCTCATAAGCATCTTGATGGTATGAATACTTTCATATCTTGGAGTGGGCACAAGCCAGATGTGACCCATTTCAGGATTTTTGGCTCAAAGGCTTCGACTAGAATTCCAACAGAAAAGAGGAAGGCTTTGTAGCCCCAAATCCAAGAGTTCCTATTTGTTTGGAATTCTAAATATTCAAAAGGTTACAAGCTGATAAACTTGAGTACTAACAAATATTTCATTGAAAGAAGTGTTCAGTTCCAAGAAGAGCCTTTAGTAGCAGTTGAAGTTGGAGAGCCTTCTTCATCACCAGATCCATTGATTGTAAGTGAAGAGACTAATGAGTTTGTTGATTATGATATGTCTGTAATGATGATTGGATTGCAGATCCTAATAGTCCTACAAGACCAAAATTGGCAGCAAAGGCCATTTATGCAGCTGGGGAACTAGCTGGAAATCCTAATGACACTAGGAGGACTAGATCTCAATTTGAGAGTGCCCTTTGTGTGAAAGATACTCTATTTGCTGAGAAGTGATATCTGATGGTTGAATCAGATCCAAAAACATACAAAGATGTAGCACATGATCCAATATCGAAAACATCCATGAAAGAAGAATTCAGCTCGCTCCAGAAGAACAACACTTGGGAACTGGTTGATCTTCCCCCAGGGAAGAAGTTAGTTCAATGTAAGTGGGTTTTCAAGACTAAGTTTTCTGCTGATGGTTCACATTTGAAATATAATAAAATATTGATAGCCAAGGGTTACTCACAAGTACATGGTGTTGACTACAATGAAACATTTGTACCAGTGGTAAAGATGGACTCCATAAGTCTAGCTTTAGGCATTGCAGCTTCGAAGCAGTGGGAGGTACATCACATGGATGTGAAGTGTGATTTCCTAAATGGAGATATCATTGAGGAGATTTACATGAAGCAACTTGAATGGTTTGTTTCTAATCCATCTTTAGTGTGCAGGTTAAAGAAATCATTGTATGGGCTCAAGCAAGCCCCCAAGGCTTGGCCCTGCTAAGATTGATGGCTTTTTGCTATCACTGAGTTTTGTTCGATGCAAGTATGATCCTATTGTCTATTGAAGCTGATTAATGGTTCTTTTCTGATTATTGTCTTGTATTTGGATGACCTTCTGATTACAGGAAGTTCAAAGAAAGAGACTGCCTCCTTTAAGGATGCAATGAACTATGCATTTTCTATGACAGATTTGGGATTGTTGAGCCAATTCTTGGGTTTGGAAATTTCTCAATCCCAACATGGAATCAAAATACACCAGTCCAAGTATGCCTTATATTTTTTGAACAAGTTCAAAATGAAATATTTCAATCCAAGTAAGACTCCCTTCCTTTCAGGAGTTAAGCTTGAAGAAGCAGGTTATTGTCCTATGATAAATAATACATTGTATAGGTAGTTGATTGGGTGTTTGCTTTATCTTACACACACCCAAACTGATCTATATTATGCAGTTAGTGTGGCTTCAAGATACATGGATGAGACTCATGAGATCCACTGGAGAGTAGCCAAAAGGATCCTAAACTTTGTTCAAGGAACAAGAACTCATGGGATCTTCTACAAAGCAAAATATGATCTTGATTTGATTGGGTTTACTGACAGTGATTGGGTAGGTGAAAACAAAGATCGAAAGTCTACATCAGGATATGTGTTCATGCTTGCAAAAGGACCAATCAGTTGGTCAAGTAATAAGTAGAGTGCCATAACACTCTCATCTACTGAAGCATAGTATAAAGGAGTTGTAAATGAAGCAACTCAATGTTTGTGGTTGCAGGGAATACTTGGAGAATGTGGCTTCGAATCAGAGTTTTCAACAATTATCTACTATGATAATCAGAGCACCATTCAAATATGCAATGATCTAGTTCAGAGACAACGAACCAAGCACATTGAGATCCATATGCACTACATCAGACAGCTTGTGCATGATGGTACCATCCATCTACTCTTCTGTGCATCTTCAGAACAAGTAGCAGACATCTTCACCAAAGTTTTTTGTGAGAAGACATTTACCAATCTCAAATCACTACTGAAGATTGGTGATCATGCTCTGAGGCATGATTGATGACAAGATTTCCAAATTTTGTTTTCCTGTCCATGTTTAAGGAAGGATTTTCCCACTGGAATTTTTGCCTCTTTCCTTGGTTGTATGGAAAAGTAGTATGTAAAGGGTGAATAAGCCTTGTTGCTAGGCCCTATAATTTTCTGATATTTACTCATAAATTCAGGATTAAGGGGGGGTGTTATAATAATCAACCCATATTTACCTACCTTAGACATTAATTTAATCGTGTTTGTCTTATTACCTAGTTTCATAGATTCCACTCTATGCTAGTTGCCTTCTACATGTCCTAGAGGTAAACACATGCTAAAAGTGAGTCATGGAGTGCTTGAGAAACATCCTAAAAACCCATTTTATCATGTCTAATTTATTCCAGATTCTCCAAAGCGCATATTTTCTTTTTCTATAAAGCTGCCTTGTTTTATTTCTGATTTAAGGCAAAGGAAAAGCTAGACTAGTTGTAACTGCCTTGTTTTTTGATCACATTGTCCTCCCTCCTTTTCTCCAAATAAAGGAATGTATGAGTTTTATTTCCATCCCTCTTTAACTTTCCCACTTGACTTAGCCAATTCGTGAGCATCTACCTAGATTTGGAAACTGCTTTATGCACCTATGGGGGATTTGACTAGTTTTGGTAAGCCTGCTTTTTGACTATTTCAAATGGCATATTTATGCATTAAAATATCTCATGTAATTATATATTACAGCAGCCTATTACTTCATAAGTTTCGCTATTGTACACTTACTCAATACAAATTAGTGTTATGTTCCAATTTCAGTCTCCTTTGGTGTTAATTTTGCATGTTTGATTAGCAATTTTGTGAGTGTAATTGTTCTATCTCTTGGGTTCAATTTCCACAACATGTCAAAATAATTGACATGTATTTGCAGAAAAAATTGACATACATCTTTTTAAGGAAATGTAATGGAATTTTCCTGTTGTTATGAGATTGGACGTCAAAAACCATATACCACCGATCCATCCAATTCACTTGTAATGGTGGCTATATTCACCACTCAACAGAAATGTTGGGTTTATTTGTTTTAGTATTTGGTTGATTTCATGGCTCTCTAAACAGGGAAAATATGTTCTCTTTGGTGATCTTGAGTTTTTTTTTATGTCATTAGAACTCAACCCATTTGTATATTGTTTCATTTTTCATTCTATATGTGATGCAATTCTATATAGGGAACCATTTGATTGGATAATTATGTTTATGATGTCATTTAGTGAATCTAAAAAGAGTGGTGATGCCAGTATCCACAGCTCCATGCCCCCCAATATCTCTCAATCTCGTTAGCTCTCTCAATATCTCTACATCGGGATCCATGCTAGCCTCTGTAATCATAAATACGAAAAAACATTAGAAACATATACATGGTATAATGAAATATATTAGAAATGAAAAAATGCGCAAGTGTTACAAATAATGGCATGAGTATTTATAATTTAAAGATTAAAATCAAATAATTACATTAGAGAATCAACATAAAAATTTGCAATGTTAATTTTTTGTTAAATTGTTCATGAACATGCATGCCTACACACTAATATGTTCCTCAAATATGAATAATTGTTGTTAATATTGCAAAATAAGCCGTGTGACTCTAACATAGAAGGTATTTATATTCTTGTAACTTTGTGGAAAAAGGTTTTGAGTTAATCGCATTGATGCATTGTGAAGAAGGTATGCCTATAAGAGATTGTAAAATGCATGTGTTTTTCAATTAAGTTACATTATGAAATGCATGATCATGATGATTATTGTCTAATTGGAAGTGGTCCCAAACCACGTTGGCTACTCATTTGTCTTTTAGTGTGTTATGTTGGTTGAGTAACCACCAATTTATGTAAGTGATTATTGATAACTAAGTACATTTTTTTTTAGTTAGTGTGTATTTTGTGTGGTCCTTCTTGGTTACATGTTGGTGTTAACACATTGCAAATTTTGACTATATAACCAATGCCAAAATTACTTGAATTAACCATAGGAGATCTATCACCAATAAGATTTAGTCTGTAATACTGAAAATGGAACTTTATGCAACTATAACATAAGATATCTTAGTGCAAAGACAAGTTAGGGAAAAGAGATTTTTTCATGTTCTTGTAAACCAAATATTGTAGTAAGTTTCTAGCATGACAAACACTATTAAGGTTCAAGTACATATTGCAAAATATACAAGTAGTTCAATTTTCATAAGGATGTGACCTTAGAAGAAGCATAATAAAGAGTACGAGAAGAAGGATTTGTGATGAAGTCACTTTCATGTTCATTAGAAAATAAGGTTTTGAATTGAGGTTGGCATTGTAAAAGTGACATTCAACAATTTCATGAGTTGGGGTTTTGTGGTAGTGGCACCAATTTTGATTACGTCAAGTAGTGGGATGAGGAGTGGGGTTGGTGGGGGCAGGCTTGGGATTTTTGGGAGTTGTGAGAGTTGAAGGAGTTAGGGTTATGGTTATGGTTTTGAGAAGATGAGATATGAGGGTCTAAGTTAGGATTAGGAGTGTAAAAGGGTTGAAAGCAATTCTTTCAGTTGTATTTATATTCTATGGCAAGGACACAAAGAAAATCTTGGTCAAGGGTAGTCTTCTTAAATGTAGCTACCACATTACATAAAATAATAAGTAAAAAATATTTTGGAGAATTTTTCAATTAGTTGTTGGATAGATTTTCCTATGGCTTGGATGAATAGTTGTTGGATAAAATGGTTCTTTTGTGATATTTTAGAGTTCATTGTAGGGTATTTTTAATGTTTTTTAAGAAAAAAAACAGAAAATAGAAAGAGGGCACAAGATATAACTCTAGGGGAGAAGAAATTGGTTGAGGATGATGAACTTGTGCCTTCTATTTTCCCTTATCACCAATGAAAGCACATATGCACAAACAATGAAGATTGTGGTTAGTGACCTAACTTGGGGAATAAAACATCCTTTACAAAACACATGCACATTTTCATTCTCTAAAGCGCATGCACATTTTGGATAACAAAAACACATGCACATTTTGTTCTCTTAGCCTTCGTGGCATCCCACTTAGCTTCCTCGAGCTTTCCCATTCCTATGTTTTATAAACGCATACATGTTGTTTAATTCTATATTAGTAATGTGTTTTTCAAAACATCCTTTGCATCTAAGCAAAGACCCTTGCATGGTTGTGATTCACAGGGTAAATTTTAGTGGTGAAATTTCTCAATTGGCTATTTTTTGGGTTTTTTTCAAAAATTAAATTTGCTATTTGGTGTCTAATATCGCCTATATTTACATAAAATATGTTTTTTTTATCATAATATTCACCAAAATTTACACATTTTAGTGTTAATTTTATGTTTCATATTTAATATTCGCCTACCTATCTATAAACATGTTTTTTCAATCCAGAACAATCGCCTAGAATACTATACTTAAGTATACTATTACAATCCTTAAAAATACCCTGGTTGTGAATTTTGGGGTTGCACCATTTCTAGAGAATATTGGAAAACGATTGAACAAATGTAGAAGTGTTTTATAACTTATAACCCCAAAATTAAAAGTGTACATGTATCATCATGTGAATAGAGGTGTTGAGGTTGAACATGATGAAACCTCCTCTAATTACCATTCAATGAAGTATATCATTAACAGACACTAGAAAACCCACTTATGATAAAAATGGGTGTCAAGGTACCAAGTGAATTCAATAAGTGTGAATAGAGGTGTTGAATTCAAACACTTGAAAAAGTACATAATTCAGGCGAGATTGATGTATTCCAAAATCTGTTGATGGAAAGAGAACCCGCCACTGGTGACTGCAAGCCTCAAGGCATTCAACCCACTATAGATCCCAATTCTAGAATAAATGATCTGAAGTTGATGAAATGGAATTTGGTGGAAGGAGGGAATTAAGGAACCCCCCATCAAGCAACATGAGGTACACAACAAGGTTAGATAATTTGGAATAGATAACACGGACAAGATGTACATAAACCAGTAACCATGTGCATCTCTCGTGCATACTGGGTGCAAGTAGCATGTGAAAGAGGACCTATGAATAGAATCCAATGACGAAAAATACTGACAGAGGTGAGGAAAACACCAATAGGGTCTAATGGAATCCAATATAAGAGATGAATCCCAATGTGTGAATATATTGATTGTTCTAAAACATAAGGGAAGTCATCAACTAATGATGAGATGTCAAATGGTCACCTACCAATGATGAAAGTAGGCCTAGGGTGTCAGGTAAGACCACAACTATATGATGTACCAGGATTGGCCGACATGCAGAGTCAAGAAAATTGGGGAATGGACGACTCAAGCTAAAGAATCCCTTCTAACAAGAGCATTAGGCATATGGAGACACTTAGGAAACATAGACTCTATGTGCAAACTATCACAAGTCTATGACATAGGAGGCATCAATAGAGGCTCCATATGGACTGGAAGCTTAACCGGTTGGTGGAGAAAACTATGAATAACGAGTACAAATCCTAATGTCATACTAGAATCCTAACCCATGATGAATATAATCATAAACCATGCTTTGTTCGAAGGAGACATGACATATGTAAATATAAGACTATCATCTCCCGTCCGGATTTTTATGCTTTTTGATTTTTTGGTATTTTTCATATTATAAAGCTTGAAAAAAGAATAAAATGTACTTATAGTACAAAGGAGAGGAAATGAATGTCGTGGTCAAGCAATCTAGTTCCAAGAAATGGAACATACCTATGCTCAATGAAAGGAAGTGCATGCAAGATAAGGACATTCATGGGAATGTTTCCTTTCAGGTAAAGGGTGATCAAGTTGCAAAGGATAAAAAGTAGGCTCTACTTGGATAGGATTGAGACAAGCTCGAACAATTTGGCTTAAAAATTTGAAGCGAGGAGTTGAAATTAAGATTAATAAGGCAAGTAGGCGCATGTGATGCATATAAAAACTGATATAAAATGGGAGTCCCTCGAGAAAATGCCCAACATAAAAGATAAGAAAGAAAATGAAGTATATATTTGAAAGGCATGGTGGAGCTACCAGGGAATCCTAGATCTAAGGAGGAAGTGCAACATGGGAAGCATATGGAAAAGAGGGATATAACTAGGGCACCCATGGTCAGGGGATCTCTACTGATTACATAATGACACTTCTAGTAGCAACAGGATGATTCTATGTCATTAAGAAGCGGGTTTGTACCTATGGTTAGCGTGACATAGTCATGGATATTGAAAAAATGTACATGGAAGATGATCCTATCCTATATTCTAGTTCATATTTATACCTTCCATGGGCATGAACAAGCTCAAAAATGGTCAAAATACACTAAGACTCAAAGAAAACTGCATAAAAAAGGGACCTTACGCAACAATATTAGTTCAAAACAGTTGTAAATAACTAATAGAAGGTCTAAACTATAGTAAAGTGGGTAATATTTTTAATAAATAGTATAAAATTGACCATTTACCATACCATTTGGTCTGTTACCCCTTATAGTGAGTTTGGAGCTATTTGGACCCTCAAACTTGAAAGGAGGATTCTAGGAGCTATGGGCCACGAAATAAAAAATCGTCAGGACCAGGTAATTTCTCATTCCATTCTCTTTCAATTCATTACTTTCATTTCAAATATCCATGGTGAATTTTGATGTTTTTGGCCACGAAAAGTATGTTTCTCGGCCCACGTGGGGGATAAGTCATTGTGTTACATATAGGCCGGATATGTCTTCTCCTTTACAGGATGGTGCTTTAATGGAGGGGGAGAGAGAATGAAGAAATTTATAGAGCCGTGCATGGTGATTTTATTTCCCAACAAGTATTCCAAAGATGTGGGATATACAAGTTTTTTAACCTTGGAAGAATGAGGGCACAACCAAGAATACTAAAAATTCTTGTAAACTATTGGGATCTAGAAACACAGGCGTTCATAATAGTGGGATGCCATTGAGACTCGAGGTAGAAGATATTTATTTCTTCACTGGACTATCTCGTCGAGGCAAGGTAGTAAATATTAGGGCTCATGAAGAAGGCGGAGGTATGGTTTTTTATGAGTATATGTTTGTATATTACCTTCCCAAAACTGAGAAAGTGTTAATTCAAGTCCCCATCAACACGATCTAGATCCTTCATCTGAAAGTGATCATTCTAGTTCTAGCTAGAATAGTAAGATCAACATCACTACACTAGGCATAACGACCTCTCATGTTCTATGCAATAGAGTGTATGAGACCCATTATTTATGATTGGATCAATTCCTTGTTGGGTATCATGAAACATTATCTAAAATACTGCAAGCTTGGTCAGACCAAGATGTTCGGGTTCACCAGTATCCTATGTACTTTCTTCTTTGAGAGGGTGTCGAACCTTAGTCCCAGGCTTGAGGTCCCTCCTCTTAGTCTATATGATCAATCCTAGACTTGCTGGAGTGAGCTGATGCGAAGGTTAGGAGGAGGAATATCACCGTTTGCATTCATAGATGCTTTTTTTTCATTGGTGGAAGTGATAGATGATCGTCATAGAAAACTATCCCTATGCAGAGATCAACTTCCATGGAGGTTGAGATATGGCACTACCACCAGGGTCCACATTTGGAGACATCGGTAAGATCTATTGTGTTTTTGGAATATTTCATTTTTTGTATTTTTGATATAAATAAATGAAAAACATGTTTTTGGTGGTATCATGTACTAACATTAGATTTGTTTGCACAGACGTAGGTCCATGATGACCAGATGATTTCCCATGGAACCTATGTAGGGATCAAGGAGATGATATGATCGGTGTTGATGCCAAGTGAAAACTACAAAACATACAAGGAAACTTGCCCTGATTGACCAACAAGATCCCCATGGTATAGGTCGAGGACCTTCCCGAGGCGATCTAGAGACATGTAGCTGGGGTACCTTTTCCATGGGTTAGACTATTAAAGTGCTTGGAAAACACTGTAGTGCATTATCATGATCATCATCCATGCCCATAGGCATAGATTCCAGGATATTATTTTTTGTATCGGCCATGTATATTTTGAGGGCTTAAAGCCCATTTTTGTATTATGACACCATATTTTTTGGAACTTTTATTCAGAAATAAAATATTATAGATACCAATTTGAGATATACACATGTGTCTAAATATGAATGTGAATGTATTATGTACATTCTTATTTACTTATGCAACAAATGGAAATCTAAAATGTAATTTTCATATGAATCAACCACTTGATTATAACCCGTGGGTATATGAATGTATGTAATGTAATCAAAATTTCATTCCAACAATCTTACACTTAAAAATATTCTCAACAATGTAGGATCTATGGAACAATACATGCCATTCAATTATGACACAATCAATTGTGAATCTAGGAAAAATTCTAGAGATTGAATACCATTTGAAATGGTATCGCGTAATAGTTTAATTGTTGCACTATACTTAGCCACATTATTTAAGGATGGTTGTGTTAGGATTAATTAATAATCCTCCCTTTGACCACCATAGTCTAATTGACATTTCCTAGATTTGGAGTTTATTTCCACCTCACTAGTTCCATGGGGAACTCATCTGGGGCCCACCTAACACTTAATGCACTAGTTTGCATGAGTTTAGGATCTCCAAAGGCCAATCCCTATAATTTAGGAACCCACATTGAGTCATGGAAGTCCAACCATTAGTTCACCCTAGTCCATGTTGAGCTATCCTTAGATGGGGATCATTCAGTTCATCTCCAGTTAGTCTAACGCCACCTTGTTCAGTTAACTAATTGTGAACTGATTTAGTTTTCCTAAGTTATATTAGTGAGCTCTCAGTGGTGATTTTCTCACATTGAATTAGCATTGGAGTCAGTACAAGTTGGTGAATTCAAATCCTACCTAGTGTATTAAAAGTATTCATATTGTATCATCATTGTATTACACATAGGTTAATGATATTGGATGTAATGTTATGCTGACCAATTTTGTATCTTGGTAGTTCAATTTTACCATGAACGTTTGATCATTGTTTACTGAATTGTTTCTTTCTCCTTCAACCTTCTTTCACAAATGAATTCATTCAAGCATGAAGATCCTAAGCTTTGTTAAATTAAATATGGTATCATAGAAGGTATTCAAGCCAACTTCAAACCTTAGAAACTTCCATTGATGCACCAAAATAAATTGGGTTCCACATAATTCCTGGTATTCTTGTGTTTCTCCCTATAGATTTTGTCCATAGAAGTCTATGTAGGTGTGATGCACCCAAATAAGTGCACATGTTGAAGTGGAGAGTGTTTGAATTGTTTTGAATTCAAATTGAAGTGTTTTTGCAGGTAAATTGAAGAATTTTGAATAATTAGATGCTCCTTGAAGTTGAAAGATAGAAAATTCAATAGCCTTGACACCCATGATCCTCACACCCCTCAACTATCTTGATTGGAGGGATGATATGCATATAGTGTTCCAAAATAAAGGTCTGTACATGGTTACCATGGGTAGGGAGGTCGAACCCCAATAGCCTCTTCAGAAGTTGAAGTATTTGAACAAGATGGATGAAGCATTTGGATTCATGTTCATTCATATCTCCAGGGAGTTACTCTTCCATCTTTATGTATTGGAAACTCCAAAGGAAGTACAAGAGAAGATTGAATCCTTGTTTGGAAAGCAAGATGAAATGAGAGGCCATATCATGAAGAATGAGATGATTTCTATGCATCCCAACAACCTCAAAACCATCCAACAATTCTTCTCAAAATTCAAATCCCTTGTCATGTAGTGCAAGCAGTGTGGGATTGACAAGAAGGATGAGCAATTGGTGCTCTCAATTCTTTGCAAACTTGGCCTAACATTCTCATTGTTCATATACACCTTTCACTCTGGGAGAATGAGAACTACTAATTAATTAATTCCATCCCTTGATGCCTTCACATAATCTCTTATTCAGGAACAAGACAAGTTGATACATATGGGAGCTCTCAAAGCCTCCAATAATCAATATCTCTTAGTTGAGGAAACTATGAATGTGAAAGCAAAGCAGAATACGAATGGAAAAGAGAAGAAGAAAACTGATTTAAATCCTAAGGATAAGCATAATCCTTCAGAAGGATTGTTACACCTGAATTGGTAGCTATGCTCAATCCCTTGAAGTGACACGACCAAGGAATATTTTGGATATCTGTTTTCCAAGTTATAGGATGTCCGACACACCTCGTATCTTGGAATAAGGTGTCAAATATTCTTGTTGCCTCTTTCTTATTGACATAGTTCATTGATGACACTCCTAGGCTCAAGAAAAAGAGTATTGGTGCATCGTGTCCATGTGCAAAGAGCATCAGTATTGCCAAAAAGGAAGAAAAGGCTATTTCAAGAACCTTCTAGATGAAACTCCTCATGAAGGTTGATCCCAACTACTAAGAATAGGTGGAACTCAAGGCCCTAGACCCTAGGGATAATTATCTACCTTCCTCCCAAAATATCTCAAACCCTTTGGGATTCATTTGGCCTATCTATACAAGCTTCTCCTCATGGGTGAGGAGAGAAAAAAAAAGAGATCATCTTCATGCTGTTGGAATCATAACTGGTATAGGAGGAAAGAGAGTGTGATTGTGAGTGAGTCTTGTAAATATTGTAGAGTGTGTGTAAGAGTGATGTCAAAGGAATTATGAGAATGAGGGTCCAACTTCAAGGCTTCAGTTGTAGCTTCCTCTTCTTATCATCTTAATACAAACATGTTCTCCTTTTCCATGAACGATTTGTGTCAATCTCAATTGTTCATTACTTCTTTACTATTAGTTTAGGTTTTTGGATTGTATTGTTTCTTTCATCATTTTTTCTTGTTCTTTGTAGGTACATTTGATTGCGAAGGATCTGTAAGGCAAGGGAAACCTTCAACACTAAGGTAAGGAAAGGTTAACATTCAAGTAGTTCAATTATCTAGGAGAAGGATGCATCGATGTGGATTTTTGTTCTAGATCCACCCCATGAATGCTAGGGGAATGATCTTTGTCCACATTGATCTAATATTCCCGTTAATAAAATTGGTGACCATATTGGGGATAAGCCAATCAGATCTGTGAATTTTGATTTTTCTTTTGATTACAAGCTTTTAAAGTTTTTTTCTCACTCATTTAAGGATCTAAGGTGAGTAATCCATCTTACATCACCCTCATTTTCCTTCTTCAGTTCATGTATATGCTTACCATAATTCCAGTTTGATTCACATTGGATTATCCTGAAGGTTATTTGACTCTTTTGGTTTCTAGATCCACCAATGAACCTGGGTGTATTTGACAGAGCATTGGACTGTCCCTGATGCTTATTGTCCACTGTCAATAAGCATCGCTGATGCCTTTTGTTAACACTCGATTTTTAACAAATGATTCCAGGGCTTTACAGAGGTTCGGTAAGGGTCCCAGCCCCTTGAATCTCATGTGACCATCCTTCAATGAGGAAAGTGGCATATGTATTGTAATATTGGGCATGATCCATATTCAAGGGATGCAATTGATTGGAGATGGATCAATGGTTCTGAACCGCTTCACGCGATCAAACATGCACGATCAAAGCTTCTATCCCGGGTTGTGAAACATGTTAAAGATCGATGACTTTCAACGCGATGAGATGAGGCCTAGGGAAGATCTATGACCTACAGTGATTTCACGATCCATACCTGTGTGGATAAAACCAGAATCTCAAATAGCGAAAAGGTGCAGAGGTTACAAAGATCAACGACCGCGATGAAGAAGAGGACAGATCTACAACTACGGTTCAAGATCCTAGCCCCCTGATTTACACTGATTGAAAATCCTTTGTGGAGTAGACTTCGGTGACACACGAGACTGACAAACTTATGTGGAGCTACTCCTGTGACGAACGAGAGATCCCTCTCTAACTACACAGGGCCGGAGGCATAGCCTAAAGTGGTTCTGCTGTTACCCGGGAGCGGCCTCCCCTCTCTCGACCTTAGGGGCCCAAAATACCGATGCTAACAAACTGGAACCATTTCCAGGGACCGAACTTGAATATCCTCCCTGGGAAGAATGACAAATATTTAGATCTAGATGTTGATGGTGAACAATTAGTCAGACACCAAGAAGGTTGAGTACTTTTCACTTGGAGACTCCACTCTTGAAGGATTCAGACTTCAACGACTCCAATGGTGACGTCATCCAGAAAATCTAATGACCGAGGAAGGCTGGCCGACCCCTCTTGAAAAATGGACCCCTCATAAAACTCAGAAATGCACGGCGAAAGGTCCCAACACTCGAGTCTGCATTTTTTCTAGGATGCCTTATCCTACCTTGTAAGTTTTCTCTTATATTTTTTCGGATTTATCAAAACAACCTTCTATGGCCTAGCTCATCCTGAGTAGAGCCATGAATATGTTCTTATTTATCCTTCTTTACAAACCAAAAGTGTTGTGTCATCTTGTACCTCTGATTTTGGCCTATACCTTCATTTGGGGGTGCTCGATGTCATAGGACACCCCTGTGAAATTCATGAAGCCTCAGGCGATAGTTTGGCTATCGTACCTAACCCTGTCTCCTCCATTTCTCCAAGTCGATATAACCCATTGCAATTACCTCCTAGTCTCCATGATTTTCCCACAAAATATTACAAATACCTTCCCAAGTTCGACGGAGAATATGAAAACTTGACTGCCGAGAAACATGTCCGAGCCTTTGAGCATTTCTTTGATCTGTTCGAGATAGAACATGATGACATCTGCATGTGGACGTTCGCTCTATCCTTGCAAGGGGATGCCAAAGTCTGGTTTAGACACTTACAGCGTAAGTCCATCAACACTTGGGAAGATCTTTCTTGCACATTCTTGAGGTTTTCGGGAAGGAGCCAGCCATTGGAGTAAATGCTTTCAGAGTTTTATTCTTTGAGGAGACATGAAGGTGAGGCCATATCCTTTTTTAATATAAGATTCACAAGCTTTTATTATAACATGCCTAAGGAAGTTCAACCTCTTGAGAACACTGCTAAGATCTATTATGCAGCTGCCTTTCCTCCTGACCTGTCCTTGCTTCTTTTGGAAAGAAAATCAACCACCCTGCAGCAGATATTCGTTGATTATTTGGAGGTTGAGAAAAACCTTAAGATGTCCAAGAAGTTGTCAGATTAGGAAAGTGGTGGTGAAATAATGGATACATACAAATTGGTTGGGCCCTACAAGCAAAAGAAGGAAACCTATAGCCCGTCAAATATCTCTCATGATATGCAAAAAGATGACCGGCCTGAGGCTGAAATAAATGGTCCTATAGGACTATTCTATGAAGATGGCAACCTTCCCTGCTCCTGGTCAACTAAGGATGATTTTGAGAAAGATCTTGGTACACCTGTGTATGACAAATAGGAAGAAGAGTACCTGGATAGTGTACATGACAAGCTAGCTATTGAAACGACACCTTCTGATGAAAGAAGTCAAAGTGGAATGCAAAATCAGGAGGTTGAAGTGAGAAAAGATGATGAGGGCACTGGAGGTGATAGCTTACCCTTATGCTATGCCTCTTTTGAATTGATACAACATATAATCAAGCCTTCCAAGCAAAAGCAGAAAGAAACGGAGGTGGTGCAGGCCGAAAACTTGTACAAAAATGGAGGTGGATGGAGTAGTTTACAGATAAACACTTTTTCTGAGACAATGCTTTCAGGAACGCTGCCTCATTCGGAAGAAGTATGCCTACTCGGTTCCAATGGAGAAGTTGAGGACCTCCCTCTCGAAGCACATCAAACCTTCGATGCAGAAATTTTGGACGAAGAGGGGGATATTCCGTTAGAGAAATATTTTGAGGGTCTTCGTCTGTAATCTTCCAAATGTCAGCCTGATGACTCCTAAGAAGCGGGAAGCTTTGGACAGCTTGCCCATGAGCGGGAAACAGTACGAGCTGGAGGTTGCCATGATTTCTACAACCCCATGGCCAAATACATGGAGGGTCTGGGTGAAGGCAATGATTGGTCATATCTCTGCCTTAAACATGAGTTTGTTTATCATTCCCTTCTCCCATTATCTATTTCATTTTTGTCCATTGAGCACCATGTAAGAACAAGAATATTAGGCAAGTTGCTTGATTGGATTCACTGGAAGTCTGATTTCACTTAGTTGGACTTATGTACAAAGTTAGGTAGAGTAGGTAGGAGAAAATAAGCTCATATATTATCGATCATTTCCTTCATTATTGTTTTCAATGTGTTTCCATTTTCAGTTACCAGCACAGGTTTACAGCCGCCAGCATGATTTGCAAGAGTGGCATGAATTCACTGAAGCAGTAGCATGAAGCATAATGGAGATGTCCAAGAAAAGCTGAAGGCAGCCCAATGGATTCGGCACTTGGTCTAAAGGGGTTCTTTGCTACCTCACTGGGAGGATAGCATCCCTCGTGGAGCCAGTTGTTAACACTCCATTTTTAATAGTTGATTTGAGGGCTTGACAAAGGTTTGGTAAGGGTCCCAGCCCCTCGAATCTCATGTGACCATCCTTAAACGAGGAAAGCAGAAGGTATATTATAACATTGGGCGTGATCCATATTTAAGGGCTGTGATTGATCGAAGATGGATCAATGGTTTTGAACCGCTTCGCGCGATCAAACATGCGTGATCAAAGCCTCTGTCTCGGGTTTCAAAACATGTTAAATATCAACGGCTTTCGATGGTTGAGATGAGGCCTGGGGCAGATCTATGGCCTACAGCAATTTCATGATCCATACCTGTGTGGATAAAACAATAATCTCAAATCATGAAAAGGTGTAGAGGTTGCAAATATCAACGGCCGCGATGAAGAAGAGGATAGATCTACGGCTACGGTTCATTTCGCAAGGTGAACTAGAACGGATGAATATTTGAGTTCTCCATTGTGAAAAATGGCAGGGGCCACTCTGATTGACGATTGCATGAGGGTCGATCTCGATCGACAACTCAGAACATGTCATAATCCAAACCGCCAATGGTTTTAAGAAGACAAAGGTTGGAGGCGGGATGAACAGAACATGGACAGTGGATATGGAAGATTCCTTTGATCGGATGGCTAAGAAAGACTCCTGAGGTGCAGATCTCCCATCCAGTGTAGAAATGACAGTAGAGGGGGTGTTCACACATGTAATCTGCCCCTTTGCAGATTGGCTGATTCCTCTGACGCCATTTGGGACACGCCTGAGGTTGAATCATCCCTTGGCATAGTCATATCATGAAATGATAGGGGGATTTTGTGTGAGCTATCCTACGAAAATGGGGAAAGTAGTTAACGAATCTATAGATCACACGAGGCAGAACCAACGCAACGCAGGAGACCATTCCATTTCCCATTTCGAAGGAATAAGGAATTGTGGGAGCGTCCACTTCATGAAGTATGCGGCATGGATCTACTGTACCAGATGGCGTCCACAAGTACTCCCCATAGTAGATAGTAAGACACCACTACTGATGAATCTAGATGAATAGATCCCCAGCTAGTAAAGGATTGCTTTGCTCGTGCCTTCGCACATGTTGAGACCAGATACACTCAATGACAGAATATGCAGGAATGTTGACAAGCCTGTGCAAAGATCAATCCCGAAGCCCTATATATCCCGCCTTCAGTTCAGCAAGAGTGAACTAACATATCTCTGAAAGAAGACAAGTTCCGCTCTTCCACGAAGTTGTAGAGGTCTGATAGAGTTAGATGATGAAGAACTGATTTGAAAAGCTTGTCCATCTGGGGGTGCTGATGGTTGGTGAGAAGGTTTCTCACTCACTCGTCATCTTGGTATTTGCACACCAATGGTGACACCAGCCATCGGGGCCCATACGTGATACCCGTGTCTCCAACGACGCGAGGCCTGGACACTTACTTCCTGTAAGTGTATTTTCAGGAACCCCTGATACCTTCGTGCCCACCAAATCCTCTGCGGAGAGGGACAATCATTGACTGTTCCCTGTGTAAACATTTGTTTGGATGGGAGCATCAAGGGCTCAAAGCCATCATCATTCTGATTGTGAAGTAGACTTGATGAGGGTGATGGGGTTGGTGTAGAGGTTCTACACCTTGGTGCCTATGGGAGCGCTCACCTCACTAGAGGTGAGGAGAATCAACAATGATAGACCACCCCACAGGTCTCTCTCAACTAGAAGCAATACATCCCTTCCTCCAGAGCCCACGTATAACAGTGTTAACTAGTGAGGAAGGAGGTGGCGGATGTGACTGGACCAGCAAGGGAGGCTAACCACTTTGCCAGCATGTGACCATGCAAAAAGCTACATTTGAACATGATGGAAACACATGTTCTAGGAAAAGAGGGAGTCATCATCCTTATCATCCATCATGGTAGCCAAATTCTTCAAAACTGTTATTCAAGCCGAATGTGACAGCTAGCTCCATGATGTTTGTCGTGCATATTTGTAAAACATGGCGATAGTCCTCTCTTTGCACTGTTAACACTGAATGGAAACTTTTAACAGTTTTTTATTCTATAGTCTCAACATTAGGATTGTATAAAAACGCTCCTGGTAGAGGGGAAAAGGAGTTAGTGAATTGGATTGGGAAACAATCCTGGGTTGAGGCTCCCATTTGTAAAAGTTTGATACCTATGTATGAATAAATTACAGTGGAAAACTGTCATTCACAGCAGAGATTCTTGTGTTGTTGTTTTTCCCAATATGTGCTTTCTTTACGTGTAAATGTGTTTTCCTATTTCCACTCCATTTTGTTTATTGATTTTCATGTCTACAACATAGGGTATAGTTGTTCGGAATTCATACTTGTTATGCTTCCACTGCTGTTCCAGGCATTAACAATGGTTCTTCTAAAGTTACATGGAATTCATCTCGCCTATGCTCCATGTGATGGACTGTCCCTCCTTGTCCTCTAAAACGCCCGCTAAAATCTCATGATTGGGAAATCAATAGCTATCTTGCCTCCATTTGAAATATTTCATCATTCTTTCCATTTTTAATCCTTTCTTTCATAGGTTTTGACTCCATTTTCACATGGTCCCTTACCCTCGATAATCCCACCATGCACCTTCCTCAACATACTTTTCCCCATTCAAGATCCTAGCCCTCTGATTTACGCTGATTGAAAATCCTTTGTGGAGTAGACTCTGGTGACACACAAGACTGACAACCTTATGTGGAGCTACTCCAGTGATGGACAAGAGATCCCTCTCTAACTGTGCAAGGCCGGAGGCACAACCTAAAGTGGTTCTGCTATTTCCCGAGAGCGGCCTCCCCTCACTCGACCTTGGGGGCCCAAAATCCCATTGCGAATTTTGATTTTTCTTTTGATTACAAGGTTTTAAAGTTTTTTTCTCACTCATTTAATGATCTAAGGTGAGTAATCCATCTTACATCACCCTCATTTTCCTTCTTTGGTTCATGTATATGCTTACCATAATTCTAGTTTGATTCACATTGGATTATCCTGAAGGTTATTTGATTCTTTTGGTTTCTAGATCCACCAACGATCCTGGGTGTATTTGACAGAGTGTTGGACTTTCCTTGATGCTTATTGTCCATTTTCAACAAGCATCGTCGATTCCTTCTTCCCAGAGTAAGAAAGAATTGATGTTTCCTTTCACAAAGAAGCAGAGGGCGTTGACCATTGTACGATGCCATGGTTCTTCCCTACAGAGTGCACTGAGGTAGGCTTTATCTAGCTCTAGAAATTTTTCTTTCAATTTTTTTTCTTTTTGTTGGGTCTGGTTAATCTGCTTTTCTACTCATTGACAAGTTTGGTTGTGTGTGTTTATCCTGAATGTACTTTTGTATTTTAGATCTTGAAAATTTGTCTTAGTAGAACCTTCAAAATTGAATAGTTTCCTGTGGAAATTAGGTTTAGGGTGTAAGGTTTGTATGACTAGTCCTTTAGAAGCTCTTTACAGGTCCATGGAAAGGAAAGATAGTATGGTTTTTTCACTTTTGTAGTGTGATTTTTTACATTTCTTTGTTTAAAAATTATATAAAAAAAAAAGAAGAAAAGTTTGGCTGCTTGCTTTTGGTTTGGTTAAATCATTAGAAGTGTTTTCTTTTTGAAGACTGCTTAAGGAAAAATAGAGATTGGTGCATTACAAATCCTTTTCCTTTTTACATTAGAGAGATTTTAAATGTTAGATTTGGAATTTTTGCTTGTGTGAAAGTACTTTGAGGAATGAGTTGTTTGGATTGCATGGTTTGCATTTCATAATTTGAAAAGAAAGAACCTCTCCCCTACCCTAGATAGATTTTATCAAAAGGAAAATTGCACGGGAATTTAGATAATTTAATTTTGCAATTACCTCTTATTCCACAAGCATTCACTAACCATTAAGATAAAATTAAACGATAGATTAGGTTAAAATTATTAGTAATTTGAGTGATAGGTTAGAAGACGTGTGCCGACGTCTATAAACATAAGACCTGTCGTTTATTTTCCTGCATTGCATCCAAAGGATCACACAGTTCTTCCATGTACAACCGGTATATTGAACGAATCTTCATGTACCCTCAAGGTATATCGAAAAGTTCTTATTGTACTCGATAGTATATTAGAAGTTCCTTTTCGGAAGGTTTTGTATCATCCAACACTAACATGAATTTGAGATCCCATGTACCTTGTGTATATATGGAGACCTGTCTAGGAACCGATACCAACTGAGAAAATCATTTTGGTTGTCTTATTGAAGCAATACACCAAGAAAAACACTCGGGGAGATACTATGCACGTGTCGTCTAGGTAGTCGAGTATTTTGGTAAGGGTACAGTCCCAATCCTCCTTGTCGCATTTTCCTATTGGACCCTACGGTATATCACGAGTTGTTACAACTTGACAATCCTAGTAAGGTTTCAGATTTTTTAGCCTTTATTATCACTTAAGTTTTCTTGTGACCTTAGCTTGCATAGGATTGTTTTTGTGTTATATTTTTTAATAGTAAATATTTAGAGTATAAGTACTTAGCCATCATTCTGGATGAAGCACCTGTGATGAGATATCACATATTTCATGGTATACCACATGAATTTCTTCCTACCATGGAATAAAGACCAGGGGTGACCATGGACAAGCCTGCCAAAACTAATCCCTCTATGGAAGGTGTTTCGGTTGTTGAATTTGGAGAAGATTATTATTCTTTAGAGAATCCACTTGCCTTTACCTCAATATTGGTACAATTTCCTCCTTTACATGATTTGAATTTTAATTTTTCTATAGAAGGACATTCTAGTGCATAAGATTGGGTGTTTTCTCCACCCTCAAATGACCATGTGGCATCGTAATTCATTCCAACTAATCCTTTTTGGGAGACTTCCTTGGGCAGAAATTTCTGAGTACGACACTACTACTTTAACTTATACCACCCCCACCTAGTTCAAGGTTGTTATTAGCAAATGATGAGTATGTTAGAACTATCCATGAGATGGTCTCCAATCTATGCATGAGGGGAGAAATCATAAGGAGGATAATGTTTTCTCCTTTTCCAATCTATTCGGAAAGATCCACTCCCGAACACCATGCTCATGTTTGATCTTATTCTCCTACCGTATCTAGAATGCCGGTTTAAAGTGTGGTTTCTTACAATCTCGAAATACCTTCTATACTTGTTCTGTCAACTCAAAATATCCCGTCTATCCCTAGTTCACCTATAAATCCTCTCACTAGGGGGAAATACATGGAACAAACTATCACTAGGACCATGAAAAATAGTTCAAATCTTGGGAAGAGTGTTTCTCTAGGGAATCCCATGGATGGGCTACCCTCCACAACCACAAATGTAATTGTCCCTTCCTTTGCAACAAGACAACCACCATGGTTCAACCGATGTATAAAAAACCTAAATGGGGGTTACCTTCATCTAGGAAATGAATAGGAAATGGCTACCCAAAATTATCAACCCATTTCCTCGGGAAATGTTTTTCCTGACATCCCTTATCCTAGTAACCCTAATACCCCACATCCCTTATCCTGGTAACCCTAATACCCCATGGGGAAAACCTAATTGGTATAATGTCCCTTCATACAGAATCCCATTTGCGAAGATATCTAGAGGGCCGCCCTAAGGCCCCCCATTCAAAAGGTCACCCAAAGGTCCCCCTTTTGGAGGTTTTCCCTGAGGTCCCCCATTTACCGTGTTATGAATGCACTCCAGCATAAAAATAGGTATCCTATTGAAATCGACAATGATTAGGTCATGCCCTCATAATGTGGAATCATAATTTTCATCCTCTGTCATTATGGCAGTAGGTAAGATTTGCACCAGTCTCAGCTTTGTGCCAATATCTACTTTGATTGGTCTTCGTTATGCTCCTGCTTGCGATAGCTTTTTCACATTTACTGCATTTGTTAGAGTCTAGAGTAGCTGCGTTACTTGATAAAATATCCAGTCACATGTTACGTAGCTTTCTCTCGGTTCTCAGTTTCCACCGTAGTTATTGTTTTGAATAAATTTTTGATTTTCTCCTTAGGAAGTGTGGCGCTTCTACTCCCCTTACTTTGCTCAAGCTTGTTCAATTTGTCAAGATCAGAATTCGTTGGAGTTTCCAGTGATGCTTTGTCCTATGATTTATCTTTGTCTTCTGACTCATTTGGAACCTATTGATCTTTTGGCATATTCATCGGTGGTCCATCTTTTGGGTCTGACAATTGGTCTTCACTGACCAAAACCTTCCATTGCTCATGTCATTCCTCTATGATTCCATCCATCTCTTCATCACTAAGATTGTACTGTGTCATAATCCATTGCTTCTCTGGATCTGCACGCACCTAAATAAATATGGGGTGGAATCCTATGGAAAACCTTACAATCCTTCGTACTTCCTCATGACTTCCTATGTTAGTCATAGAATTTGTTTTGGTTCTATTCTCAGTGTTTCTAAGTAAAGATAGAATTAGATGTTGTTGGTTGTTTTTGTTTCCTTGTCCTTTAGTGCCCATAAGTTTTTATATCACATTGATAATCATATATTGACATATTCTATCTCCATCCCTTGGTAGAGCAATGGTTCCATCCATCCAACCAATGAAATTAGTATTAAGAGCCAGGAATATGTAAATTCCATATTTGTTTCTTGTGCAAATACCACATCCTCCATTACCTCATTCAACCAAAAGAGTGACCAGTTCATCTCCACTTCTATTGCACACTGTTCTGTAGATGCAATGACCCATGATGTGCATTGATGAGGTCGATTCTTCCTTACAATTTTTATTGTCATCAATTTTGCTGTGATCCTGACCATCCAATCGTTGATGGTGTCAATCACATAAGCCATGGAATAATTTTCTACCCCATATTTGTTTTTATGTTTTCTTTCCAGTTTCTTGTCATTGTTCTTTCCATGGAAGTATTTTGATGGATCTACCCTTGAATTGGGTAATCTTGTGATCTACGAAATCAAATCGACCGTAATCGATATTTACGTGCTCAACCATAAATATCTTCCATGAAAGTAGGTCAATAGCTGCTTTATGTATGCATTCACTTCTGCGAATTTCCTCAAAATGTGGCATGTGGATGATTAACAGGATCTCTGAGCACTACAATCCAAGTGCCCACTGTGTTTTCTCCCTTGTAATTGGACCTCGTTCTCCATGCGTTATTTCCTCATACGTTCCCCTTGTGCATTATGGGAATGCCAATATGTCATGGTCGCTATATTGCAAATTCTGCAATCACGACACTATGTTGCTTGTCCCATGGACAACCTTTGGTGTTGCTAACATCTTGATGGTATACTTGGAATTCGTTCCAGGTCATACTGTCGGAGCACATTCCTTCCTTGGTGGTACATAACCTGGAATGTCTTCTACCATCGACCCTAGTGGTTTTCCCCTTGCTGTCATTTAATATTTCATCATGAGCAATGTGCCTACTTCTCCTGTTGTTGCGACCACCTTTGTAGAGATATGATTCATTTTGGGTCTTTTTTCTGAATTTATTGGTCGATTAACACTTCTCCTCTTATGAACTGGTCATATCGATGCAGACACAATCTCCATTTGTTTTTCCACTATGGATTCCCTCTCCCTTGGTGTTTCATATGTATTTGTGATCAAAATAATATGCGACATGGCTAATTCATCACTTATCTTCCCTTGTATTATTCACTACAACGGATCGAACATTTACCCTTGGCCTAGTTTTATAACGTTTCTATAATGGATCTTTGGGCATAATTTCCAAATCCTTTGTCAATTTTGAAAATTTGACACATGTAGTGGTCATTAAATGTAGGTCTTTCCAACTTGTGTCGTCAATCTTCCTGTCTTAACTACCTCATTTATTGCTTGATTTGAGCATTTCTCCTGCCATTGGATGTTAAAAATATCCCCCCTTTTGGTGCATCCAACCCACTTTTTCATCACTATTCTTTTTTTCAACATACTCTTATCAAAACTTCTCCCCCCCTTTTTTTCACGGTTTCGTTTAGTGGTGTCATGTCGAGCTATCCCAATAGGGATTTAACTGACTTCCATTTACACAATTTGGTAAAATTGCTCCATCTCACTTTTGCAAATGCACCGCACCGCCGCTAGTAATGAATTTTATGATGTAAGGACCAACACAATGCATCTGGATCTTACCTAGGTGCTTCACAAACTTGTTGTCATAAAGGAGAACAATATCCCCACAATGAAAATGTTTTTTCTTTACATGGCTATCATGCCATTCCATTTTTCCATATTTCTCTACTTTATAATGAAAACCTGTGATGAAGCAATCCTCTTCAAGTTGTAATAACTACGCCAATATTTCCTCAATCACTCCTTTGTGGCTCATTCCTGTTGTTGCTGCTATCCATAGAATAGGGACAATATACTCCATGGGAATTACCACTTCTTGTACATAAACCAACTTGAATGGTGTCTGACCGTTCAGTATTTTGCATGTCATTCTATAGGTCCAAAGTATTGTAGGGAATTTCATACCGCAATCATAAAAATTTTCCTCTTTTTTAGTAACTTCTCCATTAGCACCATGATCGCCTGTTGGAGAAACCCACCAACAAAGCCTTGTCGACATGGGTTCTCACTCTGTCGATGCCCAACCAATGCAATCTCCCTGAGCACTAGCCTAGACAGGTTTTACCCTACCTAGCGAAGTTCATAGAGCAGATGAAGTCTCACCCAAGATGTTTAAGGGAGAGATGTCAGAACCGAGTTTTCTGCAGTGGGGACAGAGGATATGGGGATCTGACGGGGAGACACCATAACTGCTAGATCCTAAGCTTTGCAGTGTGCATCTAAAACTATGCAGTCATCATTGATTCATTTCCATAGAATCATATAGTTGTCACAATATTGCTAATACTGCAGCATTGTTCATAAAACATATCAACTCATAGTGCAACAGAACGAAACATACTTTAAAATAGATCGCATCAATATAGCAGAAAGGGACTAAATCACAGCAACATCATAACAAAACAGGTCGCAACATCATAACAGATTAGATCAAAGCAGTAATAATAGATAAGATTTGTGCAACAACTGCTATATCATATTAATCTTACGCAAATGATCCAAATTACACAATTATTCTCCAAAACCGGAGACTGCATACATCAGGAAAACCTAGATAGATTACTGATACAACAGAAAATTATTCAAAAATCAGATTGCACTAGACCTCATGCGATAATTATCATCTAATGTGATTCCCCTATGATGATCATGATCCTAATCTCCCCATCTACTTACAAAACTAGATCTATAAATAGGCTTGCACCTTTACATTGAGGGTGCTATTCTAACTAACTTATAACTACTACTGACCTATTGCAACAAAACTTGGTCAAATAATATATAAAATATTCAAAGCGGTTATTCTTCTGCCCATTGCGCTGATCTGGCCTTGTGCGGTACCGCGTGAGCTTGCATAGCTACTGCGACACTGTGCAACTCACTTACCAAAACCCCTTCCAATAGGCCCTCAACACAGTCTTGTGGATTTTCCTTGAGACACGTCGTGTTGACAGAGTATGTGTCAATGTCTGTGCCTTGAAATATTCGAATTGCTACACGATCTCACGAACCTGAAGTTGGACTTTGTCACTAGTACTCTGACAATTAGTCAAAGCGTGCTGCACTGGGTGTTCTTCTCTAGCATTGCTATCAACCATTTTCTGATTCTCTTGTACTACCTGCAGTATGGTGACTGCTTTAACAACAAAATATCCACCGATTTCTTGAAATTCATCAAGTTGAGCACGGTGCTTTTGTTGGCGTTCCTATGCACGAGTGACTCTCTATTTTAGTTCCTTTAGTTCCTCGTGTCGTGTGATCTGTACCATCAGTAGCATGGCCCTCAGTGAGGTCTTCAAGGTTGTCAGTTGAACTTTGGATTCTTTCACTTACGCAGTCAGCTAATCAAGATGCTCGTCCTAGACAATGCTCTACCAAAACTGCATTGTCGCCTCCATAATGGTCTTGGCCTCTTGCTCCAGGATTTCGAACTAAGTTGCGATTTCTTTAATGGAGGCCTTTCTTTTCGCAACCTGCTCCCATGGATTCGTAGGTTGACCACCAAATTGAGCATTAGGTTGGTATCCTGAAGCTGAATAGTATTTTTCCCCAATCATTTGTCCTTTTCGATTGGGGTGAGCTGAGCCATGTTCTCAAAAATGTGCCTGCAGGATTCAAAAACAGCTTGCTCGACTTCGCCACACCTAGCACACATCTGTTCCTATTCAACGATCAGGCATTCTTGCACCTTTTTTAGTTGAGTAATATCTTCAGCATCCTTTTGCTACATCTCATCATGCATCACCTTCAAGGCATCGATCTCTCGCACTTTTTCTTCTGCCAGCTGCACCCGGAACTGATGCAGTTCATCTGCCTGTTTCTGTAGCTTCTCTGTTGTGCTCTATGACTGGACATAGCCTTCAGTCAATTATTTTGTCGTTCCACCAATTCCAGGGCAGCAACATGTTGCAACTCCACTAATTCCATAGCGGACAACTTGTTCAGATCCAAAGCCACACTCTTGATCGGTTGCAACAACTGGTGAACTTCCTCATTTCCCACGTCGATCATAGTCAAGGGAACTTGCACATTCCTAGTCCAGGGATCAGTGACTATTGACAGGATGTCCTGCATCATAGGTCTCGCAAATGTTTGCCTAGAAAAAATACCAAAAATTGAATCTAATCAATCTCTTACAATGTCGAATTCTTCATGGTTTGAATCTTGGATCGCCTTTGTCACAGCCACGGATGAGTCAGTGACCACTTTGATAAGCCGTTGCAGTTGGTCCTCCATCCTCGACCTGGTACCACTACGCGCCTCATATTCTTTGCACCATTTGGTGTTAGTCTCCTCCTGGATGTGTCATGCTACATCCTCAATGTCCGTCGACAACTCGTTGTCAAAGTCGTGAATGCTTAGCTCCTTCTAGGCAAGCTCTTCTAGGGAATCCAGTGGAGGCTCCTTAGACAATTCCTCCTGACTCACCGTGTTTTACCACTCTGTTGACCACTCTTGGACAATGGCATCCAAATATTCTATAGTGAATTTGTAAGGAAAAGGTAGCCACTGTTGGTCAGGGTCCCGCTGTGCCTGAATGTGGATAGAGTGGGGCCTGATGGAAAACCAAAGGATCTGTTGATACTTGGCCACGTGTTATCCACCTGAATGGCACCTCTCTGTCTGTGTGCCGACACTCCTCATGTTGGCACACAAAAGGAAATTTATGGATTGAGGGTTGCCCAAAACACTATAGATGGGCTTATTATGAACTACATTCATCATCCATCCAGCTGGTTATTTTTACCCTTTAGCTATGTCAAGTCATATATGCGACTCTCTATATATGCAACTCGCGTGTTGTACGCGAGTATCGGTTGTTGCATGTTGCGTATAGATGTATACGTGGGTTACCCTCATAGCAACTCGCGGGTCATACGCGAGTTGCCAGTATTGATACCCGCGTATATCTACCTTTGACATTAAAAATAAAACATGTGATTACTTGAGATTAGTTAATCATTTAACCTTAATCTCCTTAACTGTCTCAACCTCCTCAACCTTCGAAACTGCCTTATTTCACCAAGTATAAATACAAGCCTTGGGGAGGGTGTTAGATAGATACACTTGGAGAGTAAAGTTATGCTGGTGGAGTTTATACAAAAGTATTTGGAGCAGTGGAACTCAAAATCCTTTGGTTGCAGAGGAGTCCTTGTCTCAGGCGTTGGGTTGTAATATGAACTCTTTCCATTATTGTTAATAAAGAGAATCCTTCTTCCATATGTGTCTTGAATGTATTTCATGTATTGTGGTTTGATAAATGTTTATGTTTCAGCATTCTGTATATGATTTATCTAACCCATTTATATATATGTATCATCTTGTATTTGGAATATTGACTCTTGACAGGTGAAGGAGAAGCATCCCTGAAGGCTTTGGAGAAGAAGCAGAGCGGAAGAGGACGAGCTAGGATCAACCGTCGTGTATCAGGTGAGTCTTTTCTATCCTTCTATTTCCTTTACTGCACTCTAGAGTCGATTGCCTACAAGTTTCTTGAGTATGTTGGTAACCCAAAACCTTCGGCTATAAGGTGTTTATTCCTGTACAACAGAACTGGCGACTCCACTGGGGAGCCCAGACGGCTGTAGGTTGTTTTTGTCACCCCTGACCAGTATTTGCTTTGAAATTCGTGTGTGGTCTTTTATCTTGGTTCATACTTAGTAGAGTGTTTGAAAGTCTTGTGGATTTTTCTTGTTTTTTGAGAAAACTTTTGTACCTGTATGCGGGTTGCTCTTCTGCACAGTCGCGTACAGAGGTTCCCATACGCGGGTTGCTCTCTTGGACAATCGTGTATCATATGCGAGTTTCCCTTATATATAGTCGAGTATAAGCCTGGAAATAGGGATTTTTATTATTGGGTTTGCTTGTCTCTTTCTTTGTATAATTCATGTTTGCTAGTTGGCTTTCTTTATGAATAATGTGTTCTTTGTCTGAAGACCTGTGGTGACCACACTTTGTGCTTTTTCGAAAGCCCTTGGGTTTTTTTTTGCTTGGATTATTTTCTGTTTGCATGTTGAAGTAACTTGGCCTATTTGGGTTATAGGGTGAAGTGTCTCTGTCCAGATCAATGATCAGGGTCTTGGGCACTGTTTTTCCAGGCTGTCTTTTGATAGTGGTTGGTTGTCACTTGCCTTTATGAGTTTACAGTGATTCTTGTCATTGTGTGTACCCAAGCTACGGTTCCTAGTATTCCTTTGTTGGTTGTTTCTTGGTTCTATTAGCCCATTTTACTTCAGTTTGTTGGTTTTATACAGTTGATTAGATCCAATTTTACTCAAGTATAGTGCATTTTAGGTGCATAGTAGAGTTTGAGCATTTTTAAAAGTGAAAAGAAAACATTGTCAAGATTTTGCATTTTTGCTTTTGCATAAGTAGTGTTTATTTCAGTTTAAAAATATAATCTCAAAAGCTACGAAAAACATAGGCTTAGTTTCTTTCATCGTTTGCATTTAGTTCATCAATATATATTTACAAACAAACAAAAAAAGTTTGCTTTAATAGTGGTAATTTTCTTTGAAAAATACACCTTTACTTTTATTTATTTCTTATCGAGTCAAAAACACCATTTCCTTCTGAGTAAGAAACAACCCTTTAAAATGAACGCATAATTAAAATTTACTAGTAATTTTTTTTTTAGGGGCCTTTCACCTACTAGCTTAGGCTAGACTTGTGGAATAGGAAGCGTAAACTTCCCACAAGTTATAAAAATCAGACGTAGTGGACCTTTCTTTAGGTAAATCCTTGACTTTATCGATTGTATCTGGGAAGCTCCTCTCAAACGGGAGTTAAGCACGAGGCCGCGTGGAGGCTTGGATAGAGGAGATAACCCTTCGAATCCTTGTCTTTTATGCATCTGGGGATTCTGTCCTAAACAGATTTTCGGGCTCAGCTACCCTGCCCATGCATACGAGTCAGGCTTGCGACTGTCCCCCAAGACTATTTGTATAGCTAGGGTAGCCTTTAGTCTCTTGACTTTTAGGGTTCATACCTAGGTAAACCGGAAGGCTATTTCTGGTTCACCTTGAACGGGCTTGGAAGGTAACCCTTGTTGAAAGTGTAGGAGGGCGGTTGGGTGATTCCTCCGCTTGTGCCTAAGAACCACTTCAAGGATGCCAAGTAATCGTTCATCAACTTTCTTCGGGAAAGTATATCTTTCACCCTTGTTTGATTGTTTGTGGCTTTAGGATTTTTATAGTGTATGCTCTGTGGTTTTTCCTATGTTTAGTTGGCCTTAGGGTGTGAGTTGTCAAATTTTTAATCGTGGAGGACCAACCTATTAGAAGGTCAAGAAGTTTGAGAAACCTTCCTCCTCTCATCACATTGGAGCTTCCACCTCCTCCCCAAAGGCAGAGATTGGATACAGACGGTTCATTTGAACCGGTAGGGATAAGTGAAGTTCTTGGTGAACCAAAACTGATAGCTAATCATTTTGATCTTGATACAGTTGAGATAGAAGAATTGCAGACTTACGAGTTTGCAAGAAACTTTAACACCCCCTTGACTGATTTAAACGATCCTGTGATCGTTCAAGTTAGACCTTTTGATTCACCTGTATTAGGTGTCCCTGTGGGTAGGATCATGTCTTCTGTAGAAGAAATACCTTTTGTGTTCAACTCAGCCGTTTCAGCTGAAGGGGTACTACCTCCCCTGGTAAGTGCCCCTAGATCTAGTATACCTTCTACACCTTTAACTCCAGCGAGCCGGGTGGTTCAACCACCAGTTCACTCAAACCTAGCAGGTACTTCTGGTGACATGGTTACTGGGATTCCTAGTATCCCCACTATTCCTTCTTCCTTTCCATATACTACCCAGAGTGGTATGGTAGGATCCTCGGCGTTTTTCCAAGGATTTCCTTGGAATGGGGGGCACATCCCCCCATCCAGTCCATACGTAGGTCCATCACCTTCCTATGTAGGAGTGCAGTTTGGGAGCAATACCTATTAAGGCCAAAGTTTCCAAACTCCAATTTCGGTCCCGTTCACGAGCTCTCCCTTTTCGTTGTTTAGCGGAGGGATACCGTCTCCTATCTTTCAGACCCCTGTTTCTATGGGGATGGCCCAAAATTCTTATACTGCATCTCCCACACATAATCATGTGGCTTACGGATGGAATCCGTTTCAGAGTAATCTACCCACTTCGTAACCGGTGGCTGGGGGCAACCCCACTTTTACCCATGGGCATTCGGAGGCAGGTCCCTCTATCCCCAAGCTGGCACATTTAGTTCCCCGGTTCGACCCAAAATTCCATTCCTGGCAACTTTAAAATTGCCATATTTGTCAAAATTGATGAATGACCCAGTGAGGCATGACCCCTTGTGGCCACCTGTTCCCACCAAATTGCCATCGGACATCCCTAAGTTCAAAGAAAAAGTTGGTGAATATATTGGGGCTAATTCCACCACATTCCATTTATGGTGTTCTTCGAATTCGTTGAATGAAGATTCAGTAAGGTTGAGGCTATTCCAGAGAACCTTAATAGGTATGGCAGAAAAATGGTATATCGAATTGCCTTCTGCTGCTTTCAGTAGTTTCTGGGACTTGGCTAGTGATTTTCTTAGCCACTTTCAGCTTCCGGTTCGATATGATTTCAGAACGGACTTGTTGTCTACTTTTAGGAAAAACAAGGCTACCCACATCTCGGATCATATCCAAGAGTGGAGAAGGCAATAGAGCCTTATAAAAGTCACTATCCCTCCTGAGTTCCTTTTAGAGTGGTTCCTTAAATCCCTGTTGCCCTACATATCTAAGGACGTATCCACCTTAGGAGTGATGAATGAAGAAGAAGCCATTCTCAGGGCCCAGCAACTGGATTGGATTTGATGAGATCATCCCTGAGTCACCGAGGCCTATGCACGATGTGGAGAAGCCTAAGCCAGGACCCCATGCCAATGGTGTGGTTGGGTTCGTCAACTCTCCCACCGTAGAGTCTTTAGCTAAACAACTTCACTAGTTGTCTGTTAAGAATTCTGCGGCAGAGGTAGCAAAGGCTGCCCCCTCCCCCTAGAGTGCAAATGTTTTTGCACAAACCTCTCAGAAGGGCAATCAGAAGCCCGGCGGGAAGAAAAAGAAAGGAAAGAAGGGAGAGGGAAATCAAAACAAGAAAAAGCCCACGAACAATGCTGATGGGGGGAAAAAAGAAAAGAAGAAGGTCAATTTCATGTGTAAGTTGTGCCATGAGGACCACCTTACTCACCTTTGTCCCCTTATGGATCAAGCCCAGAAGCTGCTTAAAGCTCAACAACCGGTTGTCCTAAAGGATCCTTTTCCCTAAGAACAAAACTCCGCTTCAGCTTCTAATATAGCAGGGGGCACTCAAACTGCCCTTGACCCAAATTATATCAACATGGTTCGATCTTCGACTTTTTTGCAGACAAGGAACCAAAATTATGAGAAAGAGACTCTTGAGAAGGGTAAAGCTGTAGGTGAAACTTCTAACCCTCTCACAATAGAGAAGCCTGCTGAAACTATGATGAAGATACCGAAAGGTGTCTTCAAGAATACCTTGCATAAACCTAATGCTAGGGCTACTTCAAACTACTCTGTGGTTGAAGATTTAGCCCAGAGCCCGTGTGCAATGTCAGCTTTAGAGGTGTTACAGAGTTGTCCTGCCCAGTGGGATGCTCTCTTAGCAGCTTTAGGCAGCATGGACTCTTCGAGCCTCACGGCGAAATTTCATTTGTCCGATGTTAAAATTCGCCTACCTTACCATGTATCCTTATCAATAGATGTCATCAATGGTGGTAATACCATTGGAAGGGTAGTTGTTGATGAGGGGGCTTCTACATGTGTTATGTCCTTGTCCTGTTGGAAAGCTCTTAGATCCCCAGAGCTGGTCCCATCAAACACTTTTCTTAATGCTTTTGATGGAAGAGCCTTCCGTCCGCATGGTATCCTGCCGACTTTTGAAATTAAGTTGGCAGGAAAAGCAGTGTTTATTGAAGTAGAAGTGATTGATGCTCCTTTGGACTACAATTTACTTCTGTGAAGGAACTGGACTTATGCGATGTCCGCTATTGTGTCGGTCGTCTTTCGTGTAGTGGTTTTTCCACATGAGGGCAAGTTGGTTACTATTGATCAACTTGATTTTACCCGAAAAGGTTGTTTAGAATCTAATGAGTCCACTGTGCCATTGGTTGATCAGGTCAAACCTGCTACACAGAGCTTGGGGGCTGGAATGTACACATCACTGATGGGCACATTTGATCTTCCAGCCCTGGTTAATTATATTGGTTCTACTAGTGTGGGGAAGTCTATTGCTACGGTTGTCGATAGGACTGATCCTTGGGTTCTCCCAACCCCCCATGAACCGGAAGTGCCCCTATCAGTAGTGGAGGTTGCTTATCAAGCTATCACTCAAGCCACTGTTGATCCAATTCTAGATCCTCTAACAGTCTCGAAAGATCTAGAAGAATTCTATTTTCCCGTATGGGAAGAAAACTCTTCGCATTCTATAAATTATTTAGACACGGTTTTACCTTCCAATGAAGCTATTCTGGAAGCCATGAGTGGACGTGATAAGATTTGTGAGGATCTTCATCATCGATCCTATTTTCTTCCAGAACTAAGTAGAATAGAAAACCAAGAGTTTCGTTTGAGACTGTCAGAAGATGTTGATATACCTATCAACCCTTTGCCTAGGGAAGGAATGTTTGCCGAGGGCAATATGGAAAATATTTCCACTACTATACCTATTAACATCTCTGTAAACCCCGATGTCGTGGAAAACATATACATAGGTGCAACTTGCTCTCCTGAAGAGATTGCCATCTATACTGCCTTGTTTAAGGAATTCTGCGATGCCTTTGCTTGGTCATATGAGGAGATGCCACGCATAGATCCATCGATTGTTGAACATGAAATCTGAACATATCCTGATGCCAAGCCAGTTCAACAAAAGTTAAGACCCGTTAACCCACCCAAAGTGGCGGCTATGAAGGCAGAAGTTGAAAAGCTGTTGAAGGCTGGTTTTATCTATCCCATAGCTTTGACTGAATGGGTATCCAACCATGTTCCTATTGATAAAAGGAAAGGGACTATTCGTGTTTGTACAGACTTTAGAGACCTCAATAAATCATGTCCTAAGGACAACTATCCCACACCATTTATAGACTAGATCATAGATGCTTGTGCAGGAAGTGAGGTGTTTTCGTTTATGGATGGTTTCTCCAGATACAATCAAATTCAAATAAAACTGGAAGACCAACATAAAACTGCTTTCATTTGTCCTTGGGGTACCTTCGCGTATAGTAAAATGCCCTTTGGATTGAAAAATGTTGGGGAAACCTTTCAACGGGCTATGAACTTTGCTTTTCATGACATTAAAGCCATTGTCGAACCATACCTTGATGATCTGCCCGCACATTCTCGTAAGAGGATCTAACATCCAGATCATTTATGGTTGATATTTGAAAGATGCAGATATTATAAAATTCGCTTGAATCCCCACAAGTGTGTATTCTGCGTCGAGTCGGGAAGATTGCTCGGGTTCATTGTCTCTAATAGAGGCATCTAGGTGGATCCTTTGAAAGTTGAGGCCATTATAAATCTACCTCCTCCTCGTTCCCTCAGGCAACTTCAGAGCCTCCAAGGAAAGTCTAATTTTCTTCGACGTTTTATTGTTAATTATGCCAAGATCATGAAAGGTTTCATGCGCCTGCTTAAACAGGACACCCCATTTGTATGGGATGAAACCGCATAACTTGTGTTCGAGGCATTGAAAAAAGCTTTGCTGTCGGCACCCTTATTACGTCCACCAGATTATTCTAGGGATTTTATATTATATCTGGCCGCATCGGAGTGAACCATTGGGGTAGTACTAGTCCAGGAGGACGATAATCTTGTGGAGCATGTCGTTTATTATCTTAGTCGTGCTTTGGCTGGACCTGAACTTAGATACTCCCACATTGAGAAATTAGCCTTAGCAGCTGTTTATGCTGTGCAGAGGTTACGTCACTACATTTTACTGAGGACCACCACAGTAGTGGCGAATGTGAATCCGTTCCAATATGTTTTATCCCGATGGATTGTCGAGGGAAAATTTAACAAATGGATAGTCATTCTCCAAGAGTTTGATTTGGATTTCCAGTCTGCTAATTCTAAGAAGTCCTTAGTTTTTTCCGAACTTACAGCAGAATTTCCTACTGAAGAAAATGTAATTGTTGAAGATGACTAATTCCCAGTTGAACACATCTTCCTGATATCCACCTCTGATCCTTGGTACAGGGATATTCTTATATATCTCCAGAATTTGAAGTATCCTGCAGCTTCCTTGAGGGAGGAACGACGTAAATTACGCCTTCACGCCAAGAAATACCTCATTATAGGAGATGCATTATATCAACGAGGGGGAGATTCCATTTTATGTCGTTGACTTACCCACGAGGAAGCCGAGATTGTCCTAAATGATTCCCATAGTGGAGCATGTGGGGGTCATTTATCTAGGTTAGCAATGGCCCAGAATATATTACGTGCCGGTTATTTCTAGCCCACGATCTTTAAAGATTGTGTGGAAACAGTGAAGCGATGTCATCCATGTCAGCTTTACACCAGGAAGATGCGGTCACATCCTGCTCTGTTATTTCCCGTTGTCTCGGTAGGCCCCTTTATGAAATGGGGGATTGATTACGTGACTTGTAACCCACCCTCGGCTGGGGGGCATAAATACATCATTGTCGTTGTTGACTATTTTACGAAATGGGCAGAGGCAATGCCTACTTTTAAAGCCGACGGGGAAACAACAGCTTTCTTTGTATTCAATCAGATTATAGCATAGTTTGGTATACCCAAAGTGATTGTCACTGATCATGGCAGTCATTTTCAAAATAACATGATGACAGAACTGACCACCATGCTCGGATTTAGACAAGAACATTCTTCTCCATACTATCCGCAAGCAAACGGTCAGGTTGAGGCTGTCAACAAGACTTTAAAAACTATTCTTAAACGTACAATTGATACAGCCCGCTCTAACTAGCACATCATGTTATATCCTGCTCTTTGGGCCTACCGAACTAACGTAAAGATTGCTACGGGTTTTTCCCCTTTCTAATTAGTTCATGGAGTGGAAGCAGTTACTCCGATTGAATGTGAAATCCTGTCTCTAAAGATAGCCATTCATGTGTTACCTGATACGACTAAGCTTGAGGAACGTCTGGTACATTTCAAACACCTTGATGAATAGCGTAGAGATGTGCTGACTGCTAATCAAGCTCATAAAAATAGGGTCAAAACTCAGTATGATAAATCGGTCAAACCTAGGGTTTTCTCTGAAGGGGAACTTGTCTTGCTTTGGGACCAAGACAAAGAACCCTTGGGGGCAGGAAAATTCAAGGCCATGTGGTTAGGACCTTATGTCGTGTCGAAGGTATTAAGTAAGGGTGCATATGAGTTAGTTGATTTTGATGGGAATAAGCTGCCTGAGCCTAGAAATGGGCTCTACCTGAAAAAGTACTATGCTTAGGCTTAGCACTTTTTCTTGTATTTCTTTTGTATGTATTTTTATGTACATTAGGTTGTCAGTTTTGTTTTTTATACTATCTGCTGGTTGTTGTAGATGTCTTCTGAAAGGTATTTAGGATTCGTTGATGGCACTAGCCATCACACTTGTAACCTAGCTTCGGCAGCATGGGTTATTTATTCTCCCTCGGGACAGCTTGTTGCCGCAGGAGGCGCTTGTCTAGGTCCTGCTTCTAATAATGTTGTTGAGTATAGGGCTATAATTGAACTCCTATGGGATGCTTTGTCACGTGGCATCACCCAGATTGAGGTCCATTTGTACTCTCAGTTAGTGGTTTCCCAGCTCAATCGAGCTTATCAGGTACAAAATCCTATTTTATTACGTCATTTCATGCAAATTCATTTATTGGAAAGACATTTTGAAGTTATTACTTTTAATCATATTCCACGAAATCATAATTCATTGATTGATGCATATGATAATTACATTTTAGATTGGCATCTCAACATACTTTATAAAGATATACAACAAACATATGAAAAACACTTGTAAATAAACTGACAACCAACACTAATATATATATATATATATATATATATATATATTGAAAATATCTGTCTGTAGATAGGTCAAGTCTGATCCTCAGATCCCGTCATATACAAAATGTACAAAAATGTGGATCATAGTCCATCAAAATGCCCTAGGTCTACGCTAGACCTCCCTGGTCACTAGGACCACCTTGGTCCCCATGATCTCTATGCACTCTGGCTTCCTCAGCCTACTCGGCTTTGGCAGCCTCCACCACCTCTATATATATGAGCACTGCTCTAACCACTCGTCTGAAAAGAAGTAGCCAAACCGGTGGAACCCCAACTACGAACTCCTGCATGGCAGTCGGGATATGCTCTATCCGTAAGGTCAGTACTCATTGGGTTAGCCTGGCTAGCTTCCCCTCTAGTACCCTGATCAATCCTGGATCCTCGCCTACAACAGGACAAACGAACATGCGAGGGTGCCCTTCAGGGTAGACCGGTCCAATATCTACATTTTGATACATGAATAGGATTAAGACTTGTACATATGTATATATCTATCATTTGAAAAATCCATAAAAATTTGAAAATGATAAAAATTTAAAAATTACTTACCTAGCTCCCCCCATGCTCCTCCTGGAGGGAGGATAAGGTCGGGGTCACCTCAAAAGTCCATCCCGGCATATGGAAACTGCTCCAATGCTGGTAGATATCATTCCCACCAGGTATAAAAATCATCATCATAGACACTGTGTATCGATTCTCCTCCTCCTTGATGGAGGAAGATGTCTCCCCACCTGCTCAGCCTCGGCTGACGTGGAGATCTGATCGGTAGAGGTATCGCAAGGCTCAATGCTGGTACTCTCGAAGAAGAAGAAGGCCACTAATATGCTTGCATAGCCAAAAAAAATTTCATCTTCCTCTCTTACAATCGAATAGTTGCCTCTTCATGATAGGGACAACTCCTGAGCACCAATCATAGGGAGCACCACGAGAACAGTCAACTGCCAGCCTCATTTGGCTCCTTGTGGCCAAATGTAAAGAGGAGGATCCTGATATCCTCACGATGGTGCTAGCAAGTACCTGAAGAGTAAAATATTAGATATGTACAACTGGAACGCAGGTTCCTCTCTTTTCAGTACCCGATGTGCAGAATACATCTATATAGTTTTGGACACTTAAGGGGTCCCCGCCCCTGCCAGTGCCCTCTAATTTCACCGGTGCCCCTCGTTGTGACAGACCGGTTATGAAATATATGTCTTCAGTGGTAATCTCCAAGGTTTCACCTTGTAAGTTGAACATCCCCAACTCATGATTCCAATAAGTGACCATGAACTCAAGTATGCGGACATTGGCCCGCATGGGCGATGTACAAAAGAATTTTAGCAGCCCGCTTGTGCGTAATGCATGTATCATGGGTTCACTTTGGAGCGCCGCTTGATCCATTATTTTGTGCTCCCTTTCCCTCCATTCCAGAACCATATTTTACCTAGAAAATACAAGTAATTTGATTCAGTTATTCCATACCAAAATTCAAATTTTTTTGTCTATTTTAAGCCTTTTATCCTTTGCGTAGCATACGCGACTGTCTAATTAGATAAGTCGTGTACTGTACACGACTGTCTAGTTAGGAAACTCACGTACAGAATGTGTATACGTGAGTCTGTACACTAGCAACCTGCGTATGCACCATGCTATAGTTCAGGATGCTTTTAAATATGAAATTCAAACTCAACTTAGTAATTGCTTGGATCAAAATGAAGAGCTCAGGGTGTAGGCTTACCTGCACCTTGCTGATTTCGATTTCGTCAGTCCAATTGTCCACAATGATCGATCAAAGGTAGAAGGCCAAACTTGCTTTTTATGGCTCAAAAGTTCAAATGGTGAGTTTGTTTTGATTTTTTAACTATTTATAGAAATTATATTTCTTTAAGTGGGTCTTTTTCTATAGTTTGAAAATCCAATCGACTAATACCATATTTATTTATGCTTTGGAACAGGTTTGTCACTTTTACAAAGTGTTGTTGCTCCAATAGGGTGGTTTTGTCATTTCCAATACATTTTGGCATCTTTATTCATTCCACATTAACCTTAGCATTCAACATTTTTCCACGGACTATGGTATTCTAAGCCACTAGTTCCCTGTTTTTACCATTGTTCTTCAGTGGATAGGACCCTTTTTCATGAGTATCCTTCTTATATGCCTATGTCATCTTTTGGTACTCATGCCGCAATTGTTTCAAGTTCAGGGGTATCCTCTTAGATATTTTTCACGCAAAATAGAGCTTCTTTTGAATCTCTTTTTACAAGCTATCCCTTTATAGGACTCCCCTCCCTTATGGAGTTTCTTTAGGCCCAGGTCTGACTCCTTCAAAATAGACTTTACTGTCGATTTAACTCGTCTGTTCAAGATCGTTAAGAATATGTGAGCGGGCATCCACATTGTTGGTAGGTTATCTCTTTCTCAAACCATGCGGCATAATACGAGAAAGGATCACTCTCTTTTCTTTTGAATTGAGAAGAGTATTCTCAGGTATAGGTTTATAACTTTTTCAGACCCGAGGGACTAAATTTACGGAAAAGGCACGCCCGGTTTGAGATTAGTTTTCTCTTTTTCGTGCTCTGGACCCAAACATGAAAAAGATTTTGAGTGTACTTTGTGTCTTTGTCATGCTTGTTAAACACTTAAGAACAAAGCAACGAGTTTATTGTTGTAAGCCCCATTTCTCATAAACAAATGGATCTTTCCGAGTGATCTTGCTCTCCTTTACACTCGTAAAACTCAAGCTATTTTATGCTGTTCTGGAAGGAGCGTTGGGTAGATGGTAATTTAACCTTTTTCGGACCTCCCTGACTAAATACGAAAAAGGTTCACCTTTTCTTCTTCGAAAGTTAAGAGAGTTCTTCTGTGGTATGGTTTATACTTTTTCGGCCTCAGGAGACTAAATTGGACGAAAAAAGACCCCCCTGGAGTCTTCTTCGGAGTTTTCAGACTCTCTAAATGTGAAAACACTAGCTGAGCATGTACTAGTTCGGGCTCATTAAATCCATGAATCAGTGACACTATCAAGCATTATTTTCCTGTCTCTTCAAGCTTGTTAAAAAATGAAGAGGGATCCGAGTTTACTTTCTTGGACTCGTTAAAACTTAACAGGGAAGGTAAGGAAGAAGTTTTCTCTTGTTTTCAGTAATGGCAACATGTCCTCCTTGAACATAGCACTATTTGTTTTCCAATATCCATGTTTCAGTGATTACTTTTCTGTTCAGCTATTACCTTGAGTTTCTTACTCCTCCTCTTGTCCGTTATACCTGGGGAATCTGATCATGTCTCCTACATGACAGATAGGTCTAGTTGTTCTATCTACAAGTTAAACGCTGCCTTAGGTCATCTCTGTGTTGTGCTCATTGTTTAAGGACTATACCCAATGTCTGATCTATAGCCTGATTCCATCATTGTTATATCTATTATCTATTGTGTTTCCCTTCTTTTGCCCAGTTCCTAGTCACTCTTGTGATCCGTTGGAGGATCTATTGCCTTCCTTATCACAGCATGGTTCCGTTTCAGTACTTCCTGATGATGAAGAGCTAGAGTTTTGACATTTCTACCTTAGGATTCACTTTCATCATTGGTGGATTCCTTTGCTTCAGTTGTCGATTATCCCTTATTGATTGACAAACTGTTGAATCCTTTCCATGTTCAACTTCAGCTTACCGTTATTCACATGGCTTGGATTATACTGGTTCTTTGGGATCCTTTATGAAGACCTTAGTTCCTCACCTATGGAATAAGTTTTGCAAGATTATGTTCTATTCATATACATAGCTTCCAGATCTTTGAAGACTCATCATTATTGTATATTGTGGCTTCGATCCACCTTTGTAATATACATGGTTTTCATACCCGTATCATATGATGTACTCAAATCTTGTAAAGGAGCTAGTGTTCCAATAAATTGAACATAGCATCCTCAGATCTAATTTTGTATATGACATTACTATGTATTTGTTTCAGGTACTCTCTATGCTCCATTGGATTTCTGAGTTCTCCAAAGACAAAGATTATAATGTATTTCGACCATCGTTTCCCTCTGACCTCACACATTAGGGGGCATCTGTTATCCACCTGAATGGCACCTCTCCATCCGAGTGCCGACACTCCTCATGTTGGCACACAAAAGGACATTTATGGATTGAGGGTTGCCCAAAACACTATAGATGGGCTTATTATGAACTACATTCATCATCCATGCAGCTGGTTATTTTTACCCTTTAGCTATGTCAAGTCATATACACGACTCTCTATATATGCAACTCACGTGTTGTACGTGAGTATCGGTTGTTGCATGTCACGTATAGATGTATACGCGGGTTACCCTCATAGCAACTCACAGGTCATACACGACTTGCCAGTATTGATACCCATGTATATCTACCTTTGACATTAAAAATAAAACACGCGATTACTTGAGATTAGTTAAGCATTTAACCTTAATCTCCTTAACTGTCTCAACCTCCTCAACCTTTGAAACTGCCTTATTTCACCAAGTATAAATACAAGCCTTGGGGAGGATGTTAGATAGATACACTTGGAGATTAAAGTTATGCTGGTGGAGTTTATACAGAAGTCTTTGGAGCAGTGGAACTTAGAATCCTTTGGTTGCAGAGGAGTCCTTGTCTCAGGCATTGGGTTGTAATCTGAACTCTTTCCATTATTGTTAATAAAGAGAATCCTTCTTCCATATGTGTCTTGAATGTATTTCATGTATTGTGGTTTGATAAATGTTTATGTTTCAGCATTCTGTATATGATTTATCTAACCCATTTATATATATATGTATCATCTTGTATTTGGAAGATTGACTCTTGACAGGTGAAGGAGAAGCATCCCTGAAGGCTTTGGAGAAGAAGCAGAGCGGAAGAGGACAAGCTAGGATCAACCGTCGTGTATCGGGTGACTCTTTTCTATCCTTCTATTTCCTTTACTGCACTCTAGAGTCGATTGCCTACAAGTTTCTTGAGTATGTTGGTAACCCCAGACCTTCGGTTATAAGGTGTTTATTCTTGTACAACACCGCAACATAAGGAGAGAATTAGGGAACGACAATAGCTGCAGCTTGCAATGCTTCCCAGTAAACCCAAAAGTGAATGGCACAGTCCTCCTGTCGGCTGGGCTCTTTAACCCACCATAATGTATGATATCGTGCACCTCGATGCACCTTCGCCACATCAACTGCCATTGGTTGGAAGTCTTCAGGTTCCATCCAGGTGACGAGGGCAATAAGAATCAACAACCAACTATATGAAAATGGCTGCCCATTTTGAGTAGCAATAACATCTTCTAATAACTAGTTTAGAAAAAATAAATACAAATTCATCTGCACTCCCTCAACACACTTCTGGGCGCAGGAGACAACACCTGAATTGCATTGGACTGGTTGATTTCCCCGAACAACCTTGCTTGCCAGAATCCTTGTGCCGATGTGCATCACCTATGAGTTAATGATATCATTGCGATAAGCATGGTCATCATGTTGTAAACCAAAGCGCTCCTTTAGCTGCTTGGTAATATTTTTTCAGTATCCCTCCCGTGGATATACTACGCTGGATCTTCCCTGGCCTTCGACAAGCTTGTAATGCTTGCGATTAAATCTACAGTAACCAAGATGGGTGTATTCAACCACAATGTCCCTCCGTGAAAACAAGCCAAAAGTTTCTTTACACATGCATGGGAATCATTCAATTGCCCAAAATGACGCATAGTGATGAGCCCCAATAATCTAGATTGGTCTAACCCAAATTCCCATGGTTTAGGAATTTGTTGAATGGGGGCATCAGGCGTCATTGGGACTGACTCGTAGGGCTCATCCCTAACATATTTGAGTGATAGAAAGTCATGGTCTTCAAATTTCAACCTGATCAATGCAGGGATGATGTAGACTGAGCACGTCATCCCTTCTGGTAGCGACGACAATTTTGGTGGATACTTTTGAATTTTGGACAATTGCCTTGGCTTGGCTCCCAGATGCGTAGGAGTGACATATCCCAAAATGTCATGAATAGAGACACCTTGAGGCACCGTAGACTCAACAGCTCCTGAACCCGACAGCCCAGTCTGTGCAGTTCCTTCTCCTTACATTCTTGCCAACGTGCGAGTTTGCCTCTTCTGTGGCGGCATGGGACTGGGATTCTGAGCCTGTCGCTTCCGCTTGGGAATGAAAGATGAGCGAAATGGAATGCTCACAACTTCTTCTTCAATATCTGTGGGCCAAATAGGGGACTCGTACTCACTTGAATCTCAATGGCGTCGAGGTTGCTCAGCATGCCTTACGCCCTCAACCTAAAAATGCACTCGACGACACTAACCTTTAGTGCTACAACTCACTCAATCAGCTCACAACCTACTACAAAATTCACCCTTTTTCTCAACACGTTGTTCACTCAACTAAACAATGCTATCCTCCTGCATCCCATGCCCTTTTTATAGCCACCTCCAACTCAAACTCATCATTGCCAAATATACAATCACCATTATGACTAAATATGATATTAATGACGCCAAATCCACCGACAATCCTACTCTAATGGTTGGATCAATTATTAATGTGGTTCACTTCAACAAGCTCTGCTAGCCAATTATTTAACTTCCTGCATTTATTACTTGATTTGACTAACCCACAGCGATGCAACTGTTGTAAGTGGTCGACTAGTCATCGCTACAAACTCTAACCTTGTACAACCTCTTCCCCAGGGCTTGCCTTGCTGCTCTGAAACAAAATCTTCATTTTTTTTTCACAGTGCCTCAAGCAGTGCGCATCGCCGACCCCGACCTATAGGGCTTCAAGCGACTCCCATTGACAAGCATCAATAATTTAACTGCACTGCCATCTAATTGCTGTAATTGAACTGTACCGCTAGAAGTAATGGTATGAATAAGATACAGACCTAACCATTGCATTTGTAACTTACCGGGATGCTTGATGAACTTACTGTCGTATAACAACACCAGATCACCTTCTGCAAACTATTTTTTCTTAATGTGGTGATCATGCCACGCCTTCTGTCGATCCTTCGCAACCTGCTAGTGGATGCCAACAACAAAGCGGTCTTCCTTAGGCTGGATCACCTGCGTAATGCACTCTTCTAATGCTTCTGCATCATCCATGGCCATCGCTGTGGCAATGCGCAATTTAGGAACAATGTACTCCATGGGAATGACTACCTATTTCCCATAGAACAACTTAAATGGTGTCTGGCTAGTTAGCCATTTACAAGTAGTGTGATAGGCCCATAACACTGCTGGAATTTGTAGGTCCCAGTCATCATGGTTAGCATTACATGCCTTAGTTAGCGTTGTTTCCAATATTTTGTTGAATGCTTCGACGGTCCCATTTGCTTGTTGATGGTATGGTGTACTCATCTTATGTTGCACCTGCAACTCCCCCGTTAGCGCTTTCACAGTCCGGTTGATGAAGTGATTGCCCTAGTCACTCATCAAGATCCTAGGACACCCAAAGCATGTCACAATGTTCTGAAAGATGAACCTCGCTGCTGTTGCGGCGATACAATCCATAACTGGTGCAGCTTCCACCCACCTAGTCAGATAGTCGGTTGCAGTAATGATGTATCGTGCACAATTTCACTTCCCTAGTGGATGAATAGGACCCACAAAATCCACATCCCACTTATCAAACGGTTGCAGAGTCACCTGCGGTACCAACGATGTCTCATATCACTGTGATGGTTTACCGACACACTGGCAGACATCAAAGCTCCTTGTGTAGTCTATGACATCATTATCCACCATAGGCCACCATAGCCCGGCACGTAACACCTTCTTCCCTAGTAGCTCATCCTCCATAGTGACCTCCCACAATTCCTGCATGTGCTTCTTCAAAAATGGGACCCTACTCATGTGGTAAAATACACCATCACAAGTTTCATCCAGTCCAAGCTTATATAACTATCCAGCAATTAGTTGAAAATCAGAAGCCTTCATGACCAATTGCTCCTTTTGGCTAGTTGACATGTCCTTTGGGGTGACACCAGTAGCCAAAAATTGAATAATTGGTGCATAGTGATCATCTGCGATGTCAACATGGAATAATTGGGCATCTGGAAAACTGTCATCAATATTGGTCAGTTCTTCACCATTCTCAACACGAGACATATGATCCAGACCAACGTTCAATTGTCCTAGCTTTACAATTATTTCAAAATCAAATTCTTGGAAGAGTAACAACCATCTACAGATCTTCCCCCCTAACACAGGCTTATTGACCAGGTATTACAGAGCAGAATGATCGGTGAACATCTTAAAGTGTCCACCCAACAAATAGTGCCTAAACTTTTGCAAAGCATAAACCATCTCTAGGCCTTCCCTTTTCATTGTTGTATAATTTCGTTCAACAAATGACAACTTCCTACTAGCATATGCTATTGGGTGATCGAGGTCGCCCTCACCTGGTTGCATAAGAACAACCCCCAGTGCAATAGAAGAAGCATTTACATGCACATGGAACTCTTTATTCCAATCAGGAAAAACTAGTATTGTTGTAGAGGCCATCTTGGCCTTCAAGATGTCAAAACTTCCTTGACATTCCTAAGTCCATTCATAAGTTGCATCCTTCTTTAGTAGTTTCTCCATGGGGGCAGTAATTGTATTGTATCCTTTGATAAACTTGTGATAGTATCCGATATGCCCCAGTGTTTCTCGAAGCATCTTGACATTCGTCGGTGGTGGTAAACTAAGGATTAGTGCGATATTCACTGGATCAACCAACATACATTCTTTGCAAACTATGTGCCCAAGTAGCATGCCAAATGGTGGACAAAAAATACACTTTTTAGAGTTTAATGCGATCTGATGTTGTTGACACCTTTCCACCATTAGTCATAGGTTGTCGAGGTGGTCCCTAATTAGTCTATATACAGTCCAATCATCCACACCTACAAGAAATTTTGAATAAAATCTTTAAATATAGCGACAACTACGTGAGAGAATATGGTTGGTGCATTCTTCATTCCAAATGGCATGACTGCATATTGAAAACAACCCCATTCCATGACAAATGTGGTCTTGTGGTGATCCTCCTTCGCAATCCTGATGTGGTCGTATCCCGAAAATCTATCCGTGAAGGAGTACATTTCCTAGCTTCCTACACCTTATAGTACTTCATCTAGAAAAGGGGTTGGGAATGGGTCATGCACACATGCATCATTCAACTTCCTTAAATCGGCGCCAATGTGGATTTCTACCATCTTTTTATCTTAGACCACCATCGGACTTATCCACTCGGATTCTTCTACAGGCTCAATGATCCTAGCATCAATTATCTATTCGATCACAGCCTTCACTCGGTCCTTGTACCGTGGGTTTAGTCGATACGGCCTCTGTTGCACAGGTCTGGCATCTGGTTTCTACAAAATTTTCATTTCACCTACATCTCCCAAAATCCCCTTCATCTCTAGAAATCATGTCGAGAAAAGGTCCCAGAATTCATGTAGTAGGTCCATGATCCTAGCCATGGTCTCCTTGTCCTAGTAGTCCTTGACATTGGCAAATTTGGGGTTCTCTTCTGACCCAATATTGAATTTCTGGATATTCAATGGCTAACTCATTGAATTCGTTGAGATGTCTGGGGCTGCAACATCGCGGCTTCCTTCAGACTCTAGAATATTAACATTTCGCAACTCATCATCATCTTTGGGTTCCCCAGATAAATTGTAGCCGATCATCATGGATTGGATGGAGCAATGCGCATGTGGATCAATGGGATAGGCAACAGGGATGACCTTCAGTATGATTTCGTGAATGATTTGTAAAGCATTACATACCTCTGGGTTGGCATCCTAGAAACTAAACGTCTGTATGAAGCAAACAGACAACTCCTCCCACATGGAGATAGTTCTGCACTAGTTTGTTGCTACATATCAGGATCTTGGCATCTCTTCCAGAGTATGGACAAAAGCATGGACCCATTCATCTCTAGGCCGTGACGCCCACAAAGTATGACACTCAATCAAATGAGTAGTGGGATCAGGTTGTCCGTCGTATCTCCCCGCATGGTAGACCTCTAAATCAGCGAAGCGCACCATCATCAGTCTCTGGCTGCACTGTTCCCAGTCATGGATCATTGGTTTATGTGTCACCCACCATCGATTCGAGGTAGCCTTCATTGCAACCTCTAGGGCCAATATCCTTTGTGGTTCAAAAAAATTCTCTTCGAATTCTTGAAGGAACTCTGATAGTCTCGGCAGTCCTTCATAAATAGGCAACATGACAGTCCCAGTGGCTACATGACGGAGAGACTGTGTAATCAACCCACACTTCCTGAATGATAATTTGTGCAACTGATTCTGCCAATTTTCCAGAGCATCTTCAAAGTCAGAGGATGCAGAACTAGCACTACACCATTCGAGTTCACCATTAACAGTTGGGTGAATATAATCCTCAGAGATATTATAGGAATGGTCCCAAATCCTACCAGCTTCATCCCTTATAGGTTCAATATATCGATGTCCTTCCTGAGGGTCCATAGGAGCAATGACCCTAACAGCTTGTTTTTCAAATGCCATAACTCATTTCTTAAAGTTGATAACTTCCATGCTACCATTAGCCCATCCAATTCTGAGCAGAGCAGGATAGGAGCCACCATCTTCGACTACTTCTATCACATCAAAGTTAGCATGTGTTCTCATACCTTCGATGTCGACAACCAGATTAGAGACGCGACCGATGGGATGAATCTTAGCCTGATTTGCTAGTGCATATATACTTGTGACCATCCTAGAGTTGGCTTTCCCATCAGCTACCAATTTTTCTTGGTCAGTATGTTTAATTCTGATCGGAGATCCAAAATAACAGAATCAACCTCATAATCTTCGATCTAGATATTCATCCTCATCTCCTTTCCTATTCTACTTTTGCAAAGATTTCAATGCAAAATATTTCACTGCCTTATCCGGTCGATACAATAATGCCTCAAGCTCGACAAGGGCATCAGAGTCCCTGTCCAGCAATAGACAACTTTCAAAGAACTGTCGCAAGGCACCATTCTGCTGCAATGGTCCTGCTTCTACAGATGGGTCAAAAGAAGATGGCATGTCAATAATTGGTAAGTTACCCATATTTATTTTGATTGCATGCTTTGCTTCAAAGAAAGTGCATTTCTTCTTCACAATATCAAATTCTATTTTTTTCTTACCAAGGATCCGAACTTGTTGATGCAGTCCATCGTCTCCAGTTGTTGCACCAGCGTGAGTGACAATCCCAACGTTGAAATCCTTAATTCGTGGTTTAGCATGAATCGTTTCAACCGTCGATCCTTGATTTAGGTTTTAGGCTTGAGTCACCAGAGGGTTCTGATTCATCGATTGAGTCATTGGTTGATTCATCGGCAGGTTCTGAGCCTGGGGTAGGTTCTAAGTCTGAGTCTGCAGTGGGATTTGACCCTGCATCATTGGCTAGTTCTGTGCATGGAACATAGGCCGATTCTCATTCTGCATGTTCTGCAACTGAGGAATGTTTCCAGCCTGCCAGTTTTCAATCAACTGAGGACAGTTTTTGACATTATGATCACTGGCTGCACAAGATGTACACTGCGTATGAGGGCACTCCCTCTAATAATGCCCAAATACCCCACAGGTGTAACACTAGATCGATTCATGACCTCGTCCTCCTCCTTGACCAAATCCTCCTCCCCGACCTATGAACCCTTCGTAAAATCCTCCTCAGACTCCTCCTTGCTAAAACTGCGGTTGGGCCATCTGTTGTTGCAGCAGGTTTGGTTGTTGCTGGACATAGTGCACAGCTTGAACATATTGTGGCTGATTATACTATAGTCGCGGCACTTGGTTATACTGTGGTTATACCACCATCTACAGCTGAGGTGAAAACTACGACTGCATTGTAAACTGTTGCTGCAGTTGCGTGGGGACAAACTGTAATAGAGGTGGTGTTGTAGATGGCACTTGTGCTAGTGGTTGCACTACTTGTGGCTACGCTTGCACTATTTAAGGGTCCTCACTTCTCAAAAAATATGAATCATATGATCTTTCCTAGAGAAAATCAAAGCTCTGCAGTTTTTGTCATCATGTCCCATTGATCGACAAAATGTGCAATACAGGTTTTCCGCCTTTGTAACCATCTTCTGCATGTATTCGCAGTTCTCATGTCGATTCCCATAGACTTGACATATGCGACACCATGGTATACCAGCACAGATCGACGGGTTCGAGGCTCCAAACAAAAAATAATTCCAGAATGTTGGACATGTGTCCTTGGTATGGCCACCTGCATGGCACCGAGTGCACCAAAGATCATCACGATCTTCCTTGGCCTTTTTGATATCTTGCAGTTGGAGCGTTAGGGTGGCCAATTGTGCTTGAATCTGGTTCATTCCGACTGTGTTTTCTCCTACTAGTGATGACTCCAATTTCATTGCAGTCTCCAGATCCTCATTCTGGGTCGCAATCTTTTGCTTCATTAATGGTTATCGGATATGTGGGACAAGCATGGCGATGAACCATTCCTTGTGTTGAACATCGCTCATCTGAAAACCGACTCGAGACATCAATGTCTGAAACCGCTGATCAAAGTCCCAAATCATCTCATTGGGGAACTATTTGATCTCTTTCAATTCAGTAATATATTGAGCCTCAGACTTCGGCTTCTTGAATTATTCAAATAACCCCATTTGGATCTCATCCAATGTCTTCACGGTACCTCCCTGAGGAATCCGCATGAATCTCATGAACCATTGCAACGCATGGCCTCTAAGAGCAGTTGTTAGCTGGATTTTCTTAACATAATCATCTACGATCTCTTGGGCGGTCCAGATTGCTTCAAACAAGAACCAATATTGCTCTGGGTTGTCAGTGCCATTTCCATGAAATATTGGTAGCTTCATTTCATTGCCCGCCATTCTGGGCCTCCTTCCTCCTGCTAGTGCTTTATTACTAGACTGTTGCTGGCGGAGTGCACATTTTTTCCTTGTGGTGGAGTAGTGCATGGAGGTGTGGGCACGTTACTGTTGGGGTCCGATCATGTTGTCCTTCCGAGTGTAACCTGGGCCTGGTCGTCCTCGTCATCACAAAAAGGTTGCTTCGTCCTGTGTGGTTGTTCTTCATAGCATCACACTTCGATGCAGCAGGACCTTCTCCCATACTCTGACTTTTCTCTTGAAACCTTGCTCCTCCCCTTGTACAACCACTTGTTTCCTCTATGACCTTCACATTCTCACCATAACTCATGCCCATTTACCCCTGACCTTTTCATGCATCTCCCCCCTTTCGTCGTGGTGCCTACATCCTTCGCACACTAGAGTTCCACTACTCTTGGTCCATATTTAGGATACCTTTTTTGTAGACTAGCTGCTTAATGGATAGCTGCAGCGACAACAAGAATATTCCTCATGGTCCGCTGAAGAACTCCCTTTTCACTTCGCTAAATGACTTATTGGTGTCGATGAAAAACTCGGTGATGTATCCTTCTAAGATACTATCCAACCACACTTCAACTGCCCACAATGCCTTATTGTTGGTTTCTTGTAACGCCTGGATCAACTCTGGGGTCCAGGATGTCAACTCTTCTCCTTGGAAGTTTTTCTTCTTCTTAGTGAACTTTTCCAGCCATTCATGCAAGAGGACAGGAAATTCACAAAATAACCATTCGTGAGGACTGCCATGGATATACCTATCCAACCAGTGGCCTGTCAACAAGTTCAAATTCTGATTTTTAGCTTCACCAAATTCCCACAACTTTAGATCAAACCATCCTTCGATCTCTAATCGAGTCAGATGCCAAAACATATCCTCCTCTTCATAGCAACTCGGTCCCAGCAACGGAACCATTTTTTGGCGAAACCCACCAATAAAGCCTCTTTGATAGGGGTTCTCACTTTGTTGACACCCAACCAACACAATATCCCTGAGCACTAGCCCAGATAGGTTTTAACCTACCCAGCAATGTCCGCGGAGCGGACGAAGTATCACTCGAGATGTTCAAGGGAGAGTTGTCGGAATCAAGTTTCTGGTAGTGGGGATGGAGGATATGGGGATCCAATGGGGAGACACAATAACTACTAGATCCAGAGATTTGTAGAGTGCATGCATAACTATGCAGTCATTTTTTATTCATTTCCAAAGCATCATACAGTTGTCACAATATCGCTAATACCACAATGTTGTTCATAAAACATATCAACTCATAGTGCAACAAAATGTAATAGAATTTAAAACAGATCGCATCAATATAGTAGAAAGGGACTAAATCATAGCACATCACAACAAACAGGTCGCAACATCATAACATATTAGATCACAGCAGTAATAACATATAATATTTGTGCAACAACTATCATATCATATTAATATTGCGCAAAGGATCCAAATTACAAAATTCTTCTCCAAAATCAGAGACTACATACATAAGGAAAACCCAGATAGATCGCAGATACAACAGGAAATTATTCAAAAACCAGATCGCAATAGACCTCATGTGATAATTATCCTCTGATGTGATTCTCCTATGATGATCATGATCCTAATCTGCACATCTACTTACAAAACTAGATCTATAAATAGGCTTGCACCTTTACATTGAGGGTGCACTTCTAACTAACTTATAACCGCTAATGACCTATCACAACAAAACTTGGTCAAATAATATATAAAATATTCAAAGCGGTTATTCTTCCACCCATCGCACTGATCTAGACTTGCACAATACCACGTGAGCTTACGTAGCTGCCGCAATGCTACGCAACTCACTTACCAAAACCCCTGCTAACATCACCACATATCCCCTTATAAAATTCCTATACTATCTTGTGTGGCCCAATGTGGCCCATGGATGCCTCATTGTCGTTAGTAATTGTAGGTCAACAATGATCATAATCTTGGCTTAGTCTACAAACATGCCTTCCTTGCATACAATGTGTCCCAATAGTATTCTAAATGGTGCAAAAATGATACATTTCTTTAGATTCAGTGAAATATGATGATGTCGACATCTTTCAATCATCAATCGAATGTTTGCGATATGGTCTTCTACCAATCCATAGCCAGTCCAATCATCCATATTGAACGCTAAGAAATTATGAATGGAATCTTTGAATGCAGAAACACCTAGCGTTGAAAATATTGCTGGAGCATTCTTAATTTTGAATGGCATCACTATGTACTGAAAACATACCCATTCTGTTACAAATGTGGTTTTGTGTCAATTTTCCTTTGCAATCCTTATCTGGTGATATCCTAAAAATCCATTCGTGAATGAGTAGACTTATTGTACTACTCCTACCCCTTCTAGTACTTCGTCATTAAATGGTGTGGGAAACGAATCATGAAGACTTGCATCATTTAACTTCCTCAAATTGAGACATATTTTGACTTTCCCTGGTATTTTTGTCCTAAACAACCATCAGGCTGATCCATTTTGATTCTTTGACAGGATCGATAATCCCTGCATCCATCATCTACTCTAGTTTGGACTTGACGCGCTCTTTGTATCTCGGATTCAATCTCTATGGTCGTTTCTTTAATGGTTTCACATCAAGTTTTAAAGGGATCTTCATTTCTCCCAAATCTCCTGAAATTCTTGTCATCTTGGAAAGTTTTGTCAGAAATAAGTCCTGAAACTCATGTAGTAGGTCGGCGACCTTCCCCATTGTTGAATCATCCCAATAGTCTCCAATACTAGCAAACTTTGGAATAGCCATTGTCCCAACATTGACCTTCTTTATCTTTAGTGGATGCTTGAATATGTGGACTGGTTTTTATTGTGCTTCGATGTCACAAATCCTTATCAACATGAGATGTAGATGGCTCTTGGATCATTCTCATCATTAGGTTCTCTCGATACATTGTAACACTCTATCATCATCTTTGGTGCTGGTGTCCATTGTAGCCCTGTTGGTTGTGCAGTCAGAGCTATCTCTATCACTTTGTCACGGATTTCTTGCAACACACTATGGATGATCAGATTTTTGTTTGTGAAACTAAAAGTATGGCTGAAGCCAATAGTCAATTCTTCCCATGTTTTTTTCTTGTCGCACTTCTTTAGATATGTAGCATCTTTGTGGTGTTTCATCTAGCGTATCGATGAACGCGTGAACCCATTCCTCCTTTGGAATTGTTTTCCATTACTTTTTGCTTGTTATTGGGTGATCACCTAGATCACTTTTTCGATCAAATTTCTTACCTTTGTAGTATTCCTCCTCTCCAAATTGAATTGTCATCCCTCGTCGGAATATCCTCCAGTTTGATATCTGTGTCTTGTGTGCATCCCACCATCTAAAATGGGTATCCTTAAGTGCTTCTTCTAGTTCCAACAAGTGTTTTGGTTCTGGTACTTTATCTTTGAATTCATTGATGAAGGATTCCAAGTTAGGTAGATCATATACTTCTATATTTACCCATCTCAATGAATAAGTAATTCCTGCACATTTTCTTATTGATACTTCAAGCAACCGGTTTTGCCAATTTTCTAGTGCTTCATTAGATTCTAAAGACATGGAGCTGATACTGTGCCATCCCAGTTCCTCATCATCTATAGAATTGATGTACTCTTCATAAATATTGTAGGAATGATCCCAACCTACCCCAAAGTCATATTTTATTGTTTCAACATATCAATTTCCTTTGAGGGGATCTAGTGGGGCAATGACCCTCATATCGCGATTCTCGAACGTCATTGTCTTTTTCTTGAAATTGATAACTTCTAGGTTTTCCATCACCCAGTTGATTGCCAACAATGCCAGGTATGGGATGGTATTTTCGATTATCTCGATAACATCGAAGTCTGCATATGTATTCAATCCTTCTACTTCGATCAGTGTATGAGGAAATTGACCAATCCGTTAAACTTTGGCTTGATTTTCCAAACGAATTTGTACTAGTGACCACACTAGCTTTGGTTTCCCCATCATTTCCCATGTTGTTTGGTTAGGATGTTCATGTCTGACCCTAGATCCAAGATGATGGAATCTACCTCATATTCACCAATATGGGCATTCATTCTCATTTCTCTTCCTGTTTTTCTTTTTTGCAACTAGTTGAGAGGGTTGTATTATTGTCCCTCTTCCCATCGATACAAGATGCTAGCTATTTTTGCTAACATGTCACGATCCTTAGCTAATGTTAGACAACGTTCTAAAATATTTTAGAGAGTACTAACCTTCCCTTGAGATCTTAGTGATTTTGTCAAATAAAAAATCGGTGGTATTTTATAAACATGAAACTTACCATTTCTCTTGATCAATGCATATCTTACATTAAATAAGGTTTCCTTATCGGCTCCTACATCTAATTGTACTTTCTTTTCAGCTATAGGATGGACATCTGGTAGTGGTATGTCTTCTCCTATTTTGGCTCCTCCTCTTGTTACTACGGTGACGTTCACTGGTATATTCCTTATTTCAGTCAATATCTTTTGCATGTTTGGACCAATATTACAAGTCTCATTTATATTATGGTTCGGTTGCGGTTGTGGTGCTTCTTTTCCTCCCATTTAACAATTAGCTATGGTCAGTCTTCGACAATGTGATTAATTACGCGATAGTAAGTACACTGAGATTGTAGGTTTAGACAATCCCTCTAATAGTGTCCAACCAATCCACATATGTAACATATAACCAGTCCTCGAACTTGACTGAAATTCCTCCACAACCAAAGACTCAGTTGCGACGACCACAGAATCCTCCTAGGAACCCTTCTTGCTACTGATACGGTGGTTGGTTGTACTATGGTTGATTGAATTGTTGTCATGGTTGATTATACTACGGATCCTGCTGATTATTTTGAGGCTGTAATTGAGGTCTCTCTGCTAGTCGTTTCTCTTCTCCTTTCATAAAGTATGTATCCATAGTTCTCTCTTAGAGAAAATCATAAAATCGAAAATATTTTTCTTCATGAAAAAATAACCGATAGAAATGACAAAAAATATTTGTTGTATTCGAAAAAACTTTTTATAAGTATACACATTCTTCTTACCGGTGTCCTCTTGTTTGACAAATTTGGCACCAGGGCATTCCTCGTTGACTCAATGGATTCAGTGCCCTCGACTGCAACTATTCACAGAAGTTAGGACACTTATTCTTATGATGTCCTTAATATCAACATCAACTGCACCATATATCTTCACGGACCTCTTTCCCCTTCTTAATATCCTACAGTTGGATGGTAAAGTTCACAAACTGTGACTGGATTTGGCCCATTCTATTCCTTGTTTCACCGACTGGTGAAGCTTCTAGTTTCATCGCAATTTCCACAGCTTCTGCTTGAGATGCGATCTTCTGTTGCATTGACAACATGCAAATGTGAGGTACCAAGGCTACAATGAATCATTCTTTATGCTATACGTCACTCATTCCTAAGGTAATCTTGGCCATAAAGGTTTTGAATCTCTAATTGAAATCCCACACTGATTCACTGGGGAATTGATTTATTTATTTTAAATCCATAATATAATACAATTGCAACTTTGGTTTCTTAAATTCATCAATAAGTCCCATCCTAATTTCTGTCAGGGTCTTTTGTGGATGCCTTGTCAGTACTTGCACAAATTTCATATACCAATCCAACGCCCAAACTGTAAAGGTCATCACTAGTTGTCCTTTCTTGATATCCTCATCTTATAAGTGTTTCACTGTCCATGCTGCTTCACACAAGAACCAGTATTGTTTTGGGTCCTCGGTCCCATTTCCTTGGAACAAAGCTAGCTTTTCATCATCACCCTCCATACTAGTTCTTCTAGTAGTATTTATTGATCCGCTAGTATTACTACTATATTGACATGCATGAAAACCCTACGAGGAAATTGTGTGTCTTACTACCAAGTTTGGTATGGTGCATGGGGTCATAGGTATGTTGTACATCTGGGTTGGTCCTCCCTCAGATTCTAGGGTAACCTGGTTTTTCCCTTCGTCACTATAGGGTCACTTGGTTTGTTGTGGTCATGTTTCACATTTCTCTATTGTAGTCACACTAGGACTCTCTTCCTCTGTCGTCCTCCTCTTTCTGGAAAGAATCTCACCCCACTTTGAAAGATACCGCACCCTTCTACTACTTCCCTCACAATATCCTCATGACTCACATCCATCTACCCAACATGATTTATTCAAACTCACATCTTCATGGTACCTAGGACCTCCGAACACCAGATATTTACTCGTTGAAATTCATCTTTAGTATCCTTTTTTCACAAATGAGCATCTAAGTTGATCCACAATTGTAACGGCAATAGATATCTCCCCATAGGTCCTTTAAAAAATTCCCTTTATGCATCGTTGTAGGATTTGATTGTATCGACAACGAACTCAGTGACATATCCCTCCAAAATATTTTCTATCCACACATCGATAGATCTTGAAGGTTTATTTTTTACCCTACCCAGTTTCTAGATTAGTTCTAGAGTCCAATTCTCAGGCTCGTCCACCTGGCAATTCTTCTTTTAAAAAGTGAGTTGCACCAAGCATTCATATAATACTATCAGGACTTCACAGAAAAATACTTCATGGATTTCATAATATATGTACTTTAATAACTATTCCTTCATCGACCATATTGATTTATGGCTTTCTTATTCGAAAAACTCTCGAGTCTTGTTTTTGAACCAATCCTAGATTTCCTTGTCAAATTCCATAGCATATTCTCTCCTTTTTTGTACTAAGTTACAAAAAACATAACCATTTTTTGAAACACAGCTCCATTGACAGGGGTTCACTTCGTACTGTTGTCAACAAATATTGACATAGACTCCTTAACATCTACCCAGAAAGAATTTACCATTTCTAGCAACAACCGCTAAGAGAGTATAGTCTCACCCGAGATATTAAGGGAAGATGTAGTAACTAGGTTTCCGCATTGGGTAGGGGACATGGGTCACTTCATAACCATTCGTAGCACAGCCATAAATGTAAATTCATATCATTCTATTATGCTACCTTGGTTGCATTAACCAATATCTAGACATTCACACCATAACCATAAATCATGTATCTAACCAAATCGATGTATCAACAAGAATTAAACCATTACAAAACATCAATCATATTTGCAACAAGAGGTAATGATAAAGATAGTGTAAAATCATCCTTATTCATAAAAGAGAATCCCTTCATAGAACACCAAAAGAAGCTACTCGAGAACAAAATCAAATCCATGATGAAACATCATCATATTATAATCCACAGATGTGAAATCGTACATCGTTGAATAACACCAGATACTTTGAAAACTTCTTAGATATTATGTGATCATAATCATACCTTAATTAATTCATCCTTCCTTATCTAAATTCTTACAAATTATTTCTATTTATAGGCTCACTTGGTCATTACAAAATGTTCCAATTGATCGACTACTAATTAACTTGTCAGCTTTTTTTTCCCTTCGTAGTTGGTACTTTGTTCTTGTTGAATCCCTCTCCATCATTGGAGGTACTGAACTTTTTGTGCTCTAGACGTGTGCCAGCAGTCCCCAAACACAAACTTGTGTCTCGCCCTCGAGCCACCTTAGATGGACGCTATTGGTGCATTGATTTGCACCTTGAATTCATCATATGTTTCCTTGACTTGGTCGACAGATTCCTCGAGACAATGTCCTGATTGTTATGCACTCTTACATCACTTGTTTAGTTGGTTGTTCTCCACCCAAATTTTGGAATTTGTCCCATTCAGTCTTGATTTGTGTCATTCCTTCTATTTCCTTTAGAGCCACTTATTATGATTTATTCTAAAGCTCATCCAAGTGCATTATTCTCCATTGCTTCCTTGTGCTCGTCGTGTTGACCCGATGCTGCAGTTATTTCAGTTTTGCTGCCTTTATTACTTGTGCTAATGGGGGCATTGTCCTGAGCGATCCCTTCAACACTTCGACCTGTGCTTCTGCTTTGCTATGTTGCACATTGAGCTAGTTCAACTAGTCGTCCTATACTATACTTCCCAATTTTTTCTTATCTCTTCATCAATTACCTGAGATACCTTTTCCAATTCTATAATCTCTGTCACAACGTCCTCAATCGCTTCCTTCCTTTCCACAACTTGTTCGGGAAGTGTTCGCGGTACTTCCTTGGCCTATAATTCCTCATTCTCTTTTCATATTTCAGTAATAAATTTGCCTAACCTTAGTGCCTTTTCCTTTGAAAGCATATACAAACTAGTTTTAGGTGCATCCTCGCATGCCAAAGAGACTGCATGATCCAGTCATCGCATTTCTTCGAAAAACTTTTCTCTTTCATTGATTATAGCCTCTTTTATTGTTTTGAGTTGTTAAATATCCTCTTCAGTGCTTTTCACTTTTCATTTATAGTGGACCGTTTGATCATGAGTTGTTGCTTCTCGGTCACTGATTTCCTCACTTACCACATTATGAATGAGCTCCAGCATAAACATTAGTAGCTTGTTGAAATCAACACTTATTAGGCCATGCCCTCGTAGTGTGGCATCCAAATTTTCATCGCCTGTCATTATGGAAGTGGGTAATATCTACACCAGTATCAACTTTGTTCCAATATCTACCTCGACTGCTCTTTGCGATGTTCCTTATTGCGGTAGCTTTGTCATAGTTACTGCATTCATCAACGTCTAGAGTAGCCGCATTACCTGATGAAAATATCCTGTCACATGTTGCATAACATTCGCTTGGTTCTCATTTTCCACCATATTTATTGTTTCATATACAATTTTCATTTTCTCCTCGAGAAGTGCGGCGGTTCTGGTCCCCTCACCTTGCTCAAACTTGTGCTTTGTCCTTGCTTCTTCTTCTTGTTTATCAAGATTAGACTCCATTGGATTTCCCTATGATTCTTCATCCTGTGATTTCTCTTAATCTTCTGACTCCTTTGGCACCTCTTGATATTTTGGAGTACCCATTAGTGGTCCATTTTTTGGGTCTGACAATTGGTCTTCGCTGACCAAAACCTTCCATTGCTCGGGCCATTCCTCTGCAGTGGCATCCATTTCCTCATCATTGAGTGTGTAGTGGGTTGTCAGCCACTGCTTCTCTGGTTTTGCATGCACCTGAATGAATATGGTTTGGGGTCCTATTGACAGGATTTAAATCCTTCTCTACTACCATGTGGCTTCCTCTGTTAGTCATGGAATATTTAATGCTTCTATTCTTAGGGTGTCTAAGTAAAGATATAATTGGATGTTGTTGGTTGTTTTCCTTTCATTGTCATTTAGCACCCATAAATTTTGTATCGCACTCCTCGACATACATTGAAATATTCTCTCTCCATCTGTTGGTAGTGCATTGGTTCCATCCATCCAACCAGCACAATTAGTATTATGAGCTAGGAATATGTAAATTCCTTGTTGGTTTCTTATGCTAATACCACGTCCTCCATTAGATTCAATAGAAAGAGCGACCATTTCATCTGCACTCCCAATGCACACTATTCTGTAGATGCAATGACCCCTGATATGCATTAATGAGGTCAATTCTTAGTTACAATTTTAATTGTTACCAATTTCACTACAATTCATACCGCCTAATCGTTGATGGTGTACATCACATAAGCCCTAGAATCCTTTTCTACCGCATATTTTTTTCTCAGTTTTGCTTGCAATTTCTTGTCATTGTCCTTTCCCTGGAAGTATTGTGATGGATCTAAACCTTCCTTGGGTAATCCCATGATCTGCAAAATCAAATCAAACGTAATCATAATTTTTGTGCCCAACCATAAGTATTTGCCATGAAAGAAGGCCAGTAGCTTCTTTACGCATGCGTTCACTTCTTTGGATCTCCCAAAATGTGGCATGTGGATGATTAGCAGGATCTGAGACTGCTGCAATCCCAATGCCCACTATGTTTGTGCCCTTGTAATTGTACCTCCTTCTCCATGCACTATTTTATCATACATTCCCCTCATGCATTCTAGGAACACCAATATGTCATGGCCGCTATATTGCAACTTCTACAATTGCAGCACTATGTTGGTTATCACATGGACACCCTTTTGTGTTGCTGACATATTGACGGCATACTTGGCATTCTTTTCAATTCTTATTTTTGGATCACCTTCCTTCCTCGGTGGTACGTAACTTGGAATTTAAGCTAATGTCGGCCCAAGTGCTTTTCCCCTTGTTGTCATTTCATCTTCCATAGTGGGAAATTTTCATGCTTCTCCTTCTGATGTGTCCACCCTCGTATATATTTGAGTCGTTTTGGGTCTTTTTTCTAGAATTAGTGGTTGATCACAACTTCTCTTCTTTCGAACTGGTCGTACAGGTGCAGAAACAATCTCTAGTTGTTCCTCGATTATGGTTTTCCTCACCCTTGTGTTTCATGTGTACTCATGCTCAAAATAATATGTGTCATGGATGCCTCATCACTTCTCTTCCCTGTTATTCATCGCTCTAACCCTTATTCTCTATTTGCACAATGGAACAAACCTTGCTACTCGACTTGATTTTATAACGTCTCTCTAATGGATATTGGGGCATCATTTCCAAATCCTTCGTTAATTGACCAAATCCTCCGTCGATTTTACAAATCTGGCACACGTAGCGGTCATTAAATCCAGGTCTTTCCAACTTGCGTTGTCAACCTTCCTATATTAACTTCCTCATATATTTCTTGATTTGACCAGTTTTCCCGCCATTGGATGTCGACAATCTCCCCCATTTTGGTGCATCCAACCCACTTTTTCCTTTGTTGTTCTTTTGTCGACAAAATCTTATCAAAACTTCTCCCACCCCCTTTTTTGTGGTTTCTTTTAGTGGTGTCATGCCGAGCTATTTATATTGGGATTTAGAGGGATTCCATTTATATAGACTGGTAAAATTTCTCCATCTAACTTTTTCAAATGAAGTGCACCTCCTTCAGTAATGGATTTTATGATGTAAGTACCAAGACAGTGCATATGGAGTTTACCTGGGTGCTTTAGAAAATTGCTCTCTTAAAGGAGAACTATTGTAATCTCACAGATCACATAGGGTTACCAATAATACACATTAAAATAATACATACATAACAAAACCAAGAGACAAGAACAAGTAGGTAAAATAACAGATTATATTATAATGAAAGGGTCCATACAATACATAGAACTGAACCGAGTTCTCATCTGGCTCAACAGCCTAATATATATGAATTACAAAACAATTACAAATAAATACCTGTCAGTTCGGTCAACCGACATGACCTTATGTGGGTGACCTAATATCTAATTAGTCGGTTGATCGACTTAGTCATCTAATCGACTAAGTTGGCTATCATTACGGTCAACTTACCGACTTGCTCCTCCAACATCTCCCCCACAAAACAAAACGTTTATTCGTCCCGAAGAAACGGGGAGGTACCAAAATTTATTTGCCTGTCCTAAGTAGTTATTTCTGTGTTCGATCTTCATGGGCTATGAAGTCTGATGGTTGGTATTTTCTTTACACAGACTTCAAAAATTGCTTCAACTATCACTGCCAGTTGATGTTGGAATTCCGTCCAACTTTGCAGTATTTTCTGGATGTCAATGGTTAATGTAGTCAGACTTGATAATATCGACATTTTCTCTTGAATGGAAAGTTCTGCTATCCTTTCCATGTCAGGACCCATAAACTGGTCCTTTTCCTCTGTTTTTTCAAAAATTCATTTCATCTACGGGCAGATGATGTCTAATTTTTCTAAACTTGGAATTGCTTGCTGCACCCATTGATGTGCTTGTCACTCGAGCTTCTGTAATTTGGTTGTTTCGAGCACTATTTGATATTCAATTGTGCTTCTGAGTGCTTCCTCTGTGATTTTTCTCTTCTCGAGCACTTGGATTTCTTATCGGGTCTGTTGGGTTTGCTGATAGACTTTCCCATAATAAGCAGGCCAGTCTCTCAGTACTTCTTTCGTAATGACCTACTCCTCCATGTGATCTTGTAGTACCTTGTATGATTCTAAAAAAGCTGTGTGATGATGCATCAACAGTTGATCCGTTTCTTCTTTCTACCCCTCTCTTGTGTCCTGCATCTGTGCCTGTAACACCAACACCACGCTCTCAAACAGCTAATAATATTTTTCTAGTGGCTTGTCGGTGTCGACCTCTGTCGGTCCTGGTATCATAGATTGCACAAGGTTTCTTGCATTTGTTAAGGAAATCGACTTGTTCTTTTTCATTATTGTCGAGCTCCTTACGTCTGTTCTAGCTCCTTATTTTTTCTTCGATTTCCAGTGTTTCCAAGAGTTTCCCTAATTCTCCATCCCTCGACTTGGTTGCATCGACTGCAATGGTCGACCCAAGTTGACTGATGTGGACCATTGTTGTCTGGCTTTGATGGTCCTTCTTTTTTTCTTTCTTTCTTTTTTTCTTTTGTTGTTCTGCTTGCTTTGGCACCTATGTACCTGCAAGAGTCAAAATTGGGTTGTCTGGATGCTGGCTAGTAGTGGTTGAGGGTATTTCTGGTTGGGTCGACTGGATGATTGCTGCAGTTGGTTATGCATCTGGTTGGTTGTGCACAGAGGGTCCAAATGTGGATGTTGTTGGTGCTAATGGTTGCGGCAGAGGTGGTTCTGGTGCAGTTGGTTTGATTACAAGTTCTGGGTTGGGGGGTGGTGGTGATGGTGTTGGTGAATGGTTAGGTGTGATTGGGTTGGTGGAGATATGGTTGGGTGATGGGTCGTGGATATGTGGGGGTTAATATTCCTGAAGGTCAGAAAATAGTTCATCGATTTCTCGATTTATTTCATCCATGTTCTCTCCTTCCTCATCTTCTGTCGGTTCCAAGGCTAGTGGATGGGGCTAGGGGTCGGTTGGGATGACAGATGCAGTCTGACTTGCGACAACTTCAGCTTGTTTTTCGGGGTTTCTTTGAAATGTTGAACTTATGACTGCCACAGTCCTCAGCCTCTAGGGTACTTGGCCAGGTTGAGGAGTAGGTAGTCCAGATCCACTAGCTTCGAACAAAGGGCATTTGGTGGAGTAACTCAGGAAATTTTCAATATACGCCTGGAAGTCTCTGTCTCAGTCGAACCTTTCCTTCAAGGTTTCTGGCATAGAATTCTTACATATGTCGATTGGGCTTATGGAAGGAGGTTCTGGAACTAGTTCTTATGTTATTTTGGTCAGAGACGGGGGTGGAGGTGTAGACACAAGATCCACAACATTTTTGGTTGTCGAAGTATTTGTGCTTTTCGCCTTCTTCGGTCGACCTTGCTGTGCCCCTGCTTCGACAAATTTCTGGAACTGGGCTTCCATCAGAACTTTGTTTGTTGCGGCATATTCTATAATGTCGTAGGCCGTAGTTGCTAGTTATTCCTCATCTTCCGAGGACTGTGCAATGATAATCTTGCCCTTACCCTTCCCTTGCTCCTGTTCCTGACTTCTTTTCCTTTTTCTCGAGGATGCTATCTCCTTCAAAAATTTGTGTATGTTTGCTTTAGTGATAGCATAATCAAGGTTTGTTTCTATGTCATCTCCTCTCCCTTCCTTTCCTCCCTGATGTTGGGTCAAGATGATGCTTTCTTCAACAGGATTGGTTACTTGCTGTTATGTTTGTGTCTCTTCCCTTTGTGTTGTCGACGGTTTGATTATAATTTGCAGTAGACCTGTGTCTTCTGCTGGTGTCTCCTCCGACACAAATGTGTTGATGTATAAACTGAGATCATAATATTCTTCTTTCTCTTGGTCTATTAGTGGCTCTTCTATCGATAGGTCTATCTCTTTTTCCTTTGCTAGTATCAACAATTTTGTACCCGATTGTCGAGCTAACTCCTTGAAAATTTCTTCGACTGTCGGGTAGTAGTTGAGAGTGTTTTCCTTTGCCTTGGTGGCCTACATGTACCACACCGTGGTATGGTCGAGTTCTAACTGGATGTGGGCATTTTTGGGAAAACTTCATCGGATGTTCTGGGGCACCCTCCATCTGGTCTTTTGGACTTTCAGCTATTGGAACCCAATTTTCTAACAGCACTTTGCCTTTTGCTAGTTCCTTCATTGTTCCATTTTGGGAAAATGGTTTGAATCTCCACATATGGAATTTTGTGGGTTCTTGAAATTGTTTGTCCCCAACAGGGCACAAGGAGTACATAACTATCCATATCATAAGGTATGGGAACCTTATAATCCCTCTCGACTCCTAGCATTTTTCACAGATGCCTTTGAGCATGTCGACGACATACTCATCCCATCTGTATATTTTTCCTGTGTCGGCAATGGTATTCATTGCCTCCAACATATCCAATTTGAGGTCGCTTCCTTGACCTATCGGTGTAAGCACAGTGGCTATGATTTTAGCCACAATTTGTGGCATTCAAGCTTGTATTTGGCTAATCATTAGCCCTATGGAGTTCTTTCCTGATGATGATCCAATTAGTTCCTCTACCAGCCCTTCTTTTATTCCGACTGGTACTGGATCACCTTGGTTTGATAAGCTAGTTAATTTGTAGATTACTTCACCAGAGATTTCGACTGGTTTATCGAAGTAAAATCTGTCATTGTGGTACCGAATTATGATAAATTTCACCGATGTTTCCTATGTGCCTCCAAAATTGGCCATGAGCGGTGAGTTTATGTAGTTTACAATTGTACTGTGGTTTATTTTCTCTACAAATGTGATAGGATTTTTGTCGACATAAGCTCACTCTTTAATCTCGGCCCATAGTTTCTCCCGTGAGCCCTCCTAAACCTTAGTGTTCTTGATGTTTTGAGTCTCCTCATCTATGATGTCTCCGCGATCTGTAGTTCTTTAGCCTTGGCTGCAACTCTAGTCTGTTTTGGTGCCATCTTATCGGTTTGATAGTCGACTTTACTTCAGTATTCTTGGCTTTCAGTCGTCTAGTTGCTAAGTTTCTCTCTCTGTTTGAAATGTTGTAAATGATCCTTTGGCGGTTCAGTATTTATAGTTGATGTGTTTAACATTTTTGTCGATGGGTGTATTAATGGCGAACGTGATGGTCCAGCATGAACACTTGATTTTGCGTTAATGGTGATTTGATTTTGTCACTCATAGTCATGAAGACATGATGGGACTTTCAAGGTCGTTAGTCGATGTCAATCATGTGAGCGGTCAATGGTGTTATGTCGATGGGCGTGATGTCGTAGTGGAAATTCCCTATCATACTTCTTTATGTATTTCAATCCTATTTTGATTTTTGGATTTTCATATTTTTATAGCTTTTGTTTAACTGTTATGGTCGTTATATATATATATATATATATATATATATATTAGACTTGTTTAGTTTCTGTACCGTTTTAGTCGGGCACCGTTAACAAGTTTCCGAAATACTATGCCTTGTAACATCCTTAGTTGGACTGATTCGTTGGAATGTATCTCTTCGACAACATAGAGTCCCATCCATTAGGTATGTAGTTTTTTGGGTTTTCCTTTTACCCGACTATTGTATAGTAAGGCAAGGTCTCCTACCGACAAGTTTTTGTTTTTGATGTTTCGATCATGTCATGCCTTTTGTTGTTGTTTCTAGATTTCCTGATATTGTAATGTGATTAGTCGGTGTTCTTCAAGCTTACTTAGTTGCAGCAATCAGTCCTTTCTTCCTTAAACTATGAAAATGTGGCAGGGAAATATGTTGCAGTCATTCGGTCGGCATCCTCCTTGTCGGTTGTCTCAACTTTGAGTACTGTGCGAATTGGTTTTGTTGTTTCGTTGTGGTTTGGTTTCCATCTAAAACTTTTCCCTTTTGGATTTTCATTTTCCATCTGTAGTCTTATGGACTGTAGTATTGTCCCGGTTTGTATATTGTTACATTTTATTGTCGGTCGGTTGTCTTTTAGGGTTTTGTTTTCTATCAGTTGTACAAATGCTTTGATCTGTTTTGTCATTTTGACCAAATTCTCATTTTGTGGTACAAAGTTGAAATATTTGATAAAGTTCTCTTTGAGTTCATGCCATAGGAATGTTTCACCTCGAGCTTCTTCCATTTTGTACCATTTGTTTGGTAAGTCGAAGAGTGTTGGTGGGAACAGGTGTGGCCATGTACGTTCATCTTTATACCCAAGTATTTTCCATTCTTTTTCACATGTTCTTATGTGGTATTCTGGATCTTGTCCTTGGATGAACATAGGTATTTGGGCTTGATTGGTTAATTTTTTCCCTCCAAATATTTATATGAAGAAAGTTGAAGCTATTGTCCATGTCTGCAGTCTTGATTGATGGGTATCCCACCATCTAGCAGCCTGGCCTGTAAAAGTTTCCACTAAGCTTTGTAGTCGTCCATGTTCACCAATGTTTCTGGATGCTTGTTCTATATGCATGACTGGTGATTCTCTTTATTTGTACCTTGGTATTTGTGTACTATTTATATTTACTGGTTTTAAGGTAGGATATTCCCTAGTTTTCTTTTCAAATATTTTTGGTATGATGGATACCAAGAAGCACTATCGAACTGGTTTTTTCTGCACTTTTTGAATAGTCCAGCAACCTCTTGCTTGTGTTTCATAGTTCTCGACTTCCCAATCATATAGTTCGACGTCTGAGTTGTATACTACTGAATCTTGGTTACCTAAGTGAAGTTCTCCATAGACATTAGGTTATGTGTAATCTTCATTATTCTGTATCTTATATAGTTGTCGGATGTCAACTTCCTCATCAATAGGTTCTGTCCAAGGTTCTCCTTGGGATGGATGAATAGGTACAATGACCTTCTGTCCATTTCCTTTTAGTTTTATTCTTTCTTTGTCTAAGGATATCAATGCTTTCATTTTTCTTCCCCAAGCCTCGACCTACTAACACTGGGAAGGAGTTGGATCCTTCCTTAGGGTCAATAATTTCAAAGTTGAATTTCGTCGATATTCCTTTCATTGTTGTGTCAACATTTTTCCATACTCCGTTAGGTTCAATAAGGCCTTTGTCAGCTAATTTCAGGTATATTCCTGATTCGTATAGTCGAGGTCTACCTAATTTTTCCCAACTGTCTTGAGTCATAATATTTACCTATGATATGAAGTCAAGCATGACTTGTTGGACATGGTATCCTTCAATTTCCAGGTCGACAAGTGGGTCGGCATCACTTTTATCTTCTTGCTTTAGACTGCAGATACTCTTTGTTTGTTTTTCTGTGTTGTTGTTGTGTTTTATTTTATACAATAAGTCGATGAATTGAGATACTATTTTATCTTTTTGTAATAAGTGTATTAACTCTTTTACTATGTTATGATGATTGTCATCAACTTCTTCTTGTCAGGCAAATTCTTTAAATACATTTGTTGCATATTTATATATTTTCTTTTCTTTAACTGGGTCAGGATAAACATTCTTTTCTTTTATTTTTCTTATTCGTGGGTTATCATTCCCAATTTTGTCCCTTGTCGGGTTACTATATGCAGATTCTTTGTATTAATTATATCATGTTTTTGCACACATGAAAAGACATTAACATTTTTCTTCTTATTTATTTTTTCAAGCATAGTAGGGCAATCCTCTAATGAGTGATCCCCTACTCCACAACTAGTATAGAATTTTAGGTCAGTTCTGTCCTTGTATGGACAGTCTACATATCAGTGTCCTTCCTTGTAACATGTGAAACATTGGATGGGCCGACGTGGTAGATTGTCACGATTCCTAGAGAATCAACCTCGACCTCCATATCCTCCACGTTAGTTGTCGAACCGACACTTGTATCGATGACCTTCGTACCTTTGATTATTCTGGTCATTTTGTGCATTGTTTCATTGCTTATTATTCTGTGTGACTACATTAGTATGGTACACTGCGTGATAGTTCTGTCGGTTTTTTAGGTTTAGATGGCAGTCAGTCGTGGTGTGATTCTTTGTTTCGTAGATAGCACACCTAGATGCTTTGTCATTTTTCATGTTAAACGAGAAATATTTTGTTGTGTGATCGTCATGGTCTTGGAAAATGTCGTAAAAACACTTTGTTTGCATAAATAGAATGTCCTGTCGACAATTGTCTTTTGAATGTCTGGCCGTTGAGCATTTAATGCACTAAATATCCTGACTCTTAAGGTTTAGCTCTTTTAATGATTTTTGCATGATCTCAAGTTGTTCCTCTAGTCTATTATCTGTGGGGTATGCTGGAATATCTTCATCCATTTCTACTTGTAGAGCTTTAGGAAGCACATCTTCATAAGTTTTGAATGTCTCTAGACTTATGTGCTGACGAATTTTCTATGACATACCTGCAAGAAACCACTAGATTAATAGTTTCTCATTAATGACATAATCCAATTGGATGAGAAGGTATTTACAGCATTTTTCATAGTCGCGGACAGTTTCTCATGAATTTTGTGATGTTGTCTTCAATTTCTTAGCTGCCAGATGTTTTGCATCTGGAGTTTTAAAGAACGACAAAAATTGCACTTTGACTTCTGCTTTAGTTGCTCCAAGGGTTCTTTCAAAAAAGGTCATATACCATGTTAATGCTCTTTTCCTTAAGGCACCAGCGAACTGCGCCATCTATCTATCTTCATTTGTGACTTGGTTTTCCTCCCATGCCGATTCGCAGATGAACCAATGTCGTCTTGGATCCTCATCGCCCTCATATAGAGGGATGTGTGCTAACCCGTGACCCATGTCGAAGTCACTATCACTCTCTTCTTCAAGAGGTGGTGGTGGGGGTAGTGGGATGTTTTGTTTATTCCTTTTTGCATAACTATTGTCAACAAAACTCTCATTTCCATCTGTCGTCTTAGTTGTCATTTATTCTCTAACAAGCAGTCGTTCGAGGTCAACTTCTCCTGTTGAGGTCAAACTGCAATTATTTGTTTGTATATATAAATTTTATGTATTCTCCAAAGATGTATTTGGTAGGGGGGGTGCTCCTCCATGTGTCGGGTAAAGTAAGTGGATACTTCGGTTGGAGGGTAACGCTTGAAGTGTGACCCAATTTCCTTCTTCTGGTCGATGGATAAGTAGATGATTATCATCATTTTTCTCGTCATCTAGTCGGCTCCATATACCAAACTCACCAGCTCTTAGTCTGAGGTCCTCTTCGACAATGGCTTGTATCCTGGTACTCGGATTCGTTGGAGATAGAGGTATTACCTCCTAGGGAACTTCTGCTTCTCACTGCTCTATCCACAAATATTCTTCCATAGGGGACGCTTCTTCTTCCACGCCTTCTTCTTGTCAGTCATGACCCGACTCTAGTGGATTTCTCTCTTGGTTTGTCACCCTAGTACACATTCCTCTTTGCAGTGATATAGCTCTTTCTCTTCTTTCTTCCCTTCTTTGCAGCCTCTTCTCCTTCTCTATTTTCTGTAAGTTCGTCGTACCTTTATGTGACACCATCCTTTCGATTTCCTTTTTAGTCCGACTTCTCATTGCTGGTGAATGGTATCTCTTTAGTCGACTAGAATCCTCTCCACTTTATCCTGATATATGACCAGCTACCCCCCCATAGCCTACCTGATGCTTTAGAAATCCGGGATAGTTCTATTTACTTGCTTTGAAAGTATTCCCACTCCCTTTTGGTAATGAATTTCTCCCATGTCTTTTTGTTGTTCCGCCCAATTAGGGTTTAATGGCGGTCCGTGTAGTGATGGACAAGGTTCAACAATATGACCCACTCCTTTCTCTATCAGGAACTTGAACAACAAGATCAGTAAGGAACATAAGAATTTCTCGATAAGGTCTATATAGAATTTATTCTGAATGGTTTCAACCTAATTTCTTTCTTCTATAGCTTGTTCCTCGCAAAATTCGTCGGTGATATTTTCAAACCACTCCGACAGGTTTGTCCTTCCCCCTCGAATTAGTTTTTCTAGCAGATGTTGGTATTTAGTTGCTTTTGGTTTTTTCATCCAGAAGTTTTTTCATGAGCTGGGATATCGATTCTACAAACTTCTCATGGGTTTCAGTAAAGAACCTTTCCTTTGCTTGAGTAGATATTAATCTATTTCTTCGTGCGTAATTCTACAAGTAGTTTTCTATTTTATGCTCCCACCAGTCCTTAATCTCCTGTTCTGATATCATCTGCTTGTATACATCTCAGATATGTACTATTGGAAATGGAACCAATGTTGTAATCTTACAGATCACATAGGGTTACCAATAATACACATTAAAATCATACATACATAACAGAACCAAGAGACAAGAACAAGTAGGTAGAATAACAGATTATATTATAATGAAAGGGTCCATACAATACAGAGAACTGAACTGAATTCTCATCTGGCTCAATAGCCTAATATATATGAATTACAAAATAGTTACAAATAACTACCTATCAGTTAGGTCAACCAACGCGACCTTATGTGGCCGACCTAATCTCTAATTAGTTAGCTGATCGACTTAGTCAGCTAATCGGCTAAGTCGGCTATCATTCCAGTCGGCTTATCAACTTGATCCTCCAACAAGAACCATATCTCCACACTGAAAAATGTTTTGCCTTTACGTGGCAATCATGTCATGCCTTTTGTCGATCCTTCTATACTTTCTAATGAAAATATTCGATGAATCGATCCTCTTTGAGTCATAATAACTGTGTCAATCTTTCCTCAATTGCTCCTTCATCTCTCATTCTTGTTGTTTCTACTATGCATAGACTAGGGACAATATACTCCATGGCCATTACCACTTCTTGTCCATAAACCAACTTGAATGGTGTCTGACATGTCAGTCTTTTGCATGTCATTTGTAAGCCTAGATTATTGCAGGTATTTTCAGATCCCAATCATCAAATTTCACATCTTTTTTCAGTCCCTTCTCCATTGGATTCATGATCACTAGATATCCCCTTATAAAATTCTTATAGTATCCTGTGTGGCCCAATGTGGCCCACAAGTGCTTCACTATCGTTGGTACTGGTAGGTTGACAATGATTGCAATCTTGACTGGATCTACCAATATGTCTTCCTTGCATAAACTGTGTCCCAGTAGGATTCCAAATGGTACACAAAAGATGCATTTCTTTAGATTCAGGGATATATGATGTCATCAACATCTTTCTAGCATCAATTGAAGGTTTATGGTATGGTATTTTACCAAGACATAGATGATCTAGTTATCCATATAGACTGCTAACAAATTATGAATGAGATATTTGAATGGAGCAACAACTAGCCTTGAAAACATTGTCAGAGCATTCTTGAGACCAAATGGCATCACCATGTACTGAAAATATCTCCACTCTATTACGAATGTGGTGATGTATCGATATTCCATCGGAATCCTTATCTGGAGATATCTTGAAAAATCCATTCGTGAATTAGTAGAATTCCTGTCCTCCTACCCCTTCTAGTACTTTGTCTGTAAATGGCGTGGGAAAGAAATCATGAAGACTTGCATCATTTAATTTCCTCAAATTGATGCATATTTGGATTTCCCTAGTATTTTTGTCCTAAAAAACCATCAGGATGATCCATTCTGATTCTTCACCAGGTTCAATAATCCCTGCATCCATCATCCTCTCTAGTTCGTCCATGACACACTCTTTGTATCTCGGATTCAATCTATATGGTCGTTGCTTTACTGGTTTCGCATCAGGTTTTAGAGGGATCTTCATTTCACCCAAATTCCTAAAACGCCTTTCACCTTGGAAAATTTTGTCGGAAATAATTCTTGAAACTCATGTAGTAGGTCGGTGACCTTCTCCATGGTTGAATCATCCCAATAGTATCCAATACTAGAAAAAGTTGGACTTTCCATTGTCCCAATGTTTAACTTATTTATCTTTAGTGGCTGCTTGAATTTGTCTAATGACATTTATGGTGCTTCAATGTCGCGGCTTCCTTTTGAATCTAGGATTTAGATGACTCTCTGATCGTCCTCATTATCAAGTTCTTTTGACATGTTGTAACACTCTATCATCATCTATGGTTTCGATGTCCATTGTAGTCCCGTCAGTTTTGTAGCTGGAGATATCCCTATCACTTTGTTGCAGATGTCCTGTAGTGCACTATGGATGATTGGATTTTCATTTGTGAAACTGAAAGTATGGTTGAAGATAATAGCCAGTTCTTCCCATGTTTTTGTTTCTCCTCGTATTTGTGCAGAGATGCAGCATCTTCATGGTGTTTCATCTAGCATATTGATGAATGCATGAACCCATTCCTGTTTTGGCCTTGTTTTCCATTTTGTTTGCATTTTATCAGGTGATCACTTAAATCACCTTTTCCATCGTATTTATTACCTTTGTAGTATTCCTCCTCCCTGAATAAAACTTCCATCCATCATCAACATATATTCCACTTTGCAATTGATGGTTTGTGTAGATCCCACCATATTTTTGGGGTAGCCTTAAGTGCTTCTTCTATTGCCAATAAGTGTTGCGGTTCTAGTACTTTATCTTTGAATTCACTGACGAAGGATTCCAAGTTAGGTAATCCTTCATATTTTGGTAGATCATAAACTTCTATCATTACCCATATCAACGACTAAGTAATTCATACGCATTTTCTGATTGATACTTCATGCAACCGATTATGCCACTATTTTAGTGTTTCGTCAAAGCCTGAAGACATGGAGCTATTACTGTGCCATCCCAATTCCCCGTCAGCAGTAGGATTGATGTAGTCTTCAGAAACATTGTAGGCATGATCACAACCTCCCCCAACTCTGTCTTTTATTGTTTCAATGTATTGCTCTCCTTTGAGGGGATCTGAGAAGGAAATGACCCTCGTGCCACAATTATTGAATGTCCTTGTCCTTTTCTTGAAATTGATAACTAACATGTTTTCCATCATCTAGCCGATTCCCAAAAATGTTGGGTATGGGATAGTATCATCAACTATCTCGATAACATCGAAGTCTGTGTATGTCTTCAATCCTTCTACATTGACTGGTAGATGCGGAACTCATCCAATTAGTGAAATTTTCGCTTGATTTGTGAGAGAAAGTAGTACTGGTGACTAGACTAGCTTTGGTTTCCCCATCATTTCTCATGTTTGTTTGGTAAGGATGTTCACATCCGAACCTAGATCCAAGATGATTGAATCTACCTCATATTCACCAATCTGGGAATCCATTCTCATTTCTCTTCAGTTTTTCCTTTTCTTCAACCAGATGAGAGGGTGATCTTGTCATCTCTCTTCTTGTAGATACAAGATGTTGTCTATTACTTCTAACTCGTCATCATCCTTAGATAATCTTAGACATATTTCTAGAAACTTATTTAGAGTACTAACCTTCCCTTATGATGTTAGTGAGTTTTTTGAATAAAAAATCGATGGCATTTCATAAACAGGTAACTTAACATTGCTCTTGATCAACGCATCTCTTGCATCGAAGAAGGTTTCCTTCTCAGCTCTTACACCAAATTGTACATTATTTTGAGCTATAGGCTGAAAATTTGTTAGTTTCCAGTCTTCTCCTGGCATGGCTCCTCCTCTTATTACTATGGCAACTTCATTGGTCTATTCCTTATTTCAACCGATATCTTTTACACGTTTGGACCAGGATTCTGAGTCTGATTTATATTCTGGTTAAGTCGCACTTGTGGTGCATTCTTAGCATACAATTTCATAATTAGCTACATACAGTTGTCGACAGTGTGATCAGTTGCACGATAGTAAGTACATTGATATTGTATATTTAGACAATACCTCTGATAGTGTTTGACAACTCTGCAATTGTAACAAGTAACAAGTCCTTGACCTTGACCAAAATTTCCTTTGCGAGAAAATCCTCTGTTTTGGCCATCACAAAATCCTCCTCGGAACACTCCTTGCTATTGATACAGTGGTTGGTTGTACTGTGGTTGATTTAATTTCTATTGTGGTTGATTATACTACGGTTGCAGTTGTTTATATTGCAAATTCAGTTGATTATTTTGAGGTTGCAATTAAGGTCTCTCTATTGGTCGTTGCTCTTCTCCTTTCATAAATTATGTATCCATACTTCTCTCTTGGAGCAAATCGTAATCCCGAAAATATTTTTCTTCACAACCCACTAACCGATAGAAATTACAGAAAATATTAGCTGGATTCAGCACAAATTTATATAAGTATACGCATTCTTTGGGCCGGTGTCCTCTTGTTTGAAAAATTTGGCACCAGGTAATTCCTCGTTGACTCAATGGATTCGACACCCCTGAAAGCAAGTATTCACATAAGTCGAGACGTTGATCCTTATGATGTCCTTCAGAATGACATAGACTGCACCATATCTCTTCATGTACCTCTTTCCCCTTCTTAACACCCTGCAGTTGGATAGTAAGGTTCACCAACTATGACTAGATCTAGATCATGCCAATCCCTATTTTTTCGATGCATGAAGCTTCTAGTTTCATCACAATTTCCAGGGATTCCACTTTAGATGTGATATTTTCTTGCATTAACAACATGCAGATGTGAGGTTCCAAGGTTGCAATGAAATATTATTTATGAGGTACGTCACTCATTCCGAAGCTAACCTTGGCCATCAAGGTTTTAAATATATGATTGAAATGCCACACTAATTCATTAGGGAATTTATTTATTTCATTTAACTCCGCAGTATACTACAATTCTGAATTTGTTTTCTTAAATTCATTAATCAGTCCCATATTGATTTCTTCAAAGGTATTCTATGGATGCCCTGTTGGTACTTGCACAAATTTCATATGCCAATTCAATTCCCAGCCTCTAAAGGTTGACTCGAGTTGTCCTTTCTTGATATGCTCATACTGGACTTGTTTCACTATCCATACTGCTTCACATAAGAACCAATATGATTTTGGGTCCTGAGTCCCATTTCCTTAGAAAAAAGGTATATTTACATCGTCACCCACCATCTTGTATTTTCTACTGGTATTTTTTGATCCGTTACTATTACTATTGTTCTGACACGCAGGAAAACCCTATGAAGAACTTGTGTTTCTTTCTGCTAAGTTTGGTATGGTGCACGAGGTCGTAGGTATGTTGTAGCTCTAGGTTAGTCCTCCCTCTGATTCAAGGGTATCTTGGTCATTCCTTTCATCACTATAGGGTCGCTTGGTCCCGTGTGGTCTTATTTTGTAGTTCTTCATTCCTCTCTTACTATGACTCTCTTCCTCATTCCTCCTCTTTTCTTGTCGAAAGCTCACCCCACTCCAAAGGAGACCACACTCTTCTACTACTTCACTCATAATATCCTCGTGACTCAGATCCATCTACCCCATATTATTTCATCAAACCAACATCTTCGTGGTACCCACAACCTCTGCACACCAAAGAATTACTCATCAGAATTCATATTTAGTATTCCTTTTTCACAAATGAGCATCTTGATCCACAATTGTAATGACAATAGATATGTCCCTCCGAGTCCTTTAAAAAATTCCCTTTCTGTGTCATTGTATTTTGATTGTATCGACAACAAACTTAGTGATATATCCTTGCAAAATGCTATCTATCCATACATCAATAGCTCTTGAAGCTTTGTTGTTGACCCTATGCAGTTGATGGATTAATTATGGAGTCTAGTGCTTAGGTTCGCCTCCCTAGAAATTCTTCTTTTGAAAAGTGAGTTGTGCCAACCATTCATACAATACTATCAAGAATTCGTATAAAAATACTTCATGGATGTAATAATAGATGTAATTTTCTAACCATTCCTTCATTGACCATCTTGCGTTCTGGATTTCTTTAGAAAACTCTCACGTCTTCTTATCGAACCAATCTTGGATTTCCTGTTTCATTGGATGCCACAACATGTACTTTCCTTTTTCATACTAAGGTCTTGGAAATAGAACCATTTTTGACACAAAGCTCTACCGACAAGAGTTCACTTTGCACTGCTATCAACAAATACCAACACAGACTCCTTAAACATCGAATGAGAAAGGATTTACCCTTTCTAGCAACACCAGCGGAGTGAGTGCAGTCTCACCTGAAATGTTTAAGGGGAGATGCATGAACCAGGTTTCTACAGTGGGGAGGGGATATGCGTCATTTTATAACCATTTGTAGCACAAACATAAATACCGATTCATATCATACTATTATTCTACCTTAGTTGCATTAACCAATATATAACCATTTGTAGCATAACCAAAAATAATATATCTAACCAAATCAATGTATCAACATGCATTGAACCATTGAAGAACATCAATTATATTTGCAAAAAGAGATAAGGGAAAAGACATTGCACAATCATAGTTATTCATAAAATATATTTACTTCATAGAACATCGAAAGAAGCTACCAGACAACAAAATCAAATACATGCTAAAACATCATATTATAATACACATATGCAAAATCATATGCTGATGAATAACACAAGATACTTTGAATACTTATGATATCTTATGCAATCATAATCATAACTTAATTAATTCATCCTTCCTTATCCAAATTCTTACATATTTATTTGTATTTATAGGCTCACTTGGATGTTACAAAATGGTCCAATTGATCGAATACTAACTAACTTGACTAAAACTTCCTTGTTTACTGGCTTCTTTTCCCTTCGTGGTTGGTCCTTTTTTTATTTTTGAATCCCTCTCTATCGCTGGTGGTACCACACTTTGTGTGCTCTAGACCCATGCCAACATGCCCCCAACAAAAAATTGTGTCTCTCCCTTGAGCCACCTTATCTAGATTCTACTGGTGCATTGAGCTGCGCATGGAAGTCATCATATGCTTCCTTGACTTGGTCAACAACTTCATTGGATAAAATCCTTATTATTGCACACTCTTTAATCATCTATTTTATTAGGTGTTCACCACCCAAATGATGGATTTTCTCCGTTTGGTATTGAGTTGTGTCATTCCTTCCATTTCCTTCAGAGCCACATGTTCTGCTTTAGTCTGAAGCTCGCTCAAGTGCATTGTTTGTCATTGATTCCTTGTGTTCTCGTTATTGACCCAATTCTATAGTTCTTTTAGTTTTGGTGCCTTTGTTACTTGTGCTAATGGGGGAATCGTCCTGAGCAATACCCTCATCTCTTCGAGTTGTGCTTCTATTTCACTAAGTTGCACATTGATCTGGTTCAACTGGTCATCCTGTATTAGACTTCCCCAAAATTTTGTTATGTATTCTGCAATTACGTGACTTTCCTTTTCCAATTCTATAAGCTTCGTCACAACGTCCTCAGTCACTTCCTTCCTTTCCGTAACATGTTTTGGCGGTGTTTGGGGTACCGCCCTAGCTTGTAATTCCTAGTTCTCTTTTCATAGGTTAGCAACAACTTTGCCTAACCTCATCGCTTTTTCCTCTGCAAGAATATTCGAACTAATTTCATGTACATCTTTGCATGCCAAAGAGGAAACATGCTCCAGTCATCATCTGTCTTTGAAAGCCTTTGATATTTCATTGATTATAGCCTCTCTTTTTTTAGTCATTGAAGCTCCTCTTCAATGCTTTTCACTTGTCATTTATAGTGGACCATTTGATCATTTGATGTCGCTTCTCAATCATGGATTTCCTCACTTATCGCATTCTGAATATGCTCCAACATAAACATCGGTAACTTGTTGAAATTGACACTGATTAGGTCATGCCCTCATAATGTGGCATCCAAATTTTCATCCCCTGTTGATATGGTAGTCGGTAAGATCTGCATCAGTCTTTACTTTGAGCCAATATATACTTCAACTGCTCTTTCCAATGTTCCTTCTTGCAGTAGCTTTGTCACAATTATTTCATTCGTTAGTGTCTAGACTAGTTGTATTACCTGATGAAAGTATCTAGTCGCATGTTGTGTAAATTTATCTAGCTTCTCTTTTTCCACCCTAGTTATTGTTTCAAATAACTTTTTCATTTTCTCCTCGAGAAGTGCAGGGGTTATACTCTCCTCACCTTGCTCAAACTTGTGCTTTTTCCTTGCTTCTTGTTGTTGTTTGTGAATATTAGACTCCATAGGAGTTGCCAATGGTTCTTCATCCTACGATTTCTCTTTGTCTTCTGAATCCTTTGGCACCTCTTGATATTTTGGCATATTCGTCGATGGTCTGTCTTCTGGGTCTAACAATTGTTTTCACTGACCAGAACCTTCCATTGCTTGGGCCATTCCTCTACGATGGCATCCAAATCCTCATTGTTGAACTTGTAATGCATCGTAACTTACTTCTTCTCTAGATTTGCATGCACCTGAATGAATATGGCATGGGGTCCTATCGATAGCCTTGCAATCCTTCGGTTCTTTCACATATCTTCCTTTATTAGTTGCAGAATCTTTACTGCTTCTATTCTAATCGCATCTAATTAAAAATAGAACTAGATGTTGTTGGTTCTTTTCCTTTCGTTGTCGTTTAGTGGCCACAAGTTTTTGTATCATGCTCCTCAATATACAATGACAACTTCTATCTCCATCCCTTGGTAGTGCGCTGGTTCAATCCATATAACTAGCGCAATTAGTATTAAGAGAGAGGAATGTGTAAATTCCTTAATAATTTCCTATGCTAATACTGCGTCCTCCATTATCTCATTCAATATAAAGAGCAACCCGATCATATGCACTCCCGCTGTGCACTATTCTGCATATTTGATGACCCATGATGTGTATTGATGAGGTCGACTCTTCCTTACGATTTTAATAGTCATCAATTTTGTTGCGATTCAGATCGCCTGATTGTTGATGGTGTCAATCACATAGGCTATGGAATCCTTTTCTACCCCATATTTGTTTCTTATTTTTTCTGCCAGTTTCTTGTCATTTTCCTTTCCCAAGAAGTATTGCGATGAATATACCTCTTCCTTGGGTAATCCTGTGATATGTGAAATCAAATCGATCGTAATTGATATTTTCGTGCCCAAACATAAATATCTACCATGAAATCATGCCAACTGTTTCTTTATGCATGTGTTCACTTCTGTGGACTACTGCAATCCCAATTCCCACTGTGTTGGTTCCCTTGTAATTAGATGTCCTTCACCATGCACTATTTCCCCATATGTTTCCCTCGTGCATTCTGGGAATACCAATATTTCAACTTTTGCAATTACAACACTATGTTCGTTGTCACGTGGACACCCTTTGGTGTTTCTGGCATCTTGATGGTATACTCGGTATTCTTGTAGAGTATTACTTCTAGAAACCCTTCCTTCCTCGATGGTATCTAACCTGGAAAGTCTGCTACCATATTCCCTAGTGGTTTTCCCATTGCCGTCGTTTCATCTTCCTCCATGGCCAATTTTCTTGCTTCTCCTTCTACTACGATCTCCCTTGTAGAGCTTTGAATCGTTTTGGGTATTTTGTTTTGATTTATTGGTCGATTGACACTTCTCTTCTTCTGAACTGGTCGTAAAAATGCAAATACAATATCTAGTTGTTCCTCCACTATGGTTTCCCTTTCCTTTGGTGTTTCATGTGTACTTGTGCTCGAAATAATATGGGTCATGGATTCTTTGTCACTCTCTTCCCTGCTATTATTCGCTCTAACTCTTATTCCCTAGTTGAAAAATGGATCGAACCTTGCCCCTCGACCTGCTTTTATAATGTCCCTTTAATGGATCTTGGGGCATCATTTCAAAATTCTTTGTTGATTAACCATCCTCTGTCGATTTTGCAAATACGACACACGTAGTGGTCATTAAATGCGGATCTTTCCAATTTACGTCATCAACCTTCCTGTCTAAACTACCTCATTTATTTCTCGATTTGACTAGTTTGTATGCCGTTAGATGTTGACAATCTCCACCCTAATGGTGTAGCCAATCCACTTTTTCCATTGTTGTTGTTTTTGTCAAAATACAAGTATCAAAAATTCTCCCCCCTTTGTTTTTTAATATTTTTTCGCTGCTCTGTTTAGTGATGTCATTCCAAGCTATCTCGATAGGGATTTAGCTAGCTTCCATTTACACATTTTTGTAAAATTGATCCATATAACTTTTGCAACTACACTGCACCTCTGTTAGTAATGAATTGTATGATGTAAGGACCAATACAATGCGTCTGGAACCTACCTAGGTGCTTCGTAGTCTTGCTGTCATAAAGGAGAACCATATCTCCATAGTGAAAATGTTTTGTCTTTACATGGCGATCATGTCATGCCTTATGTCTATCCTTCTCTACTTGATGAAAACCTATGATGAAACGATCCTCTTCGAGTCGTAATAATTGTGTCACTCTTTCCTCAATTTCTCCTTTGTCACTCATTCCTGTTTCTACTTCTATGTGTATGCTAGGGACAATATACTCCATGGGAATTACCACTTATTGTCCATAAACAAACTTGAATGGTGTTTTAGCCGTCAGTATTTTGCATGTCGTTCTATATGCCCAGAGTATTGGGGGTATTTTCAAATCCCAATCATCAAATTTCGCATATTTTTTGAGTAACTTCTCCCTTAGCATCGTAATCGCCGCATATCCCCTTATGAAATCCCTATAGTATCTTATGTGGCCCAATGTGGCCCACACCTACTTCACTGTCGTTGGTACTGGTAGGTCAACAATGATCGCAATATTGGCTAGGTCTACCAACATGCCTTCCTTGCATACAATGTGTCCCAATAGGATTCCAAATGGTGCATAAAAGATACATTTCTTTAGATTCAGTGAAATATGATGTTGTCGACATATTTCCAACATTAATCGAAGGTTTGCACTATGGAATTTTACCAAGCCATAGACGGTCCTGTCATCCATATAGACAACTAAGAACTTATGAATCAAATATTTGAATGCAACAACAACTAGACTTGAAAATAACGCCAGAGAATTCTTGATACCGAATAGAATCATCATGTACTGAAAAGATCCCCATTCTGTTACAAATTTGATTTTGTGTCGATCTTCTGACTCCTTTGGAAGCTCTTGATATTTTCGCATATTCGTTTGTGGTCTATCTTCTGGGTCTAACAATTGGTTTTCTCTGACTAGAACCTTCCATTGCTTGGGACATTCCTCTACGATGGCATCCAACTCCTCATCAAAGAGCTTTTACTACATCGTAAGCCACTTCTTCTCTGGGTTTGCACGCACCTGAATGAATATGGTGTGGGTTCCTATCGACATCCTTTCAATCCTTGGGTTCTGTAGCTAGGGTTTTACCCCTAGCTTGTGCGAATGAGCACCTACTAAGGATAACTGACTCCTTAGTAGCAGTTTAGTAAAAATGTAAATAAAAATGCTAAACAGAAAAACGAACTACTCTAAATGTATGCATGAAACAAAACAACAAAATGTAAAGAATGGTTTTATATTGATATTACCTCCGATGTGAAGGTTGGTGTTACGGAGAGAAATTCCTATGGCTTGGGGTACCACAACAGACAGCTAGACTCCAGAAATCAATCTTCTCCAATATGCAGTAGAAATAAACAATCTAA
>LPNX010471999.1:855096-889074 GCA_001517045.1 Pseudotsuga menziesii | reverse complement strand
GTGTTTGGAGTCTAAACTAATAATTTTTTTTATTAAGGCTAAATTACTAATTTAATATTTTAGAAAGCCTCCAAAATTAGTGATTGATCCTTGATGTGTATGTGGGAAAATATCCATTTTAAACTTGATGGAACTTTCAAAAATGTATTTTTTGAGTGATTGACGTATGAAGATAAATCTCTAGGTTGGAATGACACAATGCTTCTTAATCTAGAATCTTATCTAATTGATATTTTTATTCAAAAATTTACCTTTAATTTGGAAATTTGCCACTTTTCCATTTTTTTCTTTATGAACCCAACAATTTCTCTTGATGAGATTTGAACCTAATGATTTTTCCCAAAGGAAAATTTCTCACTTTTAATTGTTCTCTAGCTTATAAATGGAGCAATTCAACCATTGGAATGAAATGAGTGATTGGCATGGTTTTCAAATTTATTTTTCAAAGTGTAACTCCTGGAAGATAAATTGTTGAGGACTTTTAAGATCATATCTTCTTTTCTTTTCTTTAGTTCTCTTTCCTTACATACTATCAACCCACTTATTCATTATCTCACTACCTCTTTTCATCTCGATAATGTTTTGAAGGGTTCATCTTGTCTAGAGGCATCCCAATAAGAAAGAAACCATTTTGTCCATGGTTGGAGTGATGCATAGTGCCCAAACACACAAGAAAAATGTAGTTCACCTTTAAGAAATTGATAGATAATATGTTTGGGATTTCTGGCTATGTTTTCATGTTTTAATGGTAGTGTATTTGCAATGCACAAATGAGATTCTTTAACCCTCCATCTATGCATTTTTATATCTAAAGAAAAGTTGTTTTCCAAAAAAAATCATCACCCAAGAAAAATGGTTTCCCATTGACACATTGTATGGAGAGTTTCTAAACAATAGTGAAATCAAGTTATAAGAAAACAAATTACATCTTAGGTTGCCAACTCACTAGGAAAAAAAGGAACTAAGATTTGGTAGCCAAGGATGGGTTGAACATTATTTCGAGTATTGATGATTTTCTATTGCAAATAAGGGAAATTGGAATGTAGACTATCTTCAATGGATGCATACAATGGCTTAACAGTCCCTATTCAATATTTACACAAGAAGCACCAAGATTTGAATAATGTAAGATATCCAAAGTGAAGTCACTATTGTTGCCAGGTTCTTTATCTATCCCTTCACATAGTTCTATGCTTGACTCTTCGACTGCATAGACCAAGTTGGATTAAGGAAGTTTTTTTCCGCCCATGTTAAAACCCTAATTAATTGTAAACCCTTATTAATAAAATCTCATGGAAAAAATCATATTCTATCCAAACAAAAATAATTTAAAGCTAAAATCTCGTCAATTAAACCATATGGAAACCTAGGCCTCCCCATATTCATCATATTTTATTCATATAGAAGGTACAACCTACATTAATTCATGGTTTTAGGTTTTACATGCTAGCTCCATCAACATCTATTGGTTCAAGAATGAACAATGCTTCAAGTGCTAAATCAAATTATATGTATAACAACCATTGTCTTATTTCCAAGTTTAATTTTGTTTAAAATCATGGCTTATATAGGTTAGTTGTTCTTTCATTTCATGTGGTTTCTTGCTTAGAATCATAAGGAATGAATCTCCATATACAACATAAATGTTTCACTAAATCGTGTCAAGCCCCAAGTCCTGAATTAATAAGGAATTATTGAGGCCTCCTTGGAACTTGTTTCAATCATATAACAAGAAGATGTAGATAATGAGAGGTCATATTCATTTACAAGCAAGGTTGAACATGCTCCTCCTCACAAAGTATTGGAATGAAACTCATATCTATAGTTGAAACACTGGATTTTTATTCCTTAAGAGAATTGGCCATCTGAGATAGGATTAAAGGAGCATTATGTAATAATGAAGAATCATATACAGTTATTATTAGACATTCTTTCACTCTGATAATTTTATTATAAAAAAATCCTTGGCCTTAAAAATATTTTTCTTTTATCTTTAGATGATTAGTTTGTTTTTTACTCTACATATTCTATTCTACGTCTATTCCAACTCAACCATTTGCATAGGTGCAACTATTCACATAATTGCAGGTTTCTTTATCATGTATGTGTGAAGAGCAGGTTTCTTTATCATTTATGTGTTCAATCTCTTCACACACAATTCTATGCTTGATCTTTCACAGTTTTCTAGGATTGATCTTTCACTTAAAGTTCTAGGCTCTATGCTTCACACAGTTTCACATCTTCAATATTGCCTATAGAAATAAATTCTCACTTTGATAGGTTAATACACACAAAGTTAGGAATTACCATCCCTCACTAATGTAGTTAAATGAAAGGAAATACCAAAATAGGTGTTTGACTATTTCTTTTTTACTACAAAAAGGGAATTTCTACAAACTAATCCTCACTTATCCTATCAACCATTATCCTATTATAAAACAAGGAGGATGGTAAAATTAATGTAACACACCTAAAAATAGTAAAAATAAATAAAATTACATGTATTGATTTTACCATAATATACTAGAAAAATACTCATGTTCTACCATAAGCAAGTTATTAATGTCTTCATCCTATATTTTATGTTGGGTTATGTCTATTGAGGTGAATCCCAGCTCCTTTCAAAACCTTCAGTTATAATCACATGTGATGTTTTCAGTTTTCCTGCTTTTATATTTAATAGTTTTTACTAGGGCTCTAATTTCCCTAAGGATGGGGAGACTATCCCTAGTCTTGATCCCATCCAATATGTAATATAATTCTTGTAGTGTTTTAAATGACTTAGGCCTAACCATATCCTAATCCTATGATATGTGTTGTGACCCTCCCCTTAAGCGTGATGGCTTGGGGTTTGTAAGACAAATGGTACTAACCATATTGTAATCCTTCATTATAATATAATGCAAAGGATAAAGATTTAAAACAATGTTTTTTTTGGCATATTATATGGTTATGTTATGGCATGTCTTACACCATGTCTTATGATGTAAAGGTTCTTGGCATAAAATAAAAGGTTTTATACGATACATTTACGCCATGGTTCATACGATATGCTATAAGGTTGCTCGATCAATTTTGGAAATATGATTCAAACTTCAATTTTATAACCTACATGCAATGATTAAGTCCCATGATTGTTGTGGTCATGTCTTAAAGTGGTATTGTGGTTGACTTAAATGTTGTCCTCAATATGAGTTGACAACGCAATCAGGCTCTTGAGCTGGCCTGAGAAGTGATCTCGGCCTTAAACCTATACATTGCGATTGTAAGGGTTTTTACAGGGTTTTAATATGTTATTGGTTGTCGAAACCCTCATTATTGCAAAGGTTGTTTTGTTCACAAGCTATCGAGAGCTGAAGGCTTTGCTCTGTAATGGTTTTAGGGTTCCTGGTTTAACATTGTGTTAATGGCACTACGCTTTGACCCTTCTGAGGTTTTTCGGGCTCGCATGGATTCCTCAACAGTCTGCATTCCATGACTTGTGCCTCAATGAATCATGCTATTCTTTGTCCACACGAACTATTTGCTAACACATAATAAGGTCTTGGAAATAATCTCTGTAATTTATATGGTATGAAATCCATTGTTTACAAATTTTACTGATCAATGTTTGTTTTGGTTGCAGGAAGAGGAGGGATAAGGGTACTTCGAAGGAGCCCACCCCTTACCCTCTCTACAACATGGCCAAGGTAGGTTAAAACATTACAGTTGTTTATAGTTTCCTTTACGCTAAAATGTTTAATACATTATTCTGACCTTTATATTTATATGTTGCAGGTTGAGGGTGCTAGAGAGGGAGGCGACAGGGTCACCTCCTCCCACGACTACGTTTTTAAATGCCCATGTAATCTATGTTTAAAATTTTCATTTATTAAAATTTCCATTATGAAAATAGCCTTCATTTCACTGACTGGTGTAAACATTGGTTGCAGTTAATGCTTTGTATGAGCATGGGGCTGAGAATGGAAGCTACACTAGTTTTTTTAGATAAGTTTTCCCTTTTGTTTAACAATATTTAAAAAATGAAAATCCTTAGGGTTTATCTTGCAAAGGCTTTAGCTGCCACTTTCTTCGACAATGTTTTTAAATGCACAGTATCTGTTCTTAATGCTTTGTGATAGGGTTTGGGTGCCATCTCATATGGAAACTCCCATGCTCTTATAATGTTTAACAATGGTTTTTAAAGAAAATAATGTGGAATCCATCTCGGATGGTCTTACAGCCACTTATGTGTATGCGATTTGATTTTGATAAGAAATGACCCAGCCCTAGGGTCTGTATGATTTGTGTTATGATTTTTACTTGTAATTTATTCTTTTGTTGTGCTTTATTTAATTCAATGGATTCCATCCTCTCGATGGTATTATGACCATGAACATGGTAGATAAAACATAATTGTAAAGATGCCTTCGTCTGTAATATATTGGAGTATGAAGTAGATGATTAAATTCTTCATTATGTGTTTAACATTTGCATACATGATGGTAGCCATTATATGGACTTACAACCATTTATTTAGTTTACTTGGAGTTTATTTTAATTTATTACGACGCATAGGTTCTTCGCTTTCCTATGGAGTAAATACAATATTTTATTAAGTCCTGGTTTCCATCAACAATGGGATTTAATGTCGGTCCTTAGGAAACAAAGATTTGCTTTAGTGATTTGGTTTTGATATGGAATCGTAGTTGCAACAACTGGCGTGTATGCCTACAATTTTGTTTTGAAATTGATTTACTTGTATCCGCACTTCATTTACTTTGTGGATCTATAGTCTAATGATGACAATTTGTTTCTATCTTCAATCTAGTTATGTTTGTTTGCATGGATTTCAGAATGCTTGTTGAAGTAATTACATGTCTTGATAATAGAGATAACTAATGGATACCGTATTGATTTCTTATGACCTATCATGTGCAAATTGATTTAGATTATTTAACTTTCCTTTGAGCTTTATTTAATATAGATCTATGATCTAGATACGAATAATTACTTACAAATCCTCGATCCAAATGGGATAAATACATGTAGATCCATAAGGGATCTATTTATAATTTTAGTATGTTTATTATGTAAGTGATTGTCTATGTATTAGTTATGTTGTAAGTTTATTTATAGAAGTTTGGTTCTGCATATTAATCAGATTCTATAATAAGATATTAATACCTTTCTAATATGTATAGAACTAAATTTTATATAAAAAGTTGTTTTACAAAATGGAATACAAATTATTCCTCCCTCTCCCTAGATCATGAGATATTTAAATTTATACTAACAAAAATTAGAAGACTTGGTGATTCTACTTACTTCCAGTTTCAATTTATAGACTAGGAAATAAATATAAGGGAAAAGAGTGCAGAGATGCATTAAATAAATCTATCACATAATAAAGAATTAGATATAATCGATAACATATCCATTAAGCATAGAATTTGATTTTCAGCATATAACCAATAAAAAAAGAAAATCCTAACTCAAGTATGGATTCCTGATCTAAGAACTTCCCTAATTACTATTTAACATTTATAATCAAACATAACTAAATAAAAACTGATAAATGAAACTAGGCTAATCGATGCATAATAGGTTTTACATTAACCGTTTCATATCTAGAATAAAACATTTTATTGTAAATTTAAAACATAGAATAAGAACGTGGCACCACTGCTTGGAAAATAAAAATGGAAGATTTGTTCCTCCCAACAAACTCCCAGAGCAACCAAGTTACTTGCTTAAGAATCCTCGATCATGTTCGCTCAACCACGAGAGAAAAATCCTACATTGCTCCATCTCTTGCATTATCATATTTAATCCCCGTCTAATGATATCCTCCTGCTACTCATGGACATACTATTAAATAGTATTTTTCCTAGGACATGGTCATTTATGAGCCTCCTTCTCTTTAGCATTCAACAAGGAGTTGTGACCTAATTTTTGGGATGATGCCTTTTGCATCTTGAGATCTCACTCAATGGCTTCGGTCACTTATATTTTCCTCTTGTGGGTCAAAAAAAAATCTTTAATAGCTATTTCCACTTATGTTCCCCTTTAGTATCTTCTATTAATAAGAATAATTCATTACAAATGTTTTATTTTTGAATTTCTGTCAAAAATAATAAAAATAATAATTAAAGTATTTTTCAACTAAAATAATAATAAATGATCAATTTCAGGTGCATTACATACATCTCCCCTTAGAGGATAACATCGTCCTTAATGTTACTAGCTTTCTTCTTTATTCTTCCATTTCATCATCTCAGAATAAGACTATATATGCCTCTCGCATATCACTTTCGAGTTCCCAAATAGCTTCTTCCAAACTAAGGTGCTTCCATTGCACCTTAACTTGTCTAATGGTACGGTTCCAGAGTAAAACTTCTGTCATGTCGAAAATGTGCTCTGGTCCTGCCTAGCACTCTCCCTTGGGTTCCACCTGGATCACATTCCAATCGATCACATGAGAACCATAATGAGTATATATTTTCAAAATAAAAACATGAAACACATTATGCACTTTAATAGTGGATGGTAGAGCTAACCGGTACGCAACCGACCTTACTTTAGCCAAAATTCAAATGGCCTGCAATACCTGGGTGCCAACTTTGAATACTTTCCCATCTCAAGGAACATTTCTTTGGATTTTCATTTATGTACACATGTTCACCCATGTGGAAATCCCTTGGAGTTCCTTTTAGGTCAACATAAATTTTCTTCCTCTCTTGGGAAGCATTTAGATTTTGTTGTACTTGTTTCATTGTTATCTCCATATCTTTTAATAAATCAAGTTGTAGTATTAACCTATCAACTTGACCACTCCATGAAATTGGAGTGTTAAATTTGCGTCCACATAAAATTTCAAAAAGACTCATACCCACAGAAACTTGAAAATTATTATTGTAAGAAAATTCCACTAAGTGTAGGTAGTATTCCCACTTGCCTGATTTTCCCATGACATGCATTCTTAGCATGTCCTCTAGGACTTGTTTTACTCTTTTAGTCTATCAATATGTTTGTGGATGATACGGAGTACTAAAACTTAGTTGTGTACCTAACCCATTAAACAAATACTTCTAGAAGTTACTTGTAAATTTTGCGTCTCTATCTGATACTATTACTTTTGGTACTCCATGTAACCTGAATATCTCTCATAAAAATATATGCAATGTTAACAACTTTATAGGTAGAATTAACAAGAATAAAATGAGCATCCTTGCTTAACTAATCAACTACGACCATAATTGAATCATGTTGTATGAAATTCTTCAGTAGGCTGGTTATAAAATCCATACTAATTGTTTCCCGCTTCCATTTTGGAATGGGTAGTGTCTACAATAGTCATGTTGGATGTTGATGTTTTTCCTTAACTTGTTGACATTCTATGCACTGAGATAAGTATTATGCAACTCCTTTCTTCATGTTTGGCCAAAAGAAATCTTTTATGTTCATGGTGATCATCTTCTGGTATCCAAGATGTCCAGAATACAGTCGTTTATGTAGTTCATCCATGATTGTAAGTTTTATTTCCGCTATATTTGGTATGTAACACCTACTTTTATGCAGCAATGGTCCTTTTTTTATTTAGGCTAAAATCTGTTTTTACTTTATTCTTTTAATTTTTGGTAGTATTTTCTTTTAAAATTTGATCCCGAATTTTTCATAATCAGGATCTGATTTTATAGATCATATTCATAGTTGCTTCTAGCAAATAATAGATTTTCATAACAACTCAAGGCATCTAAAAAAAAATTTCCTTTACTTTTATGTGTTTGATTTCAAAATCATATTCACTTAAGAAGGAAAACCATCTTTCCTGTTAAACCTTTAAATTTTGGTGATCAAATAAATATTTAAGACTTATGTTATCCAACATAAACTGAAATTTCCTTCCAATTAGGTAATGTCGCCACATTTTTAAGGCGTGAAATATGCCAGCAAGTTATAAATCATGCGTAGGATAATTCTTTTCATGTTCCTTTAGTTTTGTATATTCGTATGCCAGAACATAATTTTATTTTATTAAAGCCCCGCCTAATCCTTATTTACAAGCGTTTGTACATACGACGAATCCTTGAAAGGATCAGCAATCTTTAGCATCAGGGAAATAGTTAGTAGATGTCTTAGTTTATTAAAGCTTTCCATACACTTTTCAATCCACTTAAACTTTTTACCATTCTTCTTCAATGAAGTTATGGAGTAGGAAATCTTAGAAAATCCTTCGATGAACTTTTGCTAGTATCCAAAAATCCCCATAAATGATCTTATGTCAGTTACATTTTCAGGAATCGACCATTCAGTGATGGATTTGAATTTGTCAGGGTTGTTAGATATTCCATCCTTGGACACTACATTTCAGAGGTATTGAATCTTATCCTTAAACAAATCACATTTACTGAACTTAGAATACAACTGTTTTTCTATTAGTACTTGCATAATTATCTTTAAATGTTCTTTATGTTCTTATTCATTCTTTGAGTAGATGAGTATGTCATTTATGAAGACAACTACAAATTTATCTACATAATTAATTAAAATGTTTTTCATTAAGCACATTAATGTAGGAGGTTTGTTTTTCAACCCAAAAGGAATATCAACAAACTCGTAGTGACCATTTCGGGTCCTAAATGCAGTTTTAAAAGATGTCATCATCTTTAATTCGCACTTGATGATAACCAGACCTTAAGTTTATCTTCTAAAAGACAGTTTCTCTATGGAATTGATCGAATATATTGTCTATACAGGGTAGTGGGTATCGATTTTTAGTTATCATTTTATTTAGCTATCGATAGTCTCTCCACAACCTTAAGGTTTTGTCTTTCTTTTTCACAAATAAGACAGGTGCTCCCCAAGGAGAAACACTAGGTCGAATATGATTTTTATCAATCAATTCTTGTAGTTGATATTTTAGCTCTATAATTTCTATTATGTTGATTTGGTAAGGATATTTTGATGCTGGTACCTCTCCGGGTATCAAATCGATCATGAAGTCAATGTCTCTTTTCGAAGGAAGTCCACGGACTTCTTCCAGAAAGATGTATTCAAACTCCATCAATACTGGTATGCCTTCTAGTTTAAGTTTATTTTCATTATCAATATCATTAATTTTATAAACATCAATTACTTTACATCCTTTTCTTATGGATCTTTTCATTTGTGGAGCAAATATCTCTCTGAATGTAACTTTCCTAGGAATTGCTTTTACTTTTATAGTGCTTCCAACATCGTTTGTATAGGTAAATATTTTGGAAAAATAATTTAACATTACTTTATGTTTTCTTAGCCAATCCATTCCTATTAATAGATCATAGGAACCTAAAGGAACAATATTCAAATCAACATGCATAATGAAATCCTTCATTAACAATTCAAAGTTCTTAATAAATATAGTAACTTTACCTTAGTAATGGTAGTTAATCATACCATCCATGACTTATCAAACTTTTCTGGCACTAATTTACATAATTCAACTATTCTAGATGATATATAACTTAGACTTGCACCTATATCAATAAAAGTGTAAATAGATTGATTGTTTATCATACCTTCAATCTTGACCATGGAACTCTGATGGTTTGCTTGTTGATTTTCCAAAGCAACGTAAATTTTGGGCATGCTCCTTGCTATGTCTCCAACTGTAACTACTTCCTGAATGGAGTGAACATTAAATTTTTTCTTTCTTACTAGGAAGTCCTTAAAGTAATGTGGCTTTTCACACTCCCAACATTTTAAGAGTTCTTTTTGTTCAGTGTTCTTGTTAAAAGCAGTAGTAGGTTCTTTTACTGCATAATTTTGCACAACTTAAAATTTTTGTTGCAAAACCAAAGTAAAGGGTCATTTCTAGAATGGTTGCAAATGCTCTAACAATATCTTACTAAGAAAACATGCAGTTGCATTGCAATAGCCTAGAAATAAGGATAACAGACATGGTCGAATATTAAAAGATCTATTTCAAGAAACATAAGAATGCCAAATAGTATTTCTCAAGAGATATATAAGATGACAAGATTCCAAACTTTGCTTCAGTCAGAAGCAACAAAGCACATTGCGTTGTTTTATGTTCCAAAGCATAATAGAAGCTATATCTTGCAACTCAAGATGAATATCCTCGAAATCAACTTGTTATTTCCATTGTTGACAAACCATTCTACTATTTACTGGGCACTTTCAGAAGCAGGCTAAAAAAATTAGCATCCCTGATACATTAAAAGCAAGAAGTGGCATAAAAAATAAAAACATCGAACCCATTTACAAATCACCAATAATTACTATCTTAGAATTTTTATTTCTATATTTAATGATTGTTGTCAACAAAACAACAATGGAAACTAAGAGCATTGAATATTGGTATAGATTTCACTATAAGGTCTTTCACCATTGGCATTTAGAAAGAAAGCATGAATCTCTATAATCAAAGACTAGACTTTTACTTCACACAGTATACATGCCAAAAAGACTCCAACAAATCCAAATAGTGAAACCCATGCAGCAGTGTAATATGAGGGTTCGGGACTGTACACATGATTGACAAGCAGCCCCCATCCACTAGATCCAGACAACAGTTCATCTCTTCTAGATAGAGGGGTACTTCCCAAGTCAGATCTAGCTCCTCCAACCAAATTTCTATATAGAGATTCTTTGCTTTGGCCTCAGATAGTAGGAGAGATTCACGCTTGGCTTACGACGATGACCCTCTATATCCCAAATAAAGTGGGGGAAAGTGGACACCCCTGCTTAGCAGACAAGACCCACATTTCAAAATTTGACTGGTCATGCAAGGTCACTGATTCCACTCCCGCCAATATCACATTTTTGGCTTCCAAACCTAAAATTGAGGGACAGGAATCCAGAAAGGGTGGAAAGATCGTTCCCATTAAACAATAAACATAAAGGGTTTTTAGGGTATTTTCCAGCTCATACTCTAGGCATTTCAGTAAAAAAACTATGTTTCTAAATCAAATCATATATGTCGGTCCTTGGAAATCCATACCTTTCTAACAGCCTGGTGACTGCAACCAGTCCTCTATCTGCACAAAGCTCAATCCCAATAGGCATCGTACCCTCTTCGTCCTTACCAATACTCTCCAGAAAGAGCTCAACCTCACTATTGGTACCAGCTTCCTTCAAAAGGGTTTCTACTACTGCCCTATGAACACCCACTTCAATTTTCACCACATTCAATTCATTTTTCAATTCTTTAACTTTTCTCGTCGCCTCAACTAGGGTTTTCATCTTCATAACAAACCTTGGGGCATGTTCTATAGCTCTAGACACATCTGATTTAATTAAATGCCATTTCCTGCAGAGGTGGCCCTTAATTTCCAAGCTTGCTTCCCTCCTAAAAGAATCGTCAGGGCTATCACAGCTTGGTTCTGTTTGAAAATCCCTTTGAGTTATGGGTTTCATACTTTCTTCAGAATGGCCTCCACTCGGGCTTGCAGTTCCCATTAGTATTATTGTGTACAATGATCATGGGATAACTGAAATTGTAGGCTTGAGGTTCCAGAGGAAATCAGGTGGAGTTTTGTGAAGAGTTGTGTTTCTCAATAATAATAAAGCCATAGAAATTGACGGAAATCCTTCCACTAGCGAAGTCGAGAGTTAAAAAATTAGGATCAGGTTTGTCTTGAAGCCTTGTAATATCAGATATTTTATTTCCTAAATTCTTTTCGATCTATTTTTTATTTTTATTTTATCCAAACAAATTTCATACATTTTTAATTAATTTATCTTTCTTTCAAAATAAATAAATAGAAATTTATTTTTTTAATATTAATATATTATATAATGTTTAACTATAATATATTTATATATGAAAATCATGTTATATTAATTATTAGATGTTAAAAACCTATTGAATTAGATGAAAACTTATTATTATTATTACTAGCAACAACCATATTAATAAGATTAATATGTTTGGAATACGCCGAGAGGAATATATCACCAAAGAATTTTTTTTTAATAGTTGTATCGTGATTGGAGTTAACCTAATAGTTAATCTAATAGTTATCCAATATAATTTTGATTTGAGTTAAAGTTAAGCTAATAGTTGTAGAATCATTGGATTTAAACTAATAATTATATCTAATAGTTAATTTAAAATTTAATATATCAACCATTGCAGTTCAATTAAAATTTGTGATTGGAGTTGAAGTTAATTTAAAGTTGTATTATCATTGGACTTAACCTAATAGTTATAAATTTTGTTCCTAAAGAATGTGTCAATTACTTGTATCTAATAGTTAATCTAACATAAAAACCACTTAAGGTGTGGTTGTTAAGGTCATAGTTGAAGTTAAGCCCATAGTTGTATCATCATGTTGGAGTTAAGCTAATAGTTGTATTTAAAAGTTAATTTAAAAGTTAATATAAATCTATTGTAGTTAATAAAAGATCTTCAAGTTATCCTAACTTCTAGCTTCCAAATGGAGTTGGACTAAGCCTTATGCACATTAACTAGACTCCCAATTGGTAGGTGGACTTCGAGTGTCACATCAGTTGCACATTACCATGCCACTAAGTGCAGTTATCACATGAGTTAAGAGGAATTTATTAGGAGTTCAGAGGATTTTATTAGGAATTATACTATTAGACGAACTGCACTTTACTTCAACTCCCAACTGTAAAATGCAGTTTGACTAATTAACTTCACTTCGAGCTACTAGATGGAGTTCAACTGTCACATGGACAACACATTACCATGCCATTAAGTTCAGTTATCACATAAGCTATTTTTTATTTTTTATAATTGTTTATAAGGAGTTCGAATGATTAATAGTTAATTTAAAAGTTAATATAACTCTATTGCGGTTAATAAAAGAGCTCTGAGTTATCTTGACTAAGCCTTATGCACATTAACTAAACTCCTAGTTGGTAGGTGGAGTTCGAGTGTCACATGAGTTGCACAATTCCATGCTACTAAGTGTAGTTATCACATGATTTTAGAGGAATTTATTAGGATTTCAAACTATTTTATTAGGAGTTCGACTCTTACATGAATACACATTAGCTATACTCCTAGATGCCAAATGCAATTGGAATAAGCCGTAAGTAATTAGAGTTGAAGTTAAGCTAATAGTTGTAGAATCATTGGAGTTAAGCTAATAGTTGTATCTAATAGTTAAGCTAATATAAATCTATTGTATTTAATAAAAGAGCTATGAGTTGTCGTGACTTCTAGCTTCCAAATGGAGTTCGACTAAGCCTTATGCACATTAAGTGGAATCCCAATTGGTAGGTGGAGTTCGAGTGTCACATGAGTTCCAAATACCATGCCACTAAGTGCAGTTATCATAGGAATTAATTAAGAGTTCAAACTATTTTATTTGGAGTTATACTCTTACATGACTGCACATTAGCTAGACTCCTAGATGCCAAATGCACTTGGACTAAGCCGTAAGTAATTAGAGTTGTAGTTAAGCTAATAGTTGTAGAATCATTGGAGTTAACATAATATTTGTATATAATAGTTAAGCTAATAATTATCCAATATAACTTTGATTAGAGTTGAAGTTAAGCTAATAGTTGTATCTAAAAATCGATGGAGTTAAGCTAGTAGTTGTATCTAATAATCAAATAGTTGAAGATTAATTTTAATTTTTACAACTATCACTAACTCTACTTATCGCATGTTAATTAAATTATTTTTTATTTTTTTGAAATCATTAATTATTAATTTTGGAAGCCACTCATATAATCAATCTGGATAGTACACTTGTCTCATTCTAGTTTAATCTTGGACAACTACCATAGAATCAATATGGACAGTACACTTGTCTCATTCTCGTCGGTAGATGAAAAAGCATAGATGGTAGTCCACCCCAAAATTCTAACATATATACGCCTATCGACGTAACTGTCGGTGTAATTATTTTAAATTTAAAAATGGCAAGAGATCATTAAAATGGAGCAGAGCATTTTTTTTATTAAAATAAAATATATTTTCATTTACCTAACTAGGGGGAACTTTTTAATTTTTTGAGAAGAGGTGCAATGATGACACTGATGGGTAGGTGTCAATGACGATTTATTGGTGGACACAAATTTTATAGATTTCACTGTCAAGATCAAAAGACTTTAACTTTCCGAAATTTTAAGTAATTGGCGAGAGGGTCAAACATACTCAGAATTTGGAAAACGAAATATGAGCACGATCGATGAGATTAGCTAAACTGAGTTATACCAAAATGGAGACATGAATATGCATAATACAAAAACTTTTAAGCTACCAATTCAAATTGACCATGACATGACAACATATGAAATATAACTTGCACAATTAAAAATAACTAACATAAATGACTAATTCATATTCTTCTAGCTAGTCATTTTTTATGTTGTGACTAAATTAGCCATTTATGTTAGTCACTTTTAACTCTGTCACTTATTATCTAGTCATATTTGTTAACTGGTGACTAAATTAGTCATTAATTTTAGTTATTTATAGTTGGGTCAATCAAAGTTGCTCATATTTAGTAGTAAATCACTTGAAAAACTTGTGGTGACTAGAATTTTTAGTCACGTAGTCACTAATTCCTCATTTTGTACTAGTGCATACCTACATCAATTATCATACAAGCATCCCTTCTAGTACATATTTCAACTCATCAACCATCATATACCCATTAGAATACATTATTCAGAATCCATCAATTTACTACACAACCAGAGTACATAACCGGGACTCACAAGTAAAAGATGGTTATCACCTAGCAAAAGGTAGTTGTTACCTTGGTGTGCTTCAATAGAAACTAGATATTCCCAAAAAGGAAATAGGGTTGAAACATGTAGCTCTTATACCATATGTAACATACCCATATAACCTACGTATATAAAAAAAATCAAATATAATCTCTCTCACATTAATCCTTAAGATTTAAGAAAAAACCAACATGAAATTCCACAAGGAAATTCAACCTTCCGCAATTAAAACCACTTATGCAACCAAAAAAGTCATTTTTGCACTGAAACTGACTTTTTTGACTTTCTCTTTCGTCATTCCGCCCTTCTTCTTTCCACTGCAGACTTTGGGAATCAAAAACCTACCATCTGACATAATCTTTTATCCACACCTCCTCCTTTTGCATGGTTCCTTTTCGACTTCCGATGCGGTCTACAAACATAGGAAACCTAACATGCGACAGAATCACTTATCCACATTTATTCCTTCTACATTCCGCCTTTCCTCCTTTTGCTATGGACTGCGGTAATTGGAAACTTCAAATGTGACAAAATCATCCATCCACACTTCCGCCTTCTGCATTCCACCTTTCCTCCTTCCACTCCAAATTGCAAAACTCAGAAAAATTAACACACAACATAATCGTTCATCCCCACTTCTGTGTTTCCCTATCCACCTTTTTGACTTCCTTTGTGGACTGTGGAACTCGAAAAACTTAACATGAGATGGATTCATTCCTCTACACTTCCACCTTCTTCCTTCCTTCTTTCCTCCTTTCGTTGCGAACTGTGGAACTCAGAAAGATTAACACGCGATGGAATCACTCATCCAAACTTTCTCCTTTCTACCTTTCGCTACAAACTGCAGAAATTGAAAAACTTAACACTTTCCTTAGGATTTTCGGCTCTTTTTCTTTCTGACTTCTGACTTATTACTTCAGGTACAAGAAGTCCTGATCACAATACCTTTAATGATTTCTTTTACACATCATTTATTCTTGCAAGGTCAATCTCAACCATCGATCTTGTGGCTAAGATATCCACCATTTGTCCTCGCAGGGCCTACCAGATTTCGTAGATCTGGAAGGTTTATTTACCCCCACTTGATGACATCATGAAATAAACCTCTATCATATATCTAAATATTCATTTTATCTTCATCATTTATCTTCCCTAGGCCTACCAGATTCCGCAAATATGGAAAGTACATTTACCCACATTTGTTGACCTCACAAAATGAACCTCCACCGTTGATCTCCAACCTCAACAGATTGTTTTCATCAAAACATGCGGGGTGTACACGATTTCACAAATCTAAAAAATTAATTTATTCATGCATGTTGAGGTTGTGAAATCCACTCTCACCATTGATCTCCAACACCATCAAATATCATCCCTCGAAACATGCAGAGCGTACCCGATTTCACAAATCTGCAAACTTAATTTATCCGTGCATGTCTGCTCAGAAAAATATATGTCTGTCATTAATATGATTCTATCAATCCATCCAACGACAGATTCTGTTGGCAATTTAACCCTTTCACCACTTCCAAAAGTCTCAAGTCTTAGCATCTTTCCTTGGCGGCTTCATCTACATCCTTTGATCTTCCCCTTTGTCCGACTCAACTCTCCTTTCCTTAATCTTCCCTTCACAAGACTTAACTTTTATAGGGAAAAGGTGTATATGCAAGTGCAGCAAATCTCATTTCAAAACTATAAGTATTATCCATGAACTTCATTAAGTTGGGAATGGTTCAACCTAGATCAAAGCTCAAATCTCCCCAGAGGGAACAAATATCCTGTGTGTTAATATCAAGGAACATACAGTATGCAAGTAACTCTTACAGAACATTATGAAACCATTAGGAAATACAAAATCATCAAAACAAGTCACATTCATTCACACAGAGCAGGATTATCCTTTCCAGGAACTGGTCAACCTATGGGTTCCAGTGGATATAAAAACATGGTATAGGTGCATTGCATACCATTAATAATTTACAAAACCAATGCAATGTTAATCATATGAGCACATCCCATTCATCAACCCTACTTTTCATCAACAAAACTAAGGAAATTCTCTTATCATTTAACAATCATTGAAGCATACTATTATACATCTACAAGCCCTCCCTATGCTCATCAGCCAAAGGAATTCATGCAGTAAATTGGTGATTCTTTACAAATCACTATTACACCATTTTAGTTTCCATTTACCCTGATACAAGGTGTCGTCATTTAGCAACAAAGCATGAAAATAATAGTTCATAAGTATTATTTCCAACAGTGGAACTGAAGCTACGAATTATCATTTCCTTGACAATGAGACACACATTTGCACATAAACCATATACCCGAAGTTCAACAAAATAGAAGTAATAAAACCTCAGTGGTGAAATGTCGTTGCAAATGAGCCGCAGTGAAAAGGGAACAACCACGTTCCACCCAACTGTATATTAGGCACAAATCTCTCCATCGTCAATCACCCCCAAGCTAAACTATGAATGTTGAGAGTTGTGTCAGTCAAACTCAGTTTGGTTCTCTAGAGAGAAATCACTTTCCTAACACAGAGTGCTCACACAGCAAGTATTCCTTGTTCCAACATACTCAGCCTCGTGTTCACCTCCTAGCATATGCTTTCTTATTTATAGTTTTTTGTTTTGTCTAGGTATTTTGCAGCTAAAGTCCAATTTCTCCTAGAATTTCCATTGTCGTTACATCCTTGATTTCCCCAGGGAGGTTCTAGTGCCATAATGGTATTCACACACATGACATAACCTCCTTGAGATTGATTCCTCATGTCCCCCACTCTGAGAGGCATAATTTCCTCATTCAACATGGTTCTCCCTATCATTCATATTTTTGTATTACAAGCATAATGTTTCAATTACATTTTTCCTCTAAGGACCGATTGGCATATTCTAGGTCCACCAATCTTATTGAAAAATAAAATAGCCTTTTCAAAATATTACAAATAAAATTTATCACTTGGGGGATATTACACGTGGGTTTTGGGGCAAGTGAGTCTTGGCTGCTATAGGATTTGGTTGGGAGGAACAACTATTTTAGTTATGTTTTCCTGATAGTGGTGTTAGGTTCACTATTCTAGTTCTTATATGTTTTTAAACTTGTATAAAGTAAATTTTTAAGTTAATCATGAATTGTATCTAATTTTTTACACTATTTTTACTATGCATCTATTCCTATTCTTTCTTACCTTGTGTTATTATGTGATGCAAAATTGATCAATATTAGCAGTCATATATTATTTTTTAATATATTATAAGCAAATTTCTATTTGGGATTCCATACCTGAACTGAAGTTCCAATAAAGTGTTATCATAGATATGGATAAATGTTCTAATTCATGTTGCAACTATACTATTATAGCATTTTAAATGCATTTATTTTCAACTAATATTTTCTTCAAAGTTGATGGTTTCCTACAGAGCTAGACTTTGTCCTTTTATTCTAAACTATATTGAATTAAAATGCTAAGTCAAACTATATCATCATAAATTTTTGGCCATGGAGATGGATTTTACTAGAACTATATTCATCACTGTTTTATTTGCAAAAATACATTTTCCAATATTCAAACAATAATCAAAAGAGTGCTAACGAATGTTGTTCAAAACAATGTAAGATATGAGAGGATTCTTCCTTTTATTATAGAAACCAATGTATAAATCACAAAATTTCTTTAGCATAATAGAAATAAATGAATACATCTCATCCATTACATACCATCCAAACGCATATCGATATCTACATTAATACATTAAAAACCAAAACACCCAGATTTGATTATTGAATCAACTCATAAATGTCTTAACGACTGAAGTCGAATAGCGAATCATAAATAACAAAACTGAGTTTTAGATTGATTATCCATCTCTCCCCATCACTTATATATATAGAAAATAATTACCCTAACAAGATATATCAAGGTTTAAATAATTAAAGATTAAATACATTCTTAAAATGCAAACATACAGCCTCTTCTTACGGGTATCTAATCCCGAGGATTTAACTCTATTTTGAAATGAATTAACTCCATAGATTCCAAATTGAGTCACACAGATTTCATTACTTCATAAACAATGAAACCATCCAAAATATATTATGTGGCAGTAAGGCCATTATACAATGGAATCCATCATTTAAACAATTTTACGACATGTACTATCATTTTAATGAAGGGATAAAACTATTATCAACGAAACTCTAAACTGTAAGATGGTACATACCCAAAGGAGGTTCATATTAAAATAATTAAATATCGAAGAAAAGTATATGTTTTGAATATATTTTACACACAAAATGAGAATGGATGTAAGTCCATCAAAGATGGCATCCATTGTTCCTTTAACCATAGCATACATACAAAAAATAAATTACAACAACGCTAGAAACACAGAGGTTGTGAAACCTCTGTTGCAAACTAATTGCAGACCCATAAAGAACTAAAAATTTTAGATTCCAAACTTATCTTCGTAAGAGAGGAAAAATCCCCACTTCCCACATAGTCAAACTCAATGAAGAGTCTGTGCAAAATAAAAATATTTATAACCCTTACCAATGAAGCTATTGGAAAACCATTGACGAAGGCCAAACACTTCCATCCTAGCAGGTACATTCCATATCAACATGGAGTAATGTTAGTACCTATTAAAATTCTTGTTTGATACACAAAAAAATAGAGAATGGTTTCACGCACTCAGCATTGGTATCTATAGTGGCATACCTTGGAGGAAGCGACCTTGTCGCCACCCTCGCCGACCATCTCTAAACCTGCATTACAACAATGTAGTCCTTATTCTTTTTTTACTTATTAAAAATTGTAAGAGAAACTTGGATGTTAAACAACATTAAAACCTTACCTAGTTTTGTGTGTAGAGAGCGCTAGGCATTGGCTCCTCCTATATGCCCTTATCACTCCTCTTCCTATAGTTAAAACTAAAATCCAAGTCAGTGTTCGTGTTTTTCTGAGAATATTAAAAGGAATTTATAAAAAATTTATAGAATCAAGCTGAGTTTTCTTGGCATACCTATTTAAAGGCATGGAAGGCCATTAAGCATGGGTCCATGTTCGTTTTACAGTAAAGAAACAATGCCATGACCTTTTGGCGGCCATAAACACCAATTAAGACCTCAAGCATAGCTAAGGAGCAAACAAAGGATTGCCAATAATGGCTCGAAAAAAGCTTGAACAAAAAAAATTGCACAACACAACCATGGAAGGAAGACCCTTCTTCCACAAACCTTGCAGACCAAAAATAAAAAAGAAATGAAACATTCACACAGGTAAAACCATATTAAACCCTATCAAAACCCTTACTGGCATTTTATGACAGATGGAGGGCTGAGATTTAATCTTGTTTACACATGCAATCTTGCCATTAACTGTCTGGTGGCATTGCCAACTCCTGGCCATGACAAATTTATTACCAAGTTCAACTTCAATACCATTAAATCATAACCCTTGTACCTCTCAATATAGCATGGCTAAAACCATATCGTATTAAAATCCAAATTTTTTTTTATGACATGGTTTAAAACCACGAATAGGCTATGAGATCTTATCCCCAAGTCTGTAAATGTTTCAAATATTATAATCACTCACACCTTGTGGACTATGGTATACACCATAGTTTATTTTTCTAAATAGTTATTGGCAAGGTAAGTGGGATCAAGTCTGTGGCGTTTAATACCATATTCCCCCAACCTTTCTCGTTCACCAAATGATGTTAAAAGAATCCCCTTGTTAGCATCATTTTAGTTGCTATAATTAGGGTTTGACGCCTAGGGAAAAACCTTAGCCTTTAGGCAAAGCAACCCCTAGCAAAAAAATATGGTAATTTTAAATATAAAAAGTTTTAAGAACATCACCATTAGTTGTGACGATAGAGTGTCGATAACGGTATCCAAACAACACATACAATATAGCATGTCTAATCAGTAAGAAACAAGTATAAGTTATTATACAAATAAACGACAATTGTTCATGTTGTGATCAATATTACATGCTACATTATTCACTCGGGTAAAAGAATATATTGAATTTTCTTTTTTGGAAATTTAAAAGTTTGTGATAGAATGGCCTGAACAAGCCGAGCACTGAAACTGATAGAACCAGGAAACTAACTTTATCTTATTGTGGTTGGTTCTATTACAAATAGGAAGAGAAAAATAACTTTGTTTTTGCAGGAAATTGTGGCAGATATAGAAATGTATCCTGCAGAAGAATATCAACCTAGAAATCTAGTGAACAATGAAGAGGGTAATCTAAGGGAGGGATAAATTTGGGTAAATCTTAATTAAAGTCAAAACGATAACCCCTCTGAGTTACAACAAGTTGTTAAATAAATAAGAGAATAATTATAAAGAGTTAAAGAAGATGAAGAACATATTCTGAAAGAACGGGAGGAGTTAAATAGCATTCTTCTATCTAAATTATAGAGTAATGAAAGACAGAAAAATAAACAACCTAAACTTAACATGGAAAAACTACACCCTACAAACGTAAGGGAAGGAAGCTGGAATTTTCCAAACATGAGGATAAATCTTAAAGTGAGCAATCATCTAAGAACAACATAGAAAAACATCAAGATTCTAGTGAAAGTAGTGACAGTAATCAAAAGAAAAAGAAATATAAACCTTATAAATAAATTTTCAAAGAATTAAAAAAGATCAAACCTGTTATGTTTAACGGAGAGATCGAGAAAGGAGAAAAAAGTAGAATCTTGGTTATCTGGAATGAAGTAATACTTTAGATCTATAACTATTCCAATGAATGAAAGGAAAAATGGCCATCTATAACTTAACAAGAAAATCATATATTTGGTGGCAAGGCATAAAAAAATTAAAAGGTATAAAAGAATGTTCCGTAAGATGGAAAACCTTCAAGAATAAGTTTAAACAAAAGTATCCTTCAGAAAATTACTATGAAGAAAAAGGTAAGGAATTTTACAAATTAAGGTTAGGTGCAAGACCATGAAATAACTTTGTAGTAAATTCCTAAGTTTACTTCCTTATGTGCCTTATATAATAGATGAAAAACCAAAAAAATGCAACTCTTTCTAAGGTGCTTACCTCTTATGTTTAAATGCAGGTTTGAGTATGACAATCCAAAAACACTAGAAGAGGCAATGAGAAAATCAAAAAATATTTATGTTCGGAATAAGAATGAAAATAAAAAATAAACCTAACTCGAAGACTAAAAGGCGTGACAACTTTGATCAAAGAAAGAAAAATACTAAGTTTTACAAAAATACTGAGAATAACTATAAAGAATTAGAGGAAATTTCAACTCAAAATGGGCCTCCTAAGAAAAATAATAAAATAATATTCATTCTGGAGGAAGAAAAGAAAAAAACTACTTTTTTTGTTCGTATTTTTGACATATCTCTTTGTGTTTTTACTCAAATTTTGATCTGGGGAGCTCATTGGATGTGAAATTAAATTATGCATCTAATGAGTACCCACTCGAAATACTTTTGATAGATCTTGCTAACCCAAAAACAAGAAATAGCTCAAAAAACGTGATGATGACATCATCATCACATTTTTTGGATGTTTTTTGTTTTTGGGGTAGAGGGGTCTGTCAAAAGTATGTTGAGTGGGTACTTGTTGGCTGCAGAATTAAATTTCACATCCAACGAGCTCTCCTAATATAAATTTGAGTAAAATCGCAAGGAGATATGTTGAAAATATGAACAAAGAAAGTAGTTTTTTTTATGATACCTATCCACAAATTTATATTCAAAAATTGTTTAAGACCTATACGGTATTTCAAATTTAAAGCAATTTCATTGGCTAACACATGATGACATGGAATTTGAATTATGGTTAAAAGGCCCATTTTGAGTTGAAATTTTCTCTAATGGGTATCAAGGCAATAATTATCAAGGTTTTAGACCACAAAAACCCTACTAAAAAAGAAAGAGAACCTCCTACTACTTTTAATAAAAAACACTACATAGAGGGAACCACTAAAATGTTGGGAATGTGGAAAGCCACATTATTTTAAATATTTCCCCATAAGAAATAAATATTTTAATAGTGTTCACTCAATTCAAGAAGTTTCTACAGTTGGGGATATGGCGATAAGCATCCCCAGAATAAGTGTTGCATTGGATTTTCGACAAGTAGACCATCAAATTTCAATGATCGAAATTGAAGGTATGATAAAAAGTAAACCCATTTCTATACTGATTGGTCCAGGTGCATGTTTAAGTTATGTATCACCTAGGATTGTTGAATTGTGTAAATTAACACACAGGAAATTTGAAAAATATTGGCTGGTACAACTAGCCACGAGTACCAAACGAAAGGTGACTAATTATGTGAAAAACCGCGAAACTACGATGAATGAATTGAATAGACAGGCTGATATAAATATCTTGCCATTAGGTTCTTATGATCTGGTGATAGGGATTGACTATTAGAAAAACACAGTTTTACGTTAAACATCCATGATAAAACTTTTGCATGCATGAATGATAGTGTAAATACAATTAAAGTAAAAGGGAACTCCCAGAAATATCACCATCAAATAAATCTAGGCCTTTCAGATGAAAATATATGTACGTAAGGGATGCAAGGTTTTTGCAGTCTATGTAATGGATGAAAAAGATAAACATAACGAACTTAAAATAGAGGATATACCAATCTTAAAATATTTTAAACTCATCTTTACGGAGGAAGTACCGAGAATACCTCCAAAAAGGGAAATAGACTTTATGATCGATCTCATACAAGGAGCAGTACCAGCATCAAAATATCCTTATCAAATGAATATTAAAGAACTTAATGAAGTTAAATCACAACTATCAGAACTAATTAATAAAACTTACATTCGATCTAATGTTTCCCCTTGGGGAGCCCCAGTCTTATTCGTAAACAAAAAAAGATGGCACCTTAAGCTTATGCATATATTATCGATAATCAAAGAAGATGACTATTAAAAATTGATATCCTTTACTCCAACTAAATGATCTATTTGATCAATTCTGAGGGGCAACGATTTTCTCCAAAATAGATATAAGATATGGATACCATCGGGTACGTATAAAGGATGAAGACATCTTTAAAACTGCTTTTAGAAAATGATATGGTCATTACGATTTCATCGTAATGCCCTTTGGGTTAACAAACATATGTGCAACTTTTATGTGCTTAATGAATAGTATTATGAGTAACTATTTAGAAAAATTCGTAGTCATCTTCATCAATGACATAATTTTTTACTAAAATAATAATCAGGAACACAAATAATGTTGGAGACATTTACCACCTTACACACTCATTTTGGTCAATTTGGCCTAGTTAAACCACTATCCTAAGTATTATTGACATAAATTGACATCAGTGGAGCATTAATTGACATCATCCAGTCACACCCACACCTACCTTCAGTCAAGGAGGCTAACTGGAGCTCTCTGGGGGTGATCTGAGTGATATTAATGCACCTAATTGCTAACTAATGGTTACAATCAGTTAAACAGGGTAGTGAAAGTGCCTCCTTTCATTTAATTGATTATTTAATGATTAATTAATGAACTGGAGTCAACAAGGGCACCTCCACTAACTTCTGATGTTCAGTTCAACTTCAGTTAACCTCATCGGGGTTCATTGGAGTCATTGAATTGCTAGTACTTGATGGTTGGCTTGCTATGACATGTGTCTAATCTCTTTTAGTTGAGACTCAGTCATTTATTGCACTCCGACTTCAGTTAGGGCTCAGTGGAGCCAATTAGGGTTTTGATCAGTGGTTAACTTGAGTGTTGACTGTGGCTTACATTAAATTAAGCTAGACTCACTGATTCAATTCAAATGACCTCCTTGAGGATTCAAATTTCTCATTCATTCATGCTTGTATCATGACGTTGTATTGTATTATCATTCTTTCATCTGATTATACAAGGCGGCTACTCATTCTGTAGACCAATTACACCATTTCATGAGTTATTTGTTGATTAATCTTTGATGAGACTGATGTTTAGTCCCTAGATCAATGTGCAAGATTAATATGGTATCAGACTCATAGTGGGATGAAGCTCTATCTCTCAAAAACAAGCTTTTTGATAGATTTCTGCATGAAAATTGAGCAATAGCTCAAAAATCCAGCACTGCACCAAAAGCCAAGGACTACCACTTAATACCCCAAGTAAAGAACTTGTTGATCAAGCTTGCTTGATTGACTATGTTAGGTGTGATGAAAGCCTAAAATGTGTAGGTTGTCTGACCTTACATTGCCCTTTCTATTTTGATTTTCAAGTTTTCTACAGGTGAACCATTTTCTCCAGCAGATCCAGATGGCCTCCTCAGTAGATGTTTTAACTCCATACAATTTCCACTCATGGAAAGGTGATATGGAGATTTAGCTACACTCCAGAGGAATCTTTAGAATCACCATGGACACTGAAGATGAGCCCAGTTCAGCCATAGAAAAATCAAGATTCTTGAACAAGAAGGATGAAGCTTTCAGTTTCTTGTACCTCTCTATTTCCCGGGATCTTGTTTTCCATCTTGCGGGATTGAAGACTCCAAAAGAAATATGGGACAAATTGGAAACTCTATATGCAAATCATGATGGATTGAGGGTTTACCAACTCGAAAATGAATTAATGTCTCTCTGGCCCTCCAATTTCGAGACTCCAAATGACTTTTTCACAAAGTTCAAGCATACTGTTTTACTCTTGAAGCAATGCAAAGTGGAGAAGGAGGATGATCAGCTCATCCTCGCCATACTCTCCAAACTTGGGGCTGATTATTTAGTTTTTGTTTCTACATTTTGTGTGGGGAATTTCACAACCCCTGGATGGAAAATTCCTACACTCAATGCCTTCATTGAGTCCCTAACATGTGAACATGATAAGCTTGTCCAGATGGGGATCATCAGATATTCTTGTGATCAAGCCCTCCATGTCTCGGGGCCCAAAGATCTGAAGGGTAAAGGAAAGAAACAAAAGAACCCAAAAATTAAATTTGATGCTCCTAAACCTAGAGTTGAAAACCAACAGCATGATGAGTCTTCCGGCTCAAGGAAGAACAAAGGAAAAGGGAAACATGGCAAGGAAAAAGTCAAGTGTTATTATTGTGGGAAGGGCTTCCACCCTGAACATGCCTGCATGAAGAAGAATCTTGATGAAGCAACCTCTCTCCTTAAGAGAAATCACATCAATCTTCCAGAGAGATTTCGAAGGAGATAATAGCAAGATCGGGAACCACAGCATGAAAAAGGTCATGCCCCATGGCAAGAACTTCGAAGTCCAAAGCACTCTTGATTGATTCTGGAGCTTTGAACCATATGATGGCTAAAACATACTCTTTTTCATCCTTGGAGACCAAAAAATCCATCCCCATCCACATGGGAGATTACTCCACCATCATTTCAGAAGGACAAGGTAATGTTGATCTTGAAAATGGCTCTTTTTCAAATGTTTTGTATGTACCGTCTTTGGCATCAAATCTCCTTAGTGTCTATCAGATGACACATACAGGAGTACCTAAGAGAGTTTCTTTTATCCCAAATGATTTTGAGATAACAGAAACTATATCCAAGAAATTCATTGCTAAAGGCCTTGCAAACCATCATGCAAAAGCCTATGAGTTCTCTCACTTTGTTGCGGATGCAAATCCCACCGCTCTGCTAACTCATGGAAATGAGGTTAGAAGGCTGTGGCATGAAATTTTTGGCCGTCTTAATTTCAAATTTTTGCAGCAATTACAGAAAAACTCCATGGTTGAAGGCCTCCTGGTCATCAAGGAAACCACGGGAATTTGCAAGTGTTGTGTGATTGGAAAACACCCTGAGCACAAGTTCGTCCGGGGGAAGGCAAACCGAGCTACATGCATATTGGGGATGATACATTCTGATATCACTGGTCTGATGCCTGTCACATCCATGAATGGATCAAGGTATCTTCTTAATTTTATTGATGATTTTTCAAGGTACACATGGGTCTTCTTTTTCAAAAAGATGTCTGAAGTATGTGAAAAAAATTTGAATTGAAGGCCTTGATCGAAAATGCCTCTGAGCTTAAGATCAAGATCTTGAGATATGATAATGAAGGGGAGTATGTCAGTAATGAGTTGCTACACATATGCTCACAAAGTGGTATTCAGGTCCAACATTCAATTCTCTACACTCCCCAGCAGAACGGACTAGCAGAAAGGAAGAATCGGTCTCTCAAGGAGATGACTACCTGTATGTTGGAATCCAAGAAGCTTGCTACAAATTTGTGGGCTGTGTAGAAATAATAGATCAATTCTATGTGCAATGATGCTAAAAAGAAGCACAGGAAATAGATCTTGCTACTAAGAATTCTCACAAGCATACACAGGAAAAATAGAGAGAAGAAAAGAGACTGAATCACATGAATGAAGAGATGAATATTGGTGTGTATCCTTCCATTGAATAATTATGAATAATAGAGTACATAAAGATATCTTCCCTCATAGGAAAGTCTAATTGTATGGAAACAACTCATAAAGCTCAAAAAGGCTGACTTACCCAAATATAGCAAACCCCCATAGGTGGATAAAGCACTTGCTAAATCTATCAAGGACCTCACGAGTTGGAAAAAGCATGAGTGAGTTGTCAAGGAGATGGAAATAACATGCTAATCCTAGAAAATGGAGAAAAACTAATGGAGGATGGGTTGGAAACAAAAGCTCCCAGTTTCCTAGTTGACTAACATTTATCTTATCCATAGAAAAGCAGGAAAAAGCAGAAAAAACAGAAAAAAGCAAAATCTGCTATAAGGTCCTGCATACTAATTCTAGATGAACCCAGAATCAGAAATAACTCATTCCTAGGATATAGATGGAATGCATTGACTTTAAGGTGCCACCTAATTAAGCTAGTGGGTGAATAATTAATCAAATAATGATTAATTATTTTATCCTAAGTTGTGAGTGGGTTTAATATATTTCAACAGGCTGAGGCCATGCATGCTTCAGAATACATTTAGAACAGGGTGCCACACTCATTCGTGAAATTGAATACCCCTTTCGAAGCATACTTTGGACACAAGCCGAATGTGTCGAACCTGCGAGTGTTTGGGCCCACTGCATGGGCCCGGATTCTGCTTGATAAAAGAAGGGCTTTGCAACCGCAAAGCATAGAATGTCCTTTTATTGGGTATCTTGATGAATCTAAAGGTTTCAAGATACTGGATATCAAGACCAAACATATCATCGAGAGAGAAGTGTCAAGTTCGATGAGCCTCTTCAGGAGGTGGAACTAGTGAAGGAGAAAACTGTTGAATTTCCTTCCTATTCTACTGAATATTTGGATGATGAAATTGGGGGTAATGACCCTAATTTGGATCCTCTGATTTTTGGTATCAGTGTGCAGCAATCATCAGATGCTGAATCAGAACCTGAAGTGCAAAATCATCTTCCAACATGGGCCCGACAGACACTCTCCTCCGTAGGAGACAACATTGGAAATCTGGATGATCCAAGGAGAACCCGGTCTGATTTCCAAAGAACAGGTATTGTGCTCTCTTGTCCTGATAATTTTATGTCTAAAACTTGCTATTTGATGATTAGTTTAGATCAACAGTCCTACTATCATGCTCAGAAGGATCCGAGATGGCAAGTTGCCATGGATGAAGAGATGAATTCTCTTCAGAAAAACACTACTTGGGAGCTAGTTTCTCTTCCTCCGAGAAGGAATTGTTAACACCCAAAAAGTGTTCACTATCTCATCTACCCCATTACATGGCTCATTTGTCCATTTTCCTACCATATTTGCCTTAGAAACCCTGGAAATCCCACTAAAAAGCCTCCAAAAGGCCTAAATGCCTCCAAAAGGCCATAAAACCATCTAAAAAGCCTCCAAAAGGCCTAAAATGCCTCCAAAAGGCATTTTCCTCCAAAAATATCCAAAATTCCTCTAAAAATAGCAAAAATCCCCTAAAAGGGAAGAAAAATATAAAATAATGAGGAAAAGGAGGCAAAAACCCTATACAGCTGCCCTAAACCATATGGTTTCCAAAACCATGGGCCAGCACTCCACCACTGAAAAACTATAAATAGGTGATGGAGACCCCTTATTTCACATCCACAATCATAAGAATCCTTACTCTGCCAAAACAGCTCTGGAAACCCTAGCTCACCATTGAGCTACTTTCACCATTGAGAGCCCCTTTTGGCCCATTTCCACCATCGGAGAAGGAGAAGGAGCAGGCTGGAGCTTAGATCAACCGTCTTGGATCACTGCAAAGAGCTTCACCAACGTTCACACCGGAGGTAATATCAATATAAAAACCATTCTTTACATTTTGTTGTTTTGTTTCATGCATATATTTAGAGTAGTTCGTTTTTCTGTTTAACATTTTCATTTACATTTTACTAAACTGCTACGAAGTAGTCACTTCTCCTTAGTAGGTGCTCATTCTCACAAGCTAGGGGTAAAACCCTAGCCACAGTTTTGGTGACTCCACTATTTTTCTTTTGAATCTCTGTTTTCAGTTTAAAAAATTATTTAGCTTTTTCCTTTCGGCCGCCGTAAACCGCATTTTTTCTCTCTGCAGTCATGTCCCAACCGTGTCTTTCAGGCCTTTACCTGCTACCCGACCGCGGCTATCAGACCGTCTCTAGCGCCCTGCCGGCGGATTCAAGTTTGTTACCTGCGATCCGACCGTGGCTATTCAGCCTGTTTGCTGCGATCTGGCTGCGCCTGTCGGCCATTTTCCTGCGTCCCGACCGCGACTTTCCAAAAATTTGCTGCAACCCGAGTGTGACTGTCAGCCCCTTAGCCGCGACCCGACCGCGTCTGTCTGCCATTTTTCTGCAGTCCGATTGTTTCTGTTGGCCAAAACGCCGCGACCTATCCACGCCTATTTCCCTCAAACCCGCGGTCCGACCACCCGATTTCGCCACAGACCCGTGGTCCTATTTTTGAACCCAGCCCCTTTGCTGCAATATTTTCTGCATCTGCATAGCCATCTGTTCCACCTACAACCCTACTTCCTTACAGCCTTTTCTGCAACATCATTTCTATTCCATTTTACAGAATCTGTTTGAAATTTCAGCATTTTAATTCAGAAAAATTTTCATCTTAAAGTTGTGGATTCAATATTATTGTTAGAAGGTTGATCCTTTCTGTGGCACTTCTATTTCGGGTTCATCACCTCACGAGCACACACTCTGTCACCTAATTCAAGTGAGCCTTAAAAAACTACTTAACTCAACCAATATTCTAACCCCACTTGGGGAACACAAAAGAATCTTTGTAGTTAGGTAGGATGAGGGGGATAGGATTCCAATAACACCCCTCGGTTACTTACACTTGAGACATAGTTGTTGTCCAATTAGGGAACCAAAATCCCCTAGTACTTTTTGGCACGGTCACCACCAGTTTACTAGAGGGCCTCTCCCTTAGGAGGGTTGAAGTCGCGAGATTGGTTCTGGAGGCCTGAGTGGAATACCGCACTCCATTCAGTAACTGAAGGGCTACCTTTCGCAGTTCTCAGGATATCCCTGTATAGGGGTATTGCGGTAAAAGGACCAAATGGCAGATTCACCTTTCTGGACGTGTCATGAACGGGGTATCTTAGTTGCTATTCTTCTAGGATTGACTACCCGATATCCCTCCTGGTAGGGGGATATATTAGCCACTTGGCTTTCCTATTCATATTGTCTGACTTGGATTTCATCACCTTGCAGAGGATATGTCTAGTTGAGTCAGAATACTTTTAGTTAGGTGTTTGCATGCTCCCTTACCTCCTTTTGGTCTAGTGAGTCCACCGTTTTTTATTTTTAGGAAACCTGCTGTTTGTTGGTATTCTGACCATTTCTGTTGACACTCCACCTATTGTAGCATAGTTGTTATAGTAGGTGTTTTGAGTTGGTTGTTGGCCTGAGTGCCCTGTTTTTTGAGCTCTTCTTCTGCACACTCGGTTGCATTAGGGTTTTTGAGCTGTTTTTTACTCACCTCAACCCACAGAGATTTGACACCATCTGTCACCATTGAGTCCCCGAGAAATTCTCGGCACCTCAGGGGCGAACCCCTGCAGCACGGTTCACTTGACACCACCCGTCATCGACACAGGTCATCCTCACTTGACTCCACTCATCAGGGGCATAGGACTCCGTCACCAGATATTGACACCCCTTATTTTACTTCCGATTCTGAGCCCGAGTCTGAGAACCCCATTTGCACTGCCCCTACTAGCCCCATGGCTGGCATGACTTCCACTCCCTTCATGGTAGGGACCATTGGTGGCACATCCACCACTACACCAGTGACCACACCCGCTGTGGGTATGCCCTCCACAGGGCCCCCATTTACCGTTCCCCTCACGGCACCTATTCCCACAACAAGAATACCAATTCCCACTCCATCAGTATCTCACACTACCCTTGGTGGTGCAGGACCATCTTATACCACCTTAGTTCCCCCACTTGGGGGAAACCTCCCTAACACTACCCCTCCACTTAGGGGCATTGGCCCCAACTTGGCCCAACCCACTACCGTGTCACATCCTTCTTCTATTTTTCCATTCATGGCTAGCCTCAACCTGTCTGACCTAGCCAAATTGACCAATGACCCTATTCGACATGACCCTACGTGGCCTCACATGCCCACCAAGATCCCCTCTGACATCCCTAAGTTCGAGGGCAAGGCAAGTGAGGACCCACAAAACCACATCATGTCCTTCCATCTATGGTGTTCCTCCAACTCCATAGTGGATGACTCTATTCGCCTCCGTCTCTTACAGCGCACCTTCACTGGCTCTGCAGCCAAGTGGTATATCGAGCAACCCCATGGAATCCATGCCACCTTTACTTCCCTTGCCTCAACCTTCCTGCATTTCTTCCAGTTACCTGTCCGCTATGACGCAGGCGTTGAGATCCTTCTATCATGCAGACAAAACACGGCTACCCATATCACGGACCACATTCATGAGTGGCGTCGACGCCGTACCTTATGCAAGATCAAATTAGACCACCGTATCTTCCTAGATTAGTTCCTCAAATCCCTTCTTCCTATTATTGCTAAGGATGTGGCATCCGAAAGACCCCAGTCTGAAGAAGAGGCCATCCTTAAGGCCCAACAATTCGACCTCATTTACGCCCAATCGGGTTATCTCTATACCATTATACCTGACACCCCTCGTGGCGATTCCTCCCCGCACGATGCGTCGGGGGCATCCCACGCTGCCGATGGAATCATTGGCCGTGTCTCTTCACATTCTCAACCATTTTCCATAGCACGTCCTACCCCTGGCCCTGATCTTTCGCAGGCTACCTCACAATCTGGAGCGACCAACTCGTATGCTCCCATGACACATCACCACCATCCCCATGGACCCTCATGTCCACCTCAGTGTTTTGGTCATGTGACTCCCACTTACGCCAACCCGGTCGCACCTCAGCCCTACTACCACCAGCAGGCTGCACTAGCTCCTGCGCCTTCACAAGCCCAACCCGCTTATTACCCGCCATAGGCCGCCCCTGCGGCAAACCCACAACCTACTCCGCAGCCCTATTAGCAACCCGCTCAAGTTGTTGCACCTGCGTAGCCTCCACCTACATATCATCCACCACAGCCTGCTCCTGCACCTACGCAACCTCAGAATCCACCTGCTACCCAAGGGCAATTTTACACCCAACAAAACCCGCAGTAAAACAAGAACAACCAACGCAACCAGGGCCAACAAAACCGCGGCAGGGGCTGGAATCGTGGGAACAACCAACCTACAAACCAAGCTGGTCAACCCCCTAATCCCCCTGATAATAATAATGCGGCCTCGGCTAACCAAAACCCTGATCGCCTGCCCAAGCAGGCTAAAAACTCCAATTTGTGAACCAACCATCCTTGTTCTATTTGCGGGGTCTATGCCCACTACACACATTTTTGCCCACACATGGAGCGAGTTTGGCAACTTTGGGCTAAATATGCCCACCGCCAAGGGCAGGCGGCTCCTCAAGCACCACCCAACCCCCCACAACCTCAGCAGCCACCTTTGGTGCTGCAAAACCTCTTACCAAATCAAGGCGTAGTGAACACTCAACCGTTGGCTCCCCCTCAAGCCAACGCACCAACCCAACAACAAATCACTTACGCTGCTCCTGATCAACCCATGATTGACTCAGGTACCCACCACTTGTTGATGATGTCCTCCGATGAAGTCAACCTCTAGACCCGGCGGAACCAATATGGCTCCACCTCTGAAGCCCCTCCCGTCAATAAACCCACTAACGCTCATCCCACTGATCAGGCATTACGTATACCTCTACCTCCACTAGATGGCACTCCCAAAGCACCTCGTTTCCCACTTCGCCGTATCAACAACAACCCCAATGCGCGGGCTGCATCAAACTACAACATTGTTGATGACTTAGCCCAATCTCCCACAGCCATGTCTGTGTTAGAAGTCTTAAAAAACTGCCCTTCGCAGCGCAAGACTTTACTCTCAGCCATTGGGGCTATCGATCCAAATGATTCAAATGTAATGGCGTTTGATTTGGACCAATCCGAACCCCGCATGGCTTCCACTTTAGCATTCCAAGTTTTCGTTTCCATTCGGAATTTTGTCATCCATCGATGCATTATTGATGAAGGTGCCTCTACATGTGTCATGTCCACTTCCATCTGGCAGAAAAAGGGATCCCCCACTCTTCATCAGTCCTCTACTGCATTGCGAGCCTATGACGGTCATTCGGCTCAACCACAAGGCCTCTTAACTAACGTCCCCGTCGAGCTGGCTGGCAAAACTATCCTCATCAACATCGAGGTTATTAATGCACAGCTTGATTATAACCTTTTACTTGGTCATAGCTACATGTATGCCATGCAGGCGGTTGCTTCTTCCGTTTTTCGTACCATGATGTTCCCTCATGAGGGTCGTGTGGTCAAGGTTGACCAACTCACCTACCATGATCCCAGTGCCCCCGTGGCACCCGAAAATGTTCTCCCCATGGTTGAACAACCTGTTTTGAGTGCCACCACTTCAGTTGTTTCCTCTATGGGGCCTGGAGTTTACTCAAATGTGCCCATGACCTCGACCTTCCAATCTCTTCCACCCCCGTCACCCGCCACTGACGTGTCTGACCTGTGTACCCTGTCCCATAATACGCGAACTCCTACTAATCAATCGCCCTTGTTGCCTAAACCCCCTTTGGTACCTAGCCACATTGGTGCTAGCCCCATCCATACCATTCCTTTCCTCTTCCCTCCATCAGGATTAGTTAGCGCCCCGGTCATGGCTACCCTCAGCCTCCCTGGTTTAACCTTAGGATTACCTGTTTGGTATCTTTCGCCTCCCGTTCCCCCACCGA
>LPNX010471999.1:841740-854754 GCA_001517045.1 Pseudotsuga menziesii | reverse complement strand
TTTACGGGCATTACACAAATCACTGTCCCGATCTCCCCGATTACAGAGTAGCTCTCTATGAGATGAACAATTCGGATCTTGAGACGGCACCACCCACCAGTGAGGAGATCCTCTCCCCGGTCTCTCCCCCTTTCGAAGAGATTAATACCATTTATATGATCTTTTCGGCCCCTACCCCCTCGTCAACTGATTTGACAACACAAACTTTCCGTACTGACGAAGAGATTCTCGAGGCTCTCACTACCCCGGAGTATCCTTGGGATGACATGCACCATCATTCATACTTCCTCCCAGATGAATCCTCCTCTAACACTGCTACCCAGTTTGCAGTTGAATCCAAAGACTTCCTTCCCCCCAAGGTCGACTGGTTCAAGGACCCTATTCCTGCTCCTGACGCCTTCGAGAAGGGTAACATGGCCAATATCTCACCTGTCATCCAAATTGATATCCCAGCCCCAGGAAGCACCCCCGAACTCATTACTTTAGGAGCCTCTTGCTGTGAGCAAGAGATTGAGGAATACAAAAGACTCTTCAGAGAATTCCATGATGTCTTTTCCTGGTCCTATACCGAAATGCCCAGCCTTCACCCTACCATTATAGAGCACCACATTGACACATGGCCTGATGTACCCCCCGTTCGTCAGAAACAACGTCCCATTCATCCCTCAAAACTCCCAGCTATCAAAGAAGAGATTGAGAAACTCCGCACTGCAGGATTCATTTATCCCATTGCCTACACCACCTGGGTTTCAAACCCGGTTCCCATTAACAAAAAACAAGGCACCATTAGAGTATGCACTGACTTCCAAGATTTAAACCGCGCCTGTCCCAAAGACAATTTCCCCACGCCATTTATTGACCAGCTCATCGATGCATGTGCGGGACATGAAGTCCTCTCGTTCATGGACAGTTTTTCCGGATACAATCAGATCCAAATCCGAAAGGAAGACCAGTACAAAACTACCTTTACTACCCCATGGGGCACCTTTGCCTATCGCGTCATGCCTTTTGGCCTAAAAAATGCTGGTGCCACATTCCAGCGGGCCATCACCTATTGCTTTCATGATTTGGTCCACATCCTGCTCCTCTACCTTGATGACCTTACAGCTCGTTCCCGAAAACGATCAGACCACCTTCACGACCTTCGGCAAGTTTTTCTGCGTTGTCGCAAATATCAAATCCGCTTGAACCCACACTAGTGTGTCTTTTTCATTTCGGCAGGCCGATTGTTGGGTTTCATTGTTTCCCAGAAAGGAATTACTGTTGATCCCCTGAAAGTCCAAGCCATCTTAGACCTTCCATCTCCTCGAACGCTCCGGCAACTCCAAAGTCTGCAAGGGCGATCCAATTTCCTTCGATGCTTCGTTCCCGATTACGCCACAACCGTTCACAGTTTCTTGCGCCTGCTCCGTACCCACGTACCCTTTGTTTGGGACGAGCAAGCAGAAGCTGCATTCGAAGCCCTCAAGAAAGCTCTCACACAAGCCCCCTTGATCTCCCCCCCGGATTTCTCTCAGGACTTCATCCTTTACGTCTCGGCATCTGAGCATGCTGTGTTCGGAGTCTTGGTTCAAGAAGACACCTCACACCAAGAGCATGTCATTTACTACGTCAGCCAAACCTTGTCCGGCCCACCCCTATGTTACCCATATGAGGAGAGACTAGCCCTAGCAGTGGTATTTTCCGTCCAAAAATTGCGACACTATATTTTACTTAGTCATACCACAGTCGTCGTCGACTCTAACCCCATGGTATATCTCCTAAACCGGCGGCTCCTGCAAGATCGTGTGGCTAAATGGGTCATTATCCTCCAAGAATATGACCTCACATTCCAAACACCTAAGAGCACTAAATCCCTTGCGCTTGCCCAGCTCATCACTGATCACCCTTCCTTTCTCCGAGGCCCACCTATCTCGGATGAGTTACCGGATAATCATTTGTTCACTATCTCGTCTGATGACCCATGGTACGGTGATATCTTGTTATACCTACGTATGCAGAATTTCTTCCCCACAGTCACTCGTAATGAACGTTGTCATATCCGTCACCAGGCCTCTCGCTACCTCCTTATAGGATATGTTCTTTACCAGCGAGGGGTCGACACAATTCTTTGTCGCTGCCTTACACATGAGGAAGCTGAACACGTCCTTAATGATTGTCATAGCGGTTCCTGCGGTGGCCATTTCTCAGGGATGGCCACTACCCAAAAGGTCATCCGCATCGGATACTTCTGGCCCACACTTTTCACTGACTGCATCACTGCGGTCAAGCATTGCCATAATTGCCAACTTTTCGCCCCCAAGGCCTAGACACCACCCACTCCTTTACACCCAATCGTCACTGTCGGTCCCTTTTGTAAGTGGGCCATCGACTTCATGGAGTGTCGACCCCCTAACCGCGGCTGTCGGGCCTACAGTCGCGGTCCTTAACCGCAGCTGTCGAGCCTAAACCTTTGGTCCCTGACCGCGGTTTCGACCCGCTAACCCGCGGTCCACCCCACGTGGACCGTACAAAGAGTACCCTGGGACCCACTACCCCCCCGAACCCAACGACCATGCAGGTATGAGTTTGACGGAATACCTATATCTCCCGAATCTGAAATCGGTCGGTCGGATCATCCAGAAATGCCACCTCAGCTCTGGTCCACTCTGATCACTAGTCAAAGTCAAATAGTACAAATGACACTTGTCATGTTGGGCCCACTTACTATTTATAGTCCGCTGACCTTTTTCTTGTTTCGGCCATTCTGAACCCATACGGAGTTCATTTTCCGAACCGTTTCCACCATTGGCATCAGCATGACGAGACCGTCACGATGGTCACCCCGTTGCATTATTTTTTCTACCTCATTTTTTGCCCATTTTTTCGACACTGCTAGTTGCCTCGGTTTGCGTGCCACTTCAGCCGTTCTTCTTTTCTCACACTTTTTATATCGCCGGATTCATTTTTCCGAGCTCGTGATGATGCTTGAGATCATTTCTCGCTCTCACTTGGTACAATTTCAACATTGTGTCCCGACACCTTGCTGCCTCGATTTGCGTGCCACATCAGCCGCCATCAGATTGTTCCACAATTTTTACATGAGCCATCCACTCTTGTCATACTGCAAATATTCTGCTCTTTTGCCACCATTCATTCACCCCGCAAGGAGGCCCACCAGTGTTCCCTCCCACCCTCGTTCCTGGTCATCATAAATGTTCCTTGATTGAACACTTCCTCCTTGCCTGGCCTTTCATTACTTCAGAGTCTTCTTATTTGCTTTCAGACTCCTTAAAATTGAAAGCAACCACGAGCATGAACTGTCTTGGGCTCGTAAAATCCACACGACAGTACCATTCCATTACTTCAGAGTCTTCTTATTTGCTTTTAGACTCCTTAAAATTGAAAGCAACCACGAGCATGAACTGTCCTGGGCTCATATAAATCCACATGACAGTACCATTTTATATACACACTTCTTCTCGTTCCCTAACCCATGAAGAAGTCCCCTCGTGCCTCTGGGCACTGTGATCGATCCTCTCGGCAGCACCCCCAATTAGGTCGCCTTTGTTCAGAGTATTCTACAGTCTCCTGCCTTTTTACCACAGCTTGAGTCTCCCTCAGCCCAGTCACCCTCCCAGATCCAATACAGCTATGATCCCTTTACCACCAGTCAGTTTCATATGCTACCCGATCTTCCCCGCCATCATACTCTGAACAAAGGAAGTTTGAGTCCACCCACTCTACTTGCCCAGTTATTCCTCCTAGTCTCTCAACCCTGCCATCAGTACTATCACATTTCGGTTTTCCACCTCGCGCTCCTGTCAAGGAAACATCATTGCCTTGATAGTTGCAAGTCTCCCTCTATCGACGACAGCCCCTCTATTCCAGAGGATAGACCCAGAGGCCCCTGCGCCTTGGACCCATCACCATCTGTGGTGAGTGCCTATGAACCATTTTAGGAGGAGTCATCATTGCCTCTTCGAATGGTTGTTTCTCACATGCTCGACTTCAGCACCTTGATCGCATCATTGAGAATCGTGCAGGATTTAGATCCCTTCCATTATTTGTCGAAGACCCCGGATTTCCCCCGACTCTAGCACATTGGTGAGTCACTTCAAAATGCCCATTTCTATGTTCCTGTGGATGTACGGGCTGCGTTGGCGATTGTATTTGGAAGCCATCCAGTTCCATGCTTCCTTGAGTACCCAGTTTAGTTTCAGTACAGTGTACCATTGCGAGCATGACCCTTGTCACTCTGGTCCAGCAGCTCATCAGTTCCTTTGATACCACATTCAGTAGCACTGCTGTCATTCCAGTGCATCAGTTTTTCATCTCAGACATGATCAGCCCAGCAGTATGTCCCAGATTTGTGTCCCTTATGGACCCTTATGATATACACAGTGGTTCTTTATGTATCCTACAGGTCCCTCTTTTTGGGCCTCACAGTTATGTTTATGTATCTTGATACAAGCATGGGTATGCCCGCCTCGTCCATATATTGAGATTCTTCCTCATTCAGTATTTGAGGCCATGTATATGATAGGTCCCTCTTTTTGGACCCCATTGTTATTATTATGTTATATCCTGATACGAGCATGGGAATGCCCGCCTCGTCCATTTGATCAGATGATTCCTCATCCATTATTGAGGTTATGTACTTTTAGTTCTTGCAGTTGGTTCGGGATCGTTGTTCCGGGCTTCAATTTGTTTCTTCTCTTCTCCACACCCCAGGAAAACCATTTATGACTTATGATGTCCATCGGCCATACGATGAGCTCCTACCTTCGCACATCAGGGGGCAATCTGTTAACACCCAAAAAGTGTTCACTACCTCATCTACCCCATTACATGGCTCATTTGTCCATTTTCCTACCATATTTCCCTTAAAAACCCTGAAAATCCCACTAAAAAGCCTCCAAAAGGCCTAAAATGCCTCCAAAAGGCATTTTCCTCCAAAAATATCCAAAATTCCTCTAAAAATAGCAAAAATCCCCTAAAAGGGAAGAAAAATATAAAATAATCAGGAAAAGGAGGAAAAAACCCTATACAGCTGCCCTAAACCATATGGTTTCCAAAACCATGGGCCAGCACTCCACCACTGAAAAACTATAAATAGGTGACGGAGACCCCTTATTTCACATCCACAATCATAAGCATCCTTACTCTGCCAAAATAGCTCTGGAAACCCTAGCTCACCATTGAGCTGCGTTCACCATTGAGAGACCCTTTTGGCCCATTTCCACCATCGGAGAAGGAGAAGGAGCAGGCTGGAGCTTAGAGCAACCGTCTTGGATCACTGCAAAGAGATTCACCAACCTTCACACCGGAGGTAATATCAATATAAAAACCATTCTTTACATTTTGTTGTTTTGTTTCAAGCATATATTTAGAGTAGTTCGTTTTTCTGTTTAACATTTTCATTTACATTTTACTAAACTGCTACTAAGGAGTCACTTCTCCTTAGTAGGTGCTCATTCACATAAGCTAGGGGTAAAACCCTAGCCACAGAAATTGGTTCAATGAAAGTGGGTGTTTCAAACAAAGGTTGTTGCTAATGGAAGCACCTACAAATATAAGGCAAGGCTAGTGGAAAAATATTTCTCTCAGGTCCAAGGTGTGGACTACCATGAGACCTTTGCACCGGTTGCAAAAATGGACTCCATCCACCTTGTTTTGGCAATTTTAGCATCCAAGCACTGGGAAGTGCATCACATGGATGTTAAGTCAGCATTTATGCATGGAGATCCTCATGAGAAGATATACATGAAGAAGCTTGAGGGATACAACACTGATCCATCTTTGGTTTGCAAGCTAAAGAAGTCACTATACAGGTTAAAATAGGCCCAAGAGAGTGGTATTCCAAGATGGATGCCTTCCTTCTCTTGCAAAACTTTCAAATATGTAGATCAGATACAAATGTGTATTTACAGTAGTCTGATGGTCATCTAATTATCATTGTTTTATATTTTGATGACTTACTGATCACGGGTAGCACAGTTTCCTCCATTTCAGCCATCAAAACTGCTCTCCACAATGCCTTTGAAATGAGTGATTTGGGGCTTCTAAAAGAATTTTTGGGGCCCGAAATTGAGCAAAATTATGATGGGATTATGGTCACTCAGTCCAAATACATTTCATACCTGTTAGTCAAGTTTAACATCGCTGATTGTAGGCTTGCACCATTCCCTTTCCTTTCAGGGATCAGCCTTGAAGAAAGAAAAATCACACCTACCATGGACTGCACTATCTATCGACAGCTGATTGGTAGCTTTTCATACTTAACACATTCTCGGCCTGATATATGTTATGCCATGAATGTTGTATCAAGATATATGCAGCAACCTCATGATCTTCATTGGAAGGAAGCGAAGAGGATCCTCCAGTATATTCAGGGAACCAGGACCTACGGCATTCACTATGCTGCAGACTCTGAGCTAGAGTTGGTTGGATACACAGATTTCGATTGGGCAGGTGATTCTATTGATCGAAATTCTACTTCTGAATATGTATTCATGTTTGGTGATGGCCCCATTTGCTGGTCAAGCAAAAAGCAAGCTGCCATAGCACTATCTTCAGCAAAGGTCGAGTATCGAGGAGCGGTGAATGCTTGCATCCAATCAGTTTGGTTGCAAGGAATTCTTTCAGAGTTTGATCTTGGTAGTACTTTGTCCACTATCCTCCTTTGTGACAATCAAAGTGCTATTAATATTTCCATAGATCCAGTTACCAGGCAGAGGACCAAGCATGTAGAGATCCACATGCACTACATCAGGGAGCTAGTGCATGACAAGACCATAATTCTGCAATACTGCCCGACTGATGAGCAGATTGTAGACATATTCACCAAGAGCTTTTCAGAAAAGAAGTTCACTTACCTTCGTTCACTATTGGGGGTGAGTTCATCAGGGTGATTCAGACTACTTTCAGTGTTCAGCTTAATGGGGGGGGTTTCCCATTGGGTTTTCCCTCTTTTCCTCACTTAGTTTGTTTTGAGCATTGTTTTTGTTTCAGCATTGTACAGGGTGACCTATGGCCTTAGTTGTTGGGGCCCTAGCATTTTTATGCATTTTTGTTTTCTAACTCCTCCTGAGTATAGCTTAAGGGGGGGTGTTGGAGACATTTACCACCTTACACACTCATTTTGGTCAATTTGGCCTAGTTAAACCACTATCCTAAGTATTATTGACATGAATTGACATCATTGGAGCATTAATTGACATCATCTAGTCACACCCATGCCTACTTTCAGTCAAGGAGGCTAACTTAGCCTTCTCCTACATTCGAGGAGGCTAACTAGAGCACTCTAGGGGTGATCTAAGTGATATTAATGCACCTAATTATTAATTGATGGTTACAATCAGTTAAACAAGGCAGTGAAGGAGCCTCCTTTCATTTAATTGATTATTTAATGATTAATTAATGAACTGGAGTCAACAGGGGCGCCTCCACCAACTTTTGATGTTCAATTCAACTTCAGTTAACCTCATCGGGGTTCATTGGAGTCATTGAAGTGCTAGCACTTGATCGTTGGGTTGCTATGACATGTGTCTAATCTCTTTCAGTTGAGACTCAGTTATTTATTGCACTTCGACTTCAGTTAGGGCTCAACGGAGCCAATTAGGGTTTTGATCAGTGGTTAACTTAAGTGTTGACTATGGCTTACAATCAATTAAGCTAGACTCACTCATTCAATTCTAATGAACTCCTTGAGGATTCAAATTTCTCATTCATTCATGCTTGTAGCATGACATTGTATTGTATTATCATTCTTTCATCTGATTATACATGGCAACTACTCATTCTATAGACTGATTACACCATTTCATGAGTTATTTGTTGCCATTAATCTTTGATGAGACTGATGTTTAGTCCCTAGATCAATGTGCAAGATTAATAAATAAAACCTAAAAATAATTTTACAAGTGTTAAGAGAATAACAACGGTTTGCTAAGTTTAGAAAGTGTGATTTCTTTCAGGACAAAATTCAATATCTAGAACACGTAGTGTCTAAAGATTGAATATGAGTCGACTGCGATAAGATTAAATTGAAAACTTAATGGCTAATTCCTAAAAATGTAACTGACATAAGATCATTCATGGGGATTACTCATTTTTACTGGAAATTTATTGAAGGATTTTCTATTATAGCCTACACCATGACCTCACTACAGAAGAAAGGTAAGAAATTTGATTTTAGCGAAAAGTGCACCGAAATTTTAATAAACTAAAACACATGCTAACCACATCCCCTATATTAAAAATTGTTGATCATTTTAAGGATTTTGTAGTATGCACCGATGCATGCAAGGAAGGATTAGGCATGGTACTAACTCAATAAAACTATATTGTGGCCTAGGATTCTAGAAATTTAAAAAAGCATGATAAAAACTACGCTACACACGACTTAAAACTTGCTCTAGTTATACACACACTAAAGATGTGGCAACATTAAACTCATCGTAATAATTTTTTACTAATTTCATATAGCATAAGCTTAAAATATTTGTTTGAACAACAAAACCTTAATGCTAGACAAATTAGGTGGTTGTCATTCTTAAGTGAATATGAATTTGAAATAAAACATATAAAAGGGAAAGAGAATAAGGTTGTGGATGCTTTAATTCGTCACACAAACTTATTATTTGGAAGCAATAGCTATGGATCAAATTTAGAAAATAAAATCTTAAATGCAATTTTTTTTATATAAAGAATATCAAAACCGAAAAGAAAAGACTGCAGAAAATGAATGGAAGCAAATAAAAACATATCTTAGTTTGAATGGAAGAGGGTTGGTGCTACATAAAAATAAATTATTATACATACCAATTTCAACATATATTAAATTAACTCTTATGGATCTCTTATATAAATGGTCATATTGAGGACACATTGGATACCAGAAAATTATCACTATGATAAGAAAATATTTCTTTTTGCCTAATATGAAAAATGTGGTAGTAGAATATTTAGCACGATGCATTGAATGCCAACAGGTAAAAGAAGAAAACCAACATCCGACAGGGTTACTGCAGCCACTACCCATTCTGGAATGGAAATGGGAAGTAATCAACATGGATTTCATAACAGGTTTACCTATAAATTTTAAACAACATGACTCAATCATGGCCATAGTGGACAAATTAAGTAAAGCAAGTCACTTTATTCTAATAAAATTTACTTATAAGGTTGTTAACATTGTTGATATATTTATGAAATGAATTTTCACGTTACAAGCTATACCTAAGGTAATAATTTCAGATAGAGATGTCTTTAGTTTACAAGGAATTTTTGGATTGAAAGAAAAAATATATAATTAAGGATTGAAAAGTGAGTATCTTCAAAAATAAACATTTATTTTAAAATAATAAATAATTTAACTTGATTAAAAACCTTTTCTCATTTAAAATATAATATGTTTAGTATGCAATGTAGCCTAACAGATTTATATTCTCCTCTCCTTGGGTTAAAACTTAAGAGTGATGCATTTTCTCAAGTTATCGATATCTATATTTAACTAGAGACATGAGATGCCACTTTCTCTCGCAAGAAAGGATGCTCATTGAAGCATACGTGCCAGTTATGTTTAATTAACTCTCGACTAATTAGAGTAAGTATTATTATTTTACTATCATACTAAAATAAAAGGGTATAGAGAAGGTGTACAGATTGAAGAAAGGAACATGTATCGACAACATAACGATCATGCCTCTGATCCCTCCTTATTCCCAATCCATAAGCGCTAATTCGATTTCCTCTCACCCCTAATGGAGTAAGTGAATAATGTGTTGAACGTTCATTGTTTGCTTTCTCCCTTACTTTAGTGTAGGGGACGAGGTGGCCCCACTATTATGAATTGCGAAACGTGGGTCGTTGTAGCACAATCTGTCTATCAAAATTTATTTCCATTTCCTAGTAGAATAGAGTAGTGGAGATATATCCTTTGGTATAAATCTCTTGATTTATCCAATTAAACTATGCTTGACCAAAAATATCAAGAGTATCTTGGAACTCCAACCCTTTCATTTATAGCAGAGGGGATGAGGAACTGCAAACTTCATGAACTAGTTAGTTATGCACCTCTGTCTTCTCCTCTTCGTTAAAAAGATAAGGGCCTATTGTATCTCTCCCAAACCTTATCTATTAAACGATAACTTTCCGTCTCAAGTGAGACCCACTTGCCTACTGATTATTTGTTGTTTCCCAAGAGAGAACTTTCCTACTGATTATTTGTTGTTTCTCAAGAGAGGACTTTTGTTGTTGGGGAAGTGGTCCCTGAGACCAACTTGAGGACATTGAGTCTAGATTCATTAGTAGTAAAAAGAACTTGTATAAAGTATCCCTATAATCCGCCATTAACCCTATATCACCATGATTATTATGATCTTTACAACTATCAATAAAGTAGCCTTCACCTTACCCTTACATGATTTGCTTGGTGAGTTGCTGGCACCACATGACCTACTTAGGGATCTTCTCGGAACTTAAAAGTGGTTTTAATTAATGAGCTCCTGCAGTGCCACGATCTTAATAAATGCATGATGATCTCAGCTCACTGCCACATCTTGGGCACCATTTAATGAGGCTGAGATCATATGTACGAACCAATCCCATTTATGAAAACAATTAGTAAAACAATGTAAAAATTACAGACTATAGTCTTGACTTTAGAAATACAAAAAAATTACTTCCACCGACCTGAATAATACCACCTTTGTGAAAACTATATGGATGACATAATAATATGGAATATATACATTGATTGGTGTATCAACTACTTTTAAATGTGTGTGCATGGTTGATATACCTTGATCGAAGTATATATGGCATATTATTAATTATTAATATAGATTGCTAGTTGATGGTGTAAAGTGTGGAAAGTATGAGCTCTCCATACTTTTAACACATGTCATATATTATCTAATTTACCAATAGATAAATATTTCAATGATTCAAGTTTGAGTTTATCCAATTAACTACTTGATGTGATGGTATAGAAATTATATATTTTTATCTCTATGTATTTTACATTGGTTTTTTTTTATCTATTTGCAAATTAAATTTTTTTTAATATAATTGTAAAACAATGTAAAAATTACTAATTATAGTCTTGATTTTAGAAATACAAAAAAATTACTTCCACCGAAATGCATAATACCACCTTAGTGAAAACTATATTCCCCTTTGGGTGACATAATAACATGGAATATATACTTTGATTGGTGTATAAACTACTTTTAAATGTGTACACATGGTTGATATACCTTGATCTATTTATATATGGCATATTATTAATTATTAATATAAGTTGCTACTTGATGGTCGAAAGTGTGGAACCTATGAGCTCTCCATACTTTTAACACATGTCATATATTATCTAATTTACCAATACATATATATTTCAATGATTCAAGTTTGAGTGTATCCAATTAACTACTTGATGTGATGATATAGAAATTATATATTTTTATCACTATGTATTTTACATCGTTTTTTTATTTATTTGCAAATTAATTTTTTTTAAATGCAACCAATACCTTAATTTTTTGCACTTTAAATTTTTTAATATTTTCAATAATTTGGTCCTTATACATAATAAATCTAAAATTAAAATAAATCAACCAAAAATTAATATTATAATTTATATATTTCAAAATTATAAATACTTTAATTGTTTTAATTTTTTTCATTCCATTATGTTCTCATTCTGTTTTTATTTTGTTCCCAGAGAATATTTTGGTTAAAATAATTACTTGGGTCGTGGAATGCTGTATATTTTTGAGCTAATGAGCTAATGTCCTCCACATTTGTCCATTGGCCATCTCTTTTTTATTCCACAACTATGAACCTCAACCATGAGGTTCATCTAAAAAAAATTATTTTTAAAACAAATCAAAATCATTTCTGGACTAATATTGTTTATTAGTATAGCATATTATATTAAAATATGTGACTTAATAAATGTTGAATTATGTAGGTGCATACATATTGCTCTTATAAATGAATGCACCTGTTAATTTTGAGAATATTGTTGATTTATGCAGGTGCATATACATTGCTCTGAAAAATGAATGCACTTGTTAATTTTGAGAATATTTATATTTTTTAAGTTTTTTTTTTTTAAAACGATTGGTTCAAATATATATTAGTTTAATGGTTAATATTAAAATTTTATTTGTTGATATGTTTTTTTATGTTTTTAATAAAAATAATAATATTGAAAATTGAATTTTAAAAAAATTATAATATGGAAATTTGAAAAAATATACTATGAATTAATTAAATGATTAGTAAAAGTTTAACAAATATTTAAATAAGAATTAAAAAATTTATATGTATGATTGTATTTCAAAATATATTGTTTTTTATTATATTTATTTATAAATATTATTATAATGGATTAATGATATTTTTTTTCAAAACGGCCTTACTTTGTGGGTTGTGATTAAAAACCTTAGCTCTCTCTGGACATGAAGTAAGGCCCTTATATATCTATGCATAATCACCTAGGGATTTGAACCCAAGACGTTTTGCTTACAACTCACAATAACTTCATCTAACTCATGGGACTTAATGTATTAATTACATTAATAATTAATAATTATCATTGATTATTTTAAAACTAAATAATAAATATGTTTAATAATAAAATAATAATACTTACACTTAATTACTAACTATAATTTGCAATTCTTTGTCAATGTTTATTGCATAAAATGGGGTGGAAGTTGTGGTGGGATCTTCTTAGCCCTAATGGAACTCATGAAATCAATTATTCCTAGGAATTGACATCAATACAAATAATCACATTGAGCTCCTGGCCCTCTAGAAGAGTCGCTATGTGGCTTAGGAAAAAGGTATCAACAAATTGAGAGTTGTTGTAGATTTTTATTAATAATTGAACATATGAAAAGAGACTTTCAACTTAGGGACATCACCCTGGATAGGATATTTGTAAGGATATTCAACGTCAATAAATATTTCAAAGAAACTCATCAATTCCATGTGACTCTTTTGGCACCTCAACTCCAAGGC
>LPNX010471999.1:802192-841372 GCA_001517045.1 Pseudotsuga menziesii | reverse complement strand
AAGCACCTCCACAAATACCAATTATCACAATACAAGGATAGGAGCATAATGTTGAAATGTAAATTCTCATGCCTTCGAGGGATAACTAAGGAATAGGAGGATGAAATCAAGAGATTATAATGGCTCACATGTCAGTGGGATGATGAGCAAACCCCTTTCCTAGTCGTTAGCAATAATAGGTATGCCCAAAAGTATTACACCGCCTCTCGTCTAATACACAAAAAGAAGAGTGCACAATGGGAAACCCACCTCCTTAGGTCAAGACTTATCTTATTTGGGGCAATTTGATAGCAACCACAAGTAATAAAAATGTTGATATTGAAAATGCTAGTTTTTTTCAAATTTCTATAAGTTTTTATGTATTATAAAGTCAATTTTTTGGTAGCAAGCTTCATCAGAATTTACACCAATGAACACACTGGTAGAATCAATAGGTCTATATTTGGCTATTATCTAAAAAACACATCCATGTCTCCTTATGAATTCTAGACCCAATTCATGGTCTATTTTCTATAAACTATTTGCTTTGTTAACTAAACAATTAAGCTGCAGTCCAATTTTCCTCTTTAACACAAATGGCATCCATTTCTATGAAAACTAATGTCTATTACATAAAAAAAAATTAATGGAATTTTTTATCCAATTTTTTTGATCTCTCAATGTTTGTTCAAATTCAAGTATCATTAGTAAAAGTAGGTAGTCGTGATTAGTTAAGTAAATTGATTTTATATATATATATATTAAAGTGGTTCACCATGGAAGCCCAATTTTCACCACGGCTACGTCCACTTGGGAAAATATCTTATACTCGCTAGGAAAGTATACATGAACTTGGGCATCATTAATCACGATAAACAACTCACCAACCTAATATTTCATTACATACAATGGCTCCCAAGGAGAAAATGTGCGCGGCGAGATTCAAACTCGAGTGGGGAGTGCAACAACCAAATCTCTCAACCACCCAAGCTACGCCCAATGGACTCAATATATATACATGTATACATACATACATACATACATACATACATACATACATACATACATACATATATATATATATATATATATAGTTGAACATAATCATGCTTCTTATTATGATGATGGTTAATGTCCACTAAAAGAACTAGTTGGTCTATTCAGCTAGAGAGAAAAAAACACAATTATGGAACTATTTCGATAGCTATACAATTTTATTCGGGTATGCTCAAAAATATTAGAAAGAAGAATTTCGAGGTCACCATAATTTTAACATGTTAGAAGGTTAGGGAGGCTTTTATTGTAGAAAAAAAATGAAATTGAGATTGAATGTGGGTGTACTTATGGCACTGTAAGAGAATGTGACGTTCATCCTCAATGCTAATAGTCTCACGGAGATGGAAAATCTTTTCAACACACAGTGTTTACGAATTGTACAATGCGTTGTTTCACTATGAAGCTTATGAACCTTAATTATTATCTTAGCTATATTAATCTTCTTCTTGGATCTAGTTAAAATAGAGAGATACTTTTGATCTTCTAGATTAGGGTTAATAACCTCCTTCTAGATTAGTGTTAATAACCTCCTTATAGTATCTTGATTTTCCTTTAACCTCTAATTCTTTCTTTCCCTATATTTTCTCTCTAAACTTAGATGTAATTTAATATTTTTAATCTTATTGATATTTTGCAAAGTAACATTTTCATCAATCCACTAATGATTAAACCAAGACATAACATCTTTATACTATCCTCTCTTTAGCCACATGGGATCCTTTTGTCTCCAAGGTTATTTATCGTGTACTTGTACAAATTAGGTACCTAATCATAGTGATTCTCTAGATGGGGGAACTCTAGATGGGGAAACAACCAGTTCTATTAGGAGAATTAGATAAGGCAAAGAATCGGATAAGGCCTATTGCCTTTAAGTTTGAGGTTATAAGTCATAACATGCTTTTGGATTTGCTCAATCTTTCTCTAGGATTCTATTGCAACCCCAAACTTCATAGTCTTAAAAGATAACCATAGTTTCAAATAGGAACTTCTTTTTATATAATATCACAAAGTTTGTTGATTGCCAATTTCTTTCAAAACCAAAACAAGCTTTCTATATTCAATTGATCATCTTCTCAATGCTTTAGTTTTCATTAAGCTCATAATAATTATCAATTCCTAGATATTTATAGGGCACTTCCTCTTAGTTATTATTATGATATACAAAATTACCTCTTTATCTTTATAATCAAACTTTAATGTTAGATAATATTTTTTTAGGCTAAATTTTCATTGCCTCTAAAACGATAATATTACTAATAATATAAGTTTACATTAACTATATAAAGATTAATTGAATCCACACACCAAAAATCAATACCAACCCCAAATTTTAATACTATGTAATGTATAAAGAATATCCAAAGATATAATGGAAAAATAATCTGTTTTTCTCCTTTCTCCCTGACTACTTCGAGACGAGCATGTTGTATATGGGAAAACAGAGTAATAGATCAAATAGATCTGTAATGAGTTTTTTCTTTCTATCCCAGATTAAATTACTAAATACATAAATTTATAAATTACATAAATACATAAATTTAATTTGAGAATATAGTAATGAGAAAATAGCATCACACATTGTCACGTTTTGTGATTACTCCTCCCACCTAAAAAAAATCTCAATGCGTATGCCAGCAAACATCATGTTTAAAACTGTGAAACCGGGTCACCTCACTAAGGCTACACTATCGCAATATTCGCATTTTTGTGACACGAAAAATTACTGAAGTGAACTTACAGTTTCATAAGAGTCCAACCGTGGAGTTTGTGCAAATAGAGCACTCCTTACAAAATCCAAAATAAATATAATATCCTCCATTGAATAGTTGTACGCTTCAAGCTACATTACACCATACCACAATCGCCACAACCCAGGCCCTGCTGAAAACTCTGTAGTTTATTGCAAGTTGTAGAACTAAGTGCTTATCCGGCCCCACCAAATCAGAAGGGCTTGTCTCTCCACTTTGTTGAAAATAGCAAGTCCCAACCCATAATAATTATGCCATTGATAACATTCTTAGGAGTAGCAACCTATAAGAATGCACCATGAACAAGAAAGAGATTAAGAACATTAGTCTTGCAATATTGGACATCTGTTCCCACCGCGGGCACCTGAAATGCACAATCTGGATAAATGATAGGCAATGCTATCTTGTCATGTCAGTGTTGGTGAAATAACAATGGAGAAAAAGCAAATCCACTTCCTGTCATTTATATTATTATAATATTGTGGTCGAGAGTGAGACCTCCATTGGTCTTTAAAATCATAGATGAAATCATTTATTAATGCTAAGTGGAAGTGCACGCGCTGGCCTGCGATTGATCATATTTCTGAGTAAAAGCTATAAATTGAATCACTGGAATTCTCCAAGTTCATATACTCATAGTTGTAACTTGTAGTTGAGACTATCAGACGTCCATAGCAAGCAATGGCATTCTATTTCGCAAAGTTGCTTTCCCTCCTCCTCGTTCTGACTGCTGTTTTGGGAGCAAAAGCGGCAGGTCAATGTGTAGTTGATTCGGAGGCGGCGAAATTGGCACCGTGCTATGAGGCCGCTCAGAACGCAAACGCTCCCGTCTCGGCCGGATGCTGCAACGCTGCCCACAAATTATCCACCAATCCCGCCTGTCTCTGCTCCGTCTTGCTTTCCAAAACAGCCAAAGCTGCAGGGATCGATCCCGCGGTCGCCATATCCATTCCCCAGCGCTGCCAATTCTCCGACAGACCCGTTGGTTACAAATGCGGAGGTAAAATAACAGTAGCGAGATTGGTTATTTTATATATACATGCTTGCACTTCACTTTTCATCTTCCTGAAAAGAATTCTACCAAATAACGATGGTATTTTTTTTGTTGGCAGCCTACACTATGCCCTAAAGAGATCAACGATCGGCCACCCTGCCTACATGAATAAGATATGAATAAGATATCGAGGATCAAGCATACTATGTAAACAGGGCTGGGTTAGGCTGAGTTGAGATTCCCTGCATTGATATAGTATTATGTGAGATGTAGTGTAAACGTATGCATGTGTCCTTGGCTTCTTAATGTGAATGCAAAAATAATGGAGCCGTATGTTTGTAATCTATGGTGTGCTGTTTTAAATCAAACTGTTGATCGCTCAAGGTTGTGTTTTGATATTTAATAACATAACATATCAAGGTTGTGTTTTTATGTTAGTAACATAACATATGATATTAATTATTTGTTTTTAATTTAAATATGTTAGTTTTTATTTAAATGAAAATTATGATAAGTCTCATCAATGTTGAAATTTCATTAGAATCTTACTTATCTTAATTTATTTATTTATTTGAACTTTTTGGAGTTTAACATTGTCTTTTACTAAACTTTTTACAAGCACATGGACAGCTTGTCCAATTAATGTATGAACACATTTCCTTTTGGTAAATAGCAACATAACGTGAAAGCCCCAAGGCAACATAATCATTCTACAAGGTCAATATCCAAATGTATGGTCAGATTTCAGGACCAAAGATAAAAGATAAAGGTGGTTGAATTTGGGCTAAGAAATCGGATCGGATTTTTCTCCACTTTAGGTAGTGTTTGAATAAAGGAAGATGAAATTGTTTTGTGTTTGGAGTCTAAACTAATAATTTTTTTCATTAAGGCTAAATTACTAATTTAATATTTTAGAAAGCCTCCAAAATTAGTGATTGATCCTTGATGTGTATGTGGGAAAAAATCCATTCTAAACTTGAAGGAACTTTCAAAAATGTATTTTTTGATTGATTGACCTATGAAGATAAATCTCTAGGTTGGAATGACACGATGCTTCTTAATCTAGAATCCTATCTAATTGATATTTTTATTCAAAAATTTACCTTCAATTTGGAAATTTACCACTTTTCCATTTTTTTCTTTATGAACCTAATGATTTTCCCCAAAAGAAAATTTCTCACTTTCAATTATTCTCTAGCTTATAAATGGAGCGATTCAACCATTGGAATGAAATGAGTGATTGGCATGGTTTTCAAATTTATTTTTCAAAGTGTAACTCCTGGAAGATAAATTGTTGGGGATTTTTAAGATCATGTCTTGTTTTCTTTTCTTTAGTTCTCTTTCCTTACATACTATCAACCCACTTATTCAGTATCTCACTACCTCTTTTCGTCTCCATAATGTTTTGACGGGTTCATCTTGTCTAGAGGCATCCCAATAAGAAAGAAACCATTTCTTCCATTGTTGGAGTGATGCATAGTGCCCAAACACACAAGAGAAATGTAGTTCACCTTTAAGAAATTGATAGATAATATATTTGGGGTTTCTGGCTATGTTTTCATGTTTTAATGGTAGTGTATTTGCAATGCACAAATGAGATTCTTTAACCCTCCATCTATGCATTTTTATATCTGAAGCAAAGGTGTTTTCCAAAAAAATTCATCTCCCAAGAAAAATGGTTTCCCATTGCCACATTGTATGGAGAGTTTCTAAACAATATTGAAATCAAGTTATATGCAAAGAAATTACATCTTAGGTTTCCAACTCACTAGGAAAAAAAGGAAATAAGATTTGGTAGCCAAGGATAGGAGAAGGATGGGTTGAACATTATCTAGAGTATTGATGATTTTCTATTGCAAATAAGGGAAATTGGAATGTAGACTATCTTCATTGGATGCATACAATGGCTTAACAATCCCTATTCAACCTTTACACAAGAAGCACCAAGATTTGAATAGTGTAAGATATCCAAAGTGAAGTCACTATTGTTGCCGGGTTCTTTATCTATCCCTTCACATAGTTCTACGCTTGACCCTTCGACTGCATAGCCCAAGTTGGATTAAGGAAGTTGTTTTCCGCCCATGTTAAAACCCTAATTAATTGTAAACCCTTATTAATAAATCTCATGGAAAAAATCATATTCTATCCAAACAAAAATAATTTAAAGCTAAAATCTCATCAATTAAACCATATGGAAACCTAGGACTCCCCATATTCGCCCTCTTTTATTCATCTAGAAGGTACAACCTACATTAATTCATGGTTTCAGGTTTTACATGCTAGCTCCATCAACATCTATTGGTTCAAGAATGAGCAATGATTCAAGTGCTAAAACAAATTATATGTAAAACGACCATTGTCTTATTTCCAAGTTTAATTTTGTTTAAAATCATGGCTTATATAGGTTAGTTGTTCTTTCATTTCATGTGGTTTCTTGCTTAGAATCATAAGGAATGAATCTCCATCTACAACATAAATGTTTCACTAAATTGTGTCGAGCCCCAAGTCTCGACTTAATAAGGAATTATTGAGGCCTCCTTGGAACTTGTTTCAATCATATAACAAGAAGATGTAGATAATGAGAGGTCATCTTCATTTACAAGCAAGGTTGAACATGCTCCTCCTCACAAAGTATTGGAATGAAACTCATCTCTCTAGTTGAAACACTCGATTTTTATTCCTTAAGAGAATTGGCCATCTGAGACAGGATTAAAGGAGCATTATGTAATAATGAAGAATCATATACGATTATTGTTAGACATTATTTAACTCCGATAATTTTATAAAAAAAAATATTTGGCTTTAAAAATATTTTTCTTTTATCTTTATATGATTAGTTGTTTTTTTACTCTTCATATTCTATTCTACGTCTATTCCAACTCGACCATTTGCATAGGCGCAACTATTCACACAATTGCAGGTTTCTTTATCGTGTATGTGTGAAGAGAGCAGGTTTCTTTATCATTTATGTGTTCAATCTCTTCACACACAATTCTATGCCTGATCTTTCACAGTGTTCTAGGATCAATCTTTCACTCAAAGTTCTAGGCTCTACGCTTCACACAATTTCACATCTTCAATATTGCTTATAGAAATAAATTCTCACTTTGATAGGTTAATACACACGAAGTTAGGAATTACCATCCCTCACTAATGTAGTTATGAAAGGAAAAACCGAAATAGGTGTTTGACTATTTCTTTTTTACTACAAAAGGGAATTTCTGCAAATTGATCCTCACTTATTCTATCAACCATTACCCTATTCTAAAACAAGGAGGATGGTAAAATTAACGTAACACACCTAAAAATAGTAAAAATAAATAAAATTACATGTATTGATTTTATCATAATATACTAGAAAAATACTCATGTTCTAAAATAAGCAAGTTATTATTATCTTCATCTTGTCTTTTATGTCAGGTTTTATCTGTTGAGGTGAATCCCAGCTCCTTTCAAAACCTTTAGTTACAATCACATGTGATGTTTTCAGTTTTCCTGCTTTTATATTTAATAGTTTTTACTAGGGCTCTAATTTCCCTAAGGATGGGGAGACTATCCCTGGTCTTGATCCCATCCAATATGTAATATAATTATTGGAGTGGTTTAAATGACTTAGGCCTAACCATATCCTAATCCTATGATATGTGTTGTGACCCTCCCCTTAAGCGTGATGGCTTGGGGTTTGTAAGACATATGGTACTAACCATATAGTAATCCTTCATTATAATATAATGCAGAGGATAAAATTTTAAAGCAATTATTTTTTTGGCATATTATATGGTTATGTTATGGCATGTCTTACACCATGTCTTACGATGTAAAGGTTCTTGGCATAAAATAAAAGATTTTATATGATACATTTGCGCCATGGTTCATACGATATGCTATAAGGTTGCTTGATCAATTTTGGAAATATGATTTGAACTTCGATTTTATAACCTTCATGCAATGATTAAGTCCCATGATTGTTGTGGTCATGTCTTAAAGTGGTATTGTGGTTGACTTAAATGTTGTCCTCAATATGAGTTGACAACGCAATCAGGCTCTTGAGGTGGCCTGGGAAGTAATCTCGTCCTTAAACCTATACATTGGGATTGTAAGGGTTTTTACAGGGTTTTAATATGTTATTGGTTGTCAGAACCCTCGTTATCACAAAGGTTGTTTTGTTCACAAGCTATCGAGAGCTGAAGGCTCTGCTCTGTAATGGTTTTAGGGTTCCTGGTTTAACGTTGTGTTAATGGCACTATGCTTTGACCCTTCTGAGGTTTTTTGGTCTCGCATGGATTCCTCAATGGTCTGCATTCCATGAATTGCGCCTCAAACGAATCATGTTATTCTTTGTCCACGCGAACTATTTGCTAACACATAATAAGGTCTTGGAAATCATCTATGTAATTTATATGGTATGAAATCCATTGTTTACATAGTTTACTGATAAACGTTTGTTTTGGTTGCAAGAAGAGGAGGGATAAGGGTACTCCGAAGGATCCTGCCCTTTACCATCTCTGTAACACGCCCAAGGTAGGTTAAAACATTACAGTTGTTTACAGTTTCCTGTATGTTAAAATGTTTAATACATTTTTCTGACCTTAATATTTATATGTTGTAGGTTGAGGGCGCTAGGGAGGGAGGCGACAGGGTCACCTCCTCCCACACCTGCGTTTTTAAACACCCATGTAATCTATGTTTAAAATTTTCATTTATTAAACTTTACATTATGGAAACAGTCTTCATTTCATTGATTGGTGTAAATATTGGTTGCAAGTAATGCTTTGTATGAGCATGGGGCTGAGAATGGAAGCTACAATAGTTTTTTTTAGATAAGTTTTCCCTTGTGTTTAACAATATTTAAAAAACAATAGGTTTCTTTATCATTTATGTGTTCAATCTCTTCACACACAATTCTATGCATGATCTTTCACAGTGTTCTAGGATCAATCTTTCACTCAAAGTTCTAGGCTCTACGCTTCACACAGTTTCACATCTTCAATATTGCTTATAGAAATAAATTCTCACTTTGATAGGTTAATACACACGAAGTTAGGAATTACCATCCCTCACTAATGTAGTTATGAAAGGAAAAACCAAAATAGGTGTTTGACTATTTCTTTTTTACTACAAAAAGGGAATTTCTGCAAACTGATCCTCACTTATTCTATCAACCATTACCCTATTCTAAAACAAGGAGGATAGTAAAATTAACGTAACACAACTAAAAATAGTAAAAATAAATAAAATTACATGTATTGATTTTATCATAATATACTAGAAAAATGCTCATGTTCTAACATGAGCAAGTTATTAATGTCTTCATCCTGTCTTTTATGTTGGGTTCTGTCTGTTGAGGTGAATCCCAGCTCCTTTCAAAAACTTCAGTTACAATCACATGTGATGTTTTCAGTTTTCCTGCTTTTATATTTAATAGTTTTTACTAGGGCTCTAATTTCCCTAAGGATGGGGAGACTGTCCCTGGTCTTGATCCCATCCAATATGTAATATAATTATTGGAGTGGTTTAAATGACTTAGGCCTAACCATATCCTAAGCCTATGATATGTGTTGTGACCCTCCCCTTAAGCGCAATGGCTTGGGGTTTGTAAGACATATGGTACTAACCATATTGTAATCCTTGATTATAATATAATGCAGAGGATAAAGGTTTAAAGCAATGATTTTTTTGGCATATTATATGGTTATGTTATGGCATGTCTTACACCATGTCTTACGATGTAAAGGTTCTTGGCATAAAATAAAAGATTTTATATGATACATTTACACCATGGTTCATACGATATGCTATAAGGTTGCTCAATCAATTTTGGAAATATGATTCGAACTTCGATTTTATAACCTACATGCAATGATTAAGTCCCATGATTGTTGTGGTCATGTCTTAAAGTGGTATTGTGGTTGACTTAAATGTTGTCCTCAATATGAGTTGACAATGCAATCAGGCTCTTGAGCTGGCCTGAGAAGTGATCTCGTCCTTAAACCTATACATTGGGATTGTAAGGGTTTTTACAGGGTTTTAATATGTTATTGGTTGTCAAAACCCTCATTATTGCAAAGGTTGTTTTGTTCACAAGCTATCGAGAGTTGAAGGCTCTGCTCTGTAATGGTTTTAGGGTTCCTAGTTTAACGTTGTGTTAATGGCACTATGCTTTGACCCTTCTGAGGTTTTTCGGTCTCGCATGGATTCCTCAATGGTCTGCATTCCATGAATTGCGCCTCAAACGAATCGTGTTATTCTTTGTCCACGTGAACTATTTGCTAACACATAATAAGGTCTTGGAAATCATCTCTATAATTTATATGGTATGAAATCCATTGTTTATGGAGTTTACTGATAAACGTTTGTTTTGGTTGTAGGAAGAGGAGGGATAAGGGTACTCTAAAGGATCCCACCCCTTACCCTCTCTGTAACATGCCCAAGGTAGGTTAAAACATTACAGTTGTTTACAGTTTCCTTTATGTTAAAATGTTTAATACATTTTTCTAACCTTAATATTTATATGTTACAGGTTGAGGGCACTAGAGAGGGAGGTGACAGGGTCACCTCCTCCCATGCCTACATTTTTAAACACCCATGTAATCTATGTTTAAAATTTTCATTTATTAAACTTTACATTATGAAAACAGTCTTCATTTCACTAACTGGTGTAAATATTGGTTGCGGGTAATGCTTTATATGAGCATGGGGCCAAGAATGGAAGCTACAATAGTTTTATTTAGATAAGTTTTCCCTTTTGTTTAACAATATTTAAAAAACAAAAATCCTTAGGGTTTACCTTGCAGAGGCTTTAGCCGCCACTTTCTTTAACAATGTTTTTAAATGCACAGTATTTGTTCTTAATGCTTTGTGATAGGGTTTGGGTGCCATCTCGGATGGAAAATCCCATGCTCTTACAATGTTTAATGATGGTTTTTAAAGAAAATAATGTGGAAGCCATCTTAGATGGTCTTACAACCACTTCTATGTATGCAATTTGATTTTGATAAGAAATGACCCAGCCCTAGGGTCTATATGATTTGTGTTATGAGTTTTACTTGTAAATTATTCTTTTGTTGTGCTTTATTTAATTCAATGGATTCCATCCTCTCGATGGTATTACGACCATGAACATGGTAGATAAAACATAATTGTAAAGATGCCTCCATATGTAATATACTGGAGTATGAAGTAGATGATTAAATTTTGCATTATGTGTTTAACCTTTGCGTAAATGATGGTAGCCATTATATGGAATTACAACCATTTATTTATTTTACTTGGCGTTTCTTTTAAGTTATTACAATCCATAGGTTCTTCGCTTTCCTATGGAGTAAATACAATATTTTATTAAGTCTTGGTTTCCATCAACGATAGGATCTAATGTCGGTCCTTGAGAAACAAAGATTTTCTTTAGCGATTTGGTTTTGATATGGAATCGTAGTTGCAACAACTAGCGTGTGTGCCTACGATTGTGTTTTGAATTTGATTTACTTGTATCCGCACTTCGTTTACTTTGTGGATCTATAGTATAATTATGACAATTTGTTTCTATCTTCGATGCGGTTATGTCTGTTTGCATGGATTTCAGAATGCTTGTTGAAGTAATTACATGTCTTGATAATAGAGATAACTAATGGATATCGCATTGATTTCCTATGACCTATCATGTGCAAATTGATTTAGATTATTTAACTTTCCTTCCAGATTTATTTACTGTAGATCTATGATCTAGATACGAATAATTACTTACAGATCCTCGATCCAAATGGGACTAAATACATGTAGATCTGTAAGGGATCTGTTTATAATTTTAGTATGTGTATTATGTAAGTGATTATCTATGTATTAGTTATGTTGTAAGTTTATTTATAGAATTTTGGTTCTGTATATTAATCAGATTCTATAATAAGATATTAATATGTTTCTAGATATGTATAGAACTAGATTTTATATAAAAAATTGTTTTACAGAATCGAATACAAATTATTCCTCCCTCTCCCTAGATCATGAGATATTTAAATTTATACTAACAACAATTAGAAGACTTGGTGATTCTACTTACTACCAGTTTCAATTTATAGACTAGGAAATAAATATAAAGGAAAAGAGTGCAGAGATACATTAAATAAATCTATCACATAATAAAGAATTAGATATAATCGATAACATATCCTTTAAGCACAGAATTCAATTTTCAGCATATAACCAGTAAAAAAAGAAAATCATAACTCAAGTATGGATTCCTGATCTAAGAAATTCCCTAATTACTATTTAATATTTATAATCAAACATAACTGAATAAAAACTGACAAATGAAACTAGGATAATCGATGCATACTAGGTTTTAATTTAACCATTTCATATCTAGAATCAAACATTCTACTGTAAATTTAAAACATAGAATAAGAACGTGGCACCACTGCTTGGAAAAATCCTGCCATGCTCCATCTCTTGCATTCTCATATTTAATCCCCATCTAATGATATCCTCATGCTGCTCATGGGCATACTATTAAATAGTATTTTTCCTAGGACTTGGTCATTTATGAACCTCCTTCTCTTTAGCATTCAACAAGGAGTTGTGACCTAATTTTGGGGGATGATGCCTTTTGCATCTTGAGATCTCAGTCAATGGCTTCAGTCACTTATATTTTCCTCTTGTGGGTCATCAAACACTCTTTAATAGCTATTTCCACTTATGTTCCCCTTCAGTATCTTCTATTAATAAGAATAATTCATTACAAATGTTTTATTTTTGAATTTGTGTCAAAAATAATAAAAATGATAATTAAAGTATTTTTCAACAGAATTAATAATAAATTATTAATTTCAGGTGCATTACATACATCTCCCCTTAGAGGATAACACCGCCCTTAGTGTTACTTGCTTTCTTCTTTATTCTTCCATTTCATCAGCTCAGAATAAGACTGGATATGCCTCTCACATATCACTTTAGAGTTCCCAAATAGCTTCTTCCAAACTAAGGTGCTTCCATTGCACCTTGACTTGTCTGATGGTACAGTTCCAGAGTGAAAGTTTTGTCATGTCGAGAATGTGCTCTGGTCCCGCCTAGAACTCTCCTTTAGGTTCCACCTAGATCACATTCCAATCGATCACATGAGAATCATAATGAGTATATATTTTCAAAAATAAAAACATGAAACACATTATGCACTTTAATAGTGGACGGTAGGGCTAACTGGTACGCAACCGACCTTACTTTAGCCAAAATTCAAATGGCCTGCAATACCTGGGTGCCAACTTTGAATACTTTCCCAATCTCAAGGAACGTTCTTTGGATTTTCATTTATGTACACATGTTCACCCACATGGAACTCCCTTGGAGTTCCTTTTAGGTCAACATAAATTTTCTTCCTCTCCTGGGAAGCATTTATATTTTGTTGTACTTGTTTCATTGTTATCTCCATATCTTTTAATAAATCAGGTCGTAGTATTAACCTATCAACTTGACCACTCCATGAAATTGGAGTGATACATTTGTGTCCATATAAAAATTCAAAAGGACTCATACCCACATATACTTGAAAATTATTATTGTAAGAAAATTCCACTAAGTGTAGGTAGTCTTCCCACTTGCCTAGTTTTGCCATGACATACATTCTTAGCATGTCCTCTAGGACTTGGTTTACTCTTTTAGTCTATCAATATGTTTGTGGATGATATGGAGTACTAAAACTTAGTTCTGTGCCTAACCCCTTAAACAAAGCTTTCTAGAAGTTACTTGTAAATTTTGCGTCTCTATCTGAGACTATTACTTTTGGTACTCCATGTAACTTGAATATCTCTCATAAAAGTATCTGCAATGTCAACAACTTTATAGGTAGAATTAACAGGAATAAAATGAGCATCCTTGCTTAACTAATCAACTACGACCATAATTGAATCATATTGTATGAAATTCTTCGGTAGGCTTGTTATAAAATCCATACTAATTGTTTCCCACTTCCATTTTGGAATGGGTAGTGTCTGCAATAGTCATGTTGGATGTTGATGTTTTTCCTTAACTTGTTGACATTCTATGCACTGAGATAAGTATTATGCAACTCCTTTCTTCATGTTTGGCCAAAAGAAATCTTTTATGGTCATGGTAATCATCTTCTAGTATCCAAGATGTCCAGAATACAGTTGTTTATGTAGTTCATCCATGATTGTAAGTTTGATTTCCTCTATATTTGGCATGTAACACCTACTTTTATGCAGCAACAGTCCTTTTTTATTTAGGTTAAAATATGTTTTTACTTTATTCTTTTAATTTTTGGTAGTATTTCCTTTTAAAATTTGATCCTGAATTTTTCGCAATTAGGATCTGATTTTATAGATTAGATTCATAGCTGCTTCTAGCAAATAATAGATTTTTGTAACGACTCAAGGCGTCTACAATTTTTTTCCTTTACTTTTATGTGTTTGATTTCAAAATCATATTCACTTAAGAAGGAAAACCATCTTTCATGTCTTAAATTTTGGTGATCAAATAAATATTTAAGACTTATGTTATCCAACATAAACTGAAATTTCCTTCCAATTAGGTAATGTCGCCACATTTTTAAGGCATGAAATATTCCAGCAAGTTATAAATCATGCGTAGGATAATTATTTTCATGTTCCTTTAGTTTTGTATATTCGTATGCCACAGCATAATTTTCTTTTATTAAAGCCACACCTAATCCTTATTTACAAGTGTTTGTAGATACGAAGAAATCCTTGAAAGGATCAACAATCTTTATCATCAAGGAAATAGTTAGTAGATGTTTTAGTTTATTAAATCTTTCCATACACTTTTCAATGCACTTAAACTTTTTACCATTCTTCTTCAATGAAGTTATGGGGTAGGAAATCTTAGAAAATCCTTCGATGAACTTCCACTAGTATCCGAGAATCCCCATAAATGATCTTATGCCGGTTACCTTTTCAGGAATCGACCATTCAGTGATGGATTTGACTTTGTCGAGGTTGTTAGATATTCCATCCTTGGACACTACGTTTCAGAGGTAATGAATCCTATCCTTAAACAAATCACATTTATTGAACTTAGCATACAACTATTTTTCTCTTAGTACTTGCAGAATTATCTTTAAATGTTCTTTATGTTCTTGTTCATTCTTTGAGTAGATGAGTATTTCATTTATGAAGACAACTACAAATTTATCTGCATAATTAATTAAAATTTTGTTCATTAAGCGCATTAATGTAGGAGGTGTGTTTGTCAACCCAAAAGGCATATCAACAAACTTGTACTGACTATATCGGGTCCTAAATGCAGTTTTAAAGATGTCATCATCTTTAATTCACACTTGATGATAGCTAGACCTTAAGTCTATCTTTGAAAAGATAGTTTCTCCATGGAATTGATCGAATATATTTCCTATCCATGGTAGTGGGTATCGATTTTTAATTATCATTTTATTTAGCTATCGATAGTCTCTCTACAACCTTAAGGTTTTGTCTTTCTTTTTCACAAATAAGACAGGTGCTCCCTAAGGAGAAACACTAGGTCGAATATGCTTTTTATCAATCAATTCTTGTATTTGATATTTTAGCTCTGTAAGTTCTATTATGTTGATTCAGTAAGGATATTTTGATGCTAGTACCTCTTCGGGTATCAGATCAATCGTGAAGTCAATGTCTCTTTTCGAAGGAAGACCACGAACTTCTTCCAGAAAGATGTATTCAAACTCCATCAATACTTGTATGCCTTCTAGTTTAAGTTTATTTTCATTATCAATATCATTAATTTTATAAACATCAATTACTTTACATCATTTTCTTACAGATCTTTTCATTTGTGGAGCAAATATCTCTCCGATTGTAACTTTCCTAGGAATTGCTTTTACTTTTATAGTGGTTCCAGCATCGTTTGTACAGGTAAAGATTTTGGAAAAATAATTTAACATTACTTTATGTTTTCTTAGCCAATCCATTCATATTAATAGATCATAGGAACCTAAAGGAACAAAATTCAAATCAACATGCATAATGAAATCATTCATTAACAATTCAAAGTTCTTAATAAATCTAGTAACTTTACGTTTAGTAATGGTAGTTAATCGTACCATCCACAACTTATCAAACTTTTCTGGTACTAATTTACATAATTCAACTATTCTAGATGATATATAACTTAGACTTGCACTTGGATCAATCAAAGTGTAAATATATTGATTGTTTATCATACCTTCGATCTCGACCATGGAACTCTGATGGTTTGCTTACTAATTTTCCAAAGCAACGTAAATTTTGGGCATGCTCCTTTCTGTGTCTCCAACTGTAACTGCTTCCTGAATGGAGTGAACATTAAATTTGTTCTTTCTTACTAGGAAGTCCTTAAAGTAGTGTGGCTCATCACACTCCCAACATTTTAAGAGTTGTTTTTGTTTAGTGTTCTTGTTAAAAGCAGTAGAAGGTTCTTTTACTACATAATTTTGTGGCTTAAAATTTTTGTAGTTATTACCTTGATACCCCTTATAGTTATTCCCTATTTTTTTGTGGAATTTATTATATTTCTTTCTTGGATCAAATTTATTTTTCCTTTTATTCTTCTAAGTTGGTACACTTTCTCTCTTATTTTTATTTTGGTCGTAACAAAAATTTGTCTTTCCCGTCACTTCCTCTATCATCTTCAGATTGTCATACTCAATTCGTTCTTTGAACATGATAGGAAAACAACTGAGAAAGTGTTGTATTTTAGTTTTTTCATCAATTATGTATGGTACATAATGAATTAGGCTCAAAAATTTACTACGGAGCTCTTTAATAGTCATAGCTCCTAGTCTTAACTCATAAAATTCTTTTTTCTTCTCTTTGTAGTACTATTCTGACAAGTATTTTCTCTTAAAATTCTTTTTAAAAGTTTTCTAAGTTACATATATTTCCTTTATTCCATTGAATTTCTTTATCTTCTACCACCATATATCTTCCTTTCCAGCCTAAAACTATATATGGAAATTTTATATTTTAGTTTGTCAGAATAATTGTATATTTGGAAATACTTATTCATCCTTAATAACCAGGCTTCTGCTTCTTCACCTTTGGTTGGTGCAATCATTCGTTCCAGGTAACGCTAGGTACATGCATGGAGCTAAGAGTGGAAACTACACCAGTTTTTTTAAGATAAGTTTTCCCTTTTGTTTAATAGAATTTACAAAATGAAAACCATTAGGGTTTACCTTATAGAGGCTTTTGCGGCCACTTGATTCAACAATGCTTTTAGATGCACTATATTTTTTCTTAATTCTTTTCGATAGAGTTTGGGTGTCATCTCGGATGGAATTACTCCCATACCATTACATTGTTTAACTATGGTTTTTAAATAAATGAACATCGAATCCATTCGGGATGGTATTCCAACCACTTCCGTGTATGCTATTTTATTTTTATAAGAAATGACCTAGCCCTAGGGTCTATGCAATTTATGTTATGAGTTTTACTTGTAAATTATGCTTGTGTTCTGTTTGATTTAATTCAATGGATTCCATCTTCTCGATGGCCTTACAACCATGAACATGGTAGATAAAACATAATTGTAAAGATGCCTTCCTGTGTAATATAGTGGAGTATGAAGTAGACAATTAAATTTTGTATTATGTGTTTAACCTTTGTGTGAATGATGGTAACCCTTATATGGACTTATGGCCATTTCTCTACTTTACTTAGTGTTTTTTTAATTTATTACGACCCATTGGGTCTGCAATTGCATGTAAATTGAATACAATATTTTATTAAGGCTCATTTGTCATCAACGATGGGATTTAATGCCGATCCTTGTGAAATGAATACTTTCTTTAGTGATTCAGTTTTGATATCGAATCATAGCTGCAATAGCTAGTGTGTATTCCTATGATTGTGTTTTGGATTTGATTTACCTGTATCCGCACTTTGTCTACTTTGTGGATCTATAGTTTAATTATGACTGTTTATTTGTTTATTCAATCTGGTTATGTCTGTTTACATGGATTTAGAAAGCATTGTTTAAGTAATTGCATATCTTGATCATAGAAATAACTGATGGAGCTCATCTTGATTTCTAGTGACCTGTCATGTGTAAATTGATTTAGATATTTAACTTTCCTTCCAGCTTTATTTACTGTAGATATGTGATATGGATAGGTTTAATTACTTAAATATTCTCGATCTAGATGGGACTAAATACATGTAGATATGCCAAAGGGATCTGTTTATTTTATTATGTTTATTATGTAGATGATTATCCATGTATTAGCTATGTTGTAAGTTTATTTATAGAAGTTTGGTTATGTATATGAATAAGATTATGTAATAAGATATTAATACGTTTCTATATATGTATAGAACAAGACTTTAGATATAAACTTGTTGTTTTACAAAATGGAATAGAAATTATTCCTCCCTCTATCTAGATCATGAGATATTTAAATTTATACTAACAACCATTAGAAGACTTGGTGATTCTACTTACTATTTCGATTTATAGACTAGGAAATAAATATAAAGGAAAAGAGTGGAGAGATACATTAACTAAATATATCGCATAGGAAAGAATTAGATATAATCAATAACATATCCATTAAGCACAAAATTCAATTTTCAACATATAACTAGTAAAAACAAAATCCTGACTCAGGTATGGTTGTATGATCTAAGAAATTTCCTAATTACCATTTAACATTTATAATCAAACATAACTGAATAAAAATTGATAAATGAAACTAGGCTAATCGATGCATAGTAGGTTTTACATTAACCATTTCAGATCTAGAATAAAAAAAATTCTATTGTAAATTTAAAACATAGAATAAGAACATGGCACCATTGCTGCGAAAACAAAAGTGGAAAATCTCTTCCTCCCAACCAACTCCCAGAGCAGCCAAGTTACTTGCTCAAGAACCCACGAGCCTGTTCGTTGAGCCACAAGAGTAAAATGCTTCATTGTTCCATCTCTTGCATTCTCATATTTAATCTGTGTCTAATGTTATCCTCGTTCAACCACTTGTATTTTCCTCTTGTGGGTCAGCAAACACTTTTTAACAACTATTTCCACTTTTGTCCCCCTTCAATATATTTTATTAATAAGAATAATTCATTACAAATGTTTTATTTTTTACTTTCTGTCAAAAATAATTAAAGTAATAAAAATAATAATTAAATTATTTTTCAGGAGAATTAATAATAAATTATTGATTTCAGGTGCATTACAATTAATGCATTGCTTACTTATGTGATTCCTAGCCTCCATGATCCTAAATTGTAGACTGGCACTAGAATCATGGTTTACCCCGTTGCAAGATGCAACCTTAAATCCCAAGGGAACATCGGTTACGAATCTATGAAGGGTAAACATTACATGATAGAAATGGCCATCCAAAAATGAGCTAAATAAATAATAAAAACCCTAGCTCCTCAAAAAAACAAATAAAATTACTACTAATACATTGGGGGAAATGGGATCATCTTACCGAGAAGAGAAATGGAATAATACACTTCTTTCTCCACTCTAGCGGAAAAAAACTCCAAATCCCTATAGCCGGAGATGAAATTCGATTATCGAGGGGATCATTAAGAGTCAAGGCTCCATTACACCGTGACTTGCTCAACCAAAACTCATATAAATGGCTCTCACAGGGAAATTTTCAAACCATTAGGAAGAATCATGGGTAATTGGGAACCAATGTAGAAGCTAGAAAAAACAAATCAAATATATATTGAATGAGCTCACTGCTCCCTAAACCAAGAAATGCCAATTCTGAATTATTTTCTAGTCAAAATTTTGAGGGATATTTCTTTGTACCTAGATGTTCATGCATACAAACACACAGTGATGTGCTTATTTTAAAGAAGTAGTCTCCTAATCAAGAGGCAAGCAAGACAGAGAAATTCTGCATCCTATTATCAATGGCAAAATGACTCTGTCGAGGATCTAGATAGCTCTCGAGTACACTTGCTTTCTTATCCACTAAAGTATCTATAGATGAATTTGATTTCCAATAAGAATATTATGCCCGGTGAAAATAATGGAGGGATACATATTTCAATTTTCTCCCACTTGAAGATCCATGTTTATAGGAAAATCTCCCTAAAATTTCCCAAGATCCCATCTTCATAGGTTGTGAATATGCGATTGTGAACCCCCATGGCCAGTATACTTGCAATTTTGCAAAAATGAAGGCCTATGGGTTGTGGCTTTCCAATAGTCAAAGTCTGTACTCTGGAGACTGGAATTGTGTGGCGTGCAAGTGCCACTTCCAATGATGCCACAACTTGGTGCATCTCACTAATAATATGAACCCTAGAATTTTTCATTTAATGCCATTCACCAATCACATTTATGCATTCACATGGATGGTTCTCGGTGGACACTGGATTGTTGAGTCTAGAGTCCCAATGTAGCAGCCCCTATTCGGAGAGTCAAATACTCCTACTACCTAGTACATTCAACTTCCCATCGAATTCCAACTCTGACACCAACTCTATGATTAAAGATCTATTAGAAACCATGTTTATTAACTCCAATTGTATAATTAATGATTAATTTATTAAAAATATGATTAGTAAACAAAATTGATATAATAATATTTTCAATTATTTTTTATAATGCATTTTTAAGTAAATATTCAATTTTATTTTCAAATTGATGTGGTAAGTTATGAATGCTTATTTTAAGCTTTTGAAGCATAGTACAATTACCATCAGTGCACCTACTTAAAATATTTAATATTTTTAATTAATTTAAAATAAATAAATTATGAAATTTTTTTATAAATTAATAAGTTAATTAAAATTAATTTTAATAAGTAATGATTTATTTTTAATAAATCATAACTATCAACAAATACTTATAATTATTTTATTAAAAAATTAAAATTCACTCATTATATCACTTAAAAAGATCGAATCTTGATGGAGAGAATAACTATTATTATTCATTCCTCCCAAACATCAAATCAGTTAGACTTCGCAACCATCGAAGCTACATTAAATAAACAACACAAATAATTATATAAGATATGTATCCTATATTGTAATTTAATATAATAAATTAAAATTTTATTTTAGCGAAGAGACCCATATATCATGGTTATTTTATTGATAAAATGCATATGACATGTTTTTATGCCGAAGGGTTTAAGCAATGGAGACATTAGTCTCAAGATTCCTTGTCACTCTATCCAATATAATTCCGACACGTGTCTCATTGATTTGGCGAATGGTGACTCGATAATTGTTGTGTCTCACGTGTCAAATGAGTGTTTGATGGTCGATTTTCCATTTTACAGATGGGTTTTTGCTTTTTGACCTCCTCGCACATTATAATCGATCAAATTCTCCGCTCTTCTATTCTCTGGACCTACAATATATAAAATTTAGTATAGATATATACACCATGTGTATATTTTATCTAAGATCATGTGTGATGGTGATGGATTATTTATTGAAGTTTTCACCTTGTTCGAGCCACATGAAGGGAGTGGGGATAGTTAAGAACCAAATCGAGCTTGTGAAGAGAAAGGATTGTGATAGATATGAAATTTCTCTGATTCCTATGAATCTATCGCTCGAGAAGGGTTTTAATCTTTTTATTAGGGTATGCAAGATCTTGACGTAGAAGAATGAGGAGGTCAAGTTGGTGGGATTGGTCAAGCCTTCTGGTGGGGGGGAAATATTTTTTTGGGGAAGGTCTTGAACTCTTTCCAAGCATCATTTCTATTTACATGGATAATTACAATTATTCCAGTCGATTGGTTGTTCCACCTTTACATAAAAGCATGTAAAACCTATACAGGGTTGACTTTACAAAATTTACTGATGTAGCTTAAACCCGATATCGTGCGACCCTATTTTATGTTCCTTCTATGTATTTTTTCTTTCCCACTATGTACATGGTCTTAGTGGGAAAACATGAGCGATCTTCCAAGAATCGCAGTGGAGGTAGTCTATGAAGAGGTTATTAAAGTTACCCAATTTGTAGTGGATTTGAAGAGAACAACGACACTCAATAGCCATGGAGATCTTGAATATTGCAGGAGCTCTTGTTTGTCTGAGTTAGAAGAGTAGCCCAGTATGGAAACATTGACATCTTTGGAGGAGTTGGGGGCAGATGGGTGTGTGAAGCTAAAACATGACTAAGAGGGTTAGAGCATGCAACAAATATTTGGAGAAATTGTGATCAAACGTGTGAAGCTAATGGATTTATCTTTCCCCTTTGTCACGATTTAGGGTTTGGAAGGTGTCAAATTGCAAAGAAATCCCTCTGATTTCTAGATCTTCCGAGGTATAATCAGTCTACATTTTACAGGTTTGAAATATTGTATGCTTTTTAGGATTGTTAAATGTTTCACAAGTTTCATGCATTCTATTAATTCACTATTTTGATGGTGGATCGTGACTTTTTTTACAGGGATTATGTTCCCATTCGTGAAGCCATGGTGAATACTGCAATCGAACTTCCTCCTAAAGGTGGCTTCATCTTTAATTTATGTAGGACATATGAAATGATCGCGAACAAAGGTGTTCATCCTCCTTCGTTCTATAAAATGAGAATGACCATTGTAGGCCTCATTTTCTAGGTGAGTTCCATTGTTACTACTCAATATCGTATCTTCATTTTCTTATGTTTTTTGTTCCCTTCTTATGTTCTAGGTTTTGGATTATATTGTAACCTTTGTCCTTTGCATGTCATTTGGAGTTTTTTTGTTGGTATGAATCGAAAGAATTATGTGGCTCTATACAAAAAAAAAATCCTTCCAATCAAGAGATACTTGCTTCTCGCCCAAGGTGACTTCATTTAGTATCTCATGTACATTGTGGGCCATGATATCTCTCAACCATCTAACACTATAAGATCATTCAAGCTTTTAGGGATACCAGAGAGTGCAATTCGTGCCTCTAATTCCCCATATGATGACTCATATATATTGGATAGGCTGAGAGTGAAGATGATCCCACCCTATAGTGGAGACAAGGGAAGGGATGTTTTCTCACTGGAATATAATTCAAGAGATCCTCTTAATACTATATTTACAGATATTGTGATGGAAACGTACCTTAAAATTTTTAACTTTCTTTGGAAGCTTAAACACTTGGAAAATGCTCTTAGCGCTACGTGGAAGACTATGAGTTTTTCTTGTCCTTCTAGTGTTTTTATGCTTTTTCTTTAACTGGTTTTCTGCACAGTGGGAATAATTTTTTCCAAAATTGAATTTTGTTTTGATCACTTGAGCGTATATGCAGATATCTATGTTGGTAGCAAATCGTTTCCTTCTATTCCAAATTTTTCCTTGAATATGTTGGAGGTATATTGAACTGAATCGATGAGTTCTGAATTTTTTTTACTACCTTGAGAGAATGTAAATAGTGTTGGGGGATTACTTGGAGAGTACGTCTATTTCATATGTTTTTAGGATTTATGAAGATATTCCCAAATAAGAAGATACCCCTTTCAATCCTTCACGATGTTAGCTTAATCATAAAACCATGTAGGTGAACATCAATCCATGCAATTAATTTCCTACATTCTTAATTCTTGGTGTTAAATCTTGTTGAGTTGTTGCAACGGTTAATAGTTTTAAGAACTTGAACTTGCCCAGATTTTTCCGAATGACTTTATTTTTATGACCTCTAGGCTCATGGAAAACATCTTTACTCTTGGCTTTGGTTGGAAAGCTTGATTCAAAATTGAGAGTGAGTTTTGTTTAGCATCCTTTGATTCTACAATTGCCTAATTATTTTGATAGAGCAATAGAAAAAAGGATAAAATTGGGCATTATTTGCAGGTATCCAGTGATGTGACATACAATGGGCACAAACTAGATAAATTTGTGCCCCAAAGAGCAATGACTTACATTATCCAACATGATTTTGTAACATATTTGTGAAATGACAGTGCGAGAAAATTTGGATTTCTCTCGATGATGAAAGGGGTTGGGACCAGATATGATACACTCTTTGATCATTCTTCTTTAAATGGATTACCTTCCTAGTTATGGTACAATTTGAGTGGTTTAATCGCTAAGAACATGTATCTTTAGGATTGTTCCAAATTACATTTGTTACACAGAGTAACAGGCAATCTCATACGTTAATTAACAAGGTATTTCATAAGTAATGTGGTTTCCTTAAATTAAATGAATTTTATTATTATTATAGTAATTAGAATATGAAAAATTAGTGAAAAGTTTGCACTGAGATTGATTGCGGTGATTGATCGATTTACAAATGTGTTGGTTGATCTTTCGAGAAGAGAAAAAAAAATTGGCATCAAGCCTAATCCAAATATTGATGTTTTTATGAAGGCATTAAAGCTATTATTCAAGGATTTTTAGAATTTATTTTTCTTCAGTTTGAATTCCACTTCTTAATCTTCTAGTCCCTTTCTGTAGGAGATCGCTTTGGAGGGGCAGGAAATGAGCCTGTTTACGGATTATATCCTTAAGGTAAGTGCATTTTTGTAACCGACATAATATCATTCATGGGGATAACTCGCTACTACTGAAAATTTTATTGAAGGATTTTCTAAGATAACCTGCCCCATAACTTCACTGCAGAAAAAAATTTTAAGAAATTTTATTGTAGTGAAAGATGTACTGAAATTTTAATAAACTAAAACACATGTTAACCACAAATCCTATCTTAAAAAATTTTGATCCTTTTAACGATTTTTTCATATGCACCGACACATGTAAAGAAGTATTAGGCAGGGTACTAATTCAATAATCTTATGCCATGGCCTACGAGTCTAGGAACTTAAAAGAACAAGATAATAATTATGCTACTCATGACTTAGAACTTTCTTTCATCATACATGCACCAAAAACATGGCGACACTACCTCATTGAAAGAATATTCTTGCTAATATCAGATAACACAAGTCTAAAGTACTTGTTTGAAGAACATAATCTTAATGCTAGGAAAGTAATTGGTTGTCATTTTTAAGTGAATATGATTTCAAAATAAAGAATACAAAGGGAAAAAAGAATAAAGTTGTGAACTCTTTAATTCGTCATGCAAACTAACTGTATATGAGCAACAGCTATGAGTCATATTTAGAAAATAAAATATTAAATGTAGAAAAGCCTTATAAGGAATACCAAATCCTAAAACAAAAGACTGCAGAAAATGAAAAAATCAAATAAAAACATATCTTATTTTTAATGGAAGAGGGCTATTACTACATAAATATATATTATATATACCAAATTCAACATATATTAAATTAACTGTTATCGATGAATTACACAAATGACCGTATTTACGACACCCCGAATACTAGAAAATGATCACTATGACAAGAAAATAATTATTTTGGCCTAATAGGAAAACATAAGTAGCATAATATTTATCACGTTGCATTGAATGTGAATAGATAAAGGATGAACATCAACATCCAACAGGATTACTGTAGCTACTACCCATTCCATAATGGAAATGGGAAGTAATCAGCATGGATTTCATAATAGGTTTATCTAAGATTTTAGACAACACGACTCTATAATTATCGTAGTAGAAAAATTAAGTAAAACAACTCACTTTATTCCGGTAAAATCTACTTATAAGTATGTTAACATTTCTGATATATTTATGAAATATTTTTTTAGTTTTACACAATGTACCAAAGGTAATAATCTCATATAGAGATGTAAAATTTATAGGGAATTTTTGGAAATCCTTGTTCAAAGGACTAGGAACATAATTAAATTTCAGCACTGCATATCATCCCCAAATACATGGAAAAACTAAAAGAGTAAATTAGATTCTGGAAGACATGCTTAGAATGTATGCAATGGATAAACCTAGTAAGTGGGAGTATTACTTACACTTAGTATAATTTGCATATAACAATGATTTCCAAATTTCGACCAGAATGAGTCCATTTGAAATTCTGTACGGATCGAAATGTAACACTCCAATTTCTTGTATTCTCGTTGACAGGTTAATGTTAGGTCTTGAATTATTGAAAGATATGGAAATAACAGTGAAACATGTACAACACAATTTGAAGGTTGCTCAAGACAGGAAAAAGAGTTATGCCAAGTTGAAAAGAACTCCTCAAGAGTTCCAAGTAGCAGAGCATGTATACATAAAGGTAAAACCTAAGAAAATAGCCCTAATACTAGGAAGATACTTAAAATAGACACCCGGGTATTGCGAGAAATTTGAAATTTTGGTAAAAGTGGTACCGATAGCATATCACTTAACATTACCACCTACGATTAAAGTACATAATTTTTTTCATATTTCCGTTTTGAAGAAATACGTTCATGATGCTACTCATGTGATTGACTGGAATGTTATACAGGTGGAACCAGAGCGTATTCTCGACAGGAGAGAACTTTTACTCCAAAATCATAGCATCAGACAAGTTAAGGTGCAATGGAAGCACATTATTCCGGAGATGTCCTCTTCGAACTTGGAAACTGACATGCGAGAGAGATATTCAATCCTATTTCAAGATGAAATAATGGAAGAATAAAGAAAGAAAATTAATAACACCGAGTACGGTGTTATCCTGTAAGGGGAGGTATATGTAACACACCAAATAAATGTAAATTATTATTCGCTTGAATATATTATTTTCTAAAATATTTTGACTAGAAAGCCAAAATAGATGTGATGAATTATATTTATTTAATAATTCAAAATACATGGAGGAATAATAACTGAAGTAGTTGTTGAAAGAGTGTGTGCTGACCCACAACGGAAAAAGACAAGTGGATAAATTTACTCAAAGAGAACTCAAGTGATGCATGATGCATATTCCCCAAAATCAAGTCAAGACTGCTTCTAGAGTGTTAAAGAGCAAGGGGATCATAAATGACCAAGTCCTAGGAAAAATACTATATAATATTTTTTCCATAAGGAAAGAAGGAGGATGGTGATGGACAGGGAATTGCTATGTTAATGCGAGAGATGGTGCATTGATTGGATTTTGTCCTTGTGGTTCAAAAAATAGGATCGATGGTTCTGGAGAAAGTAAGGATTGGCTTCTCTAGGATTTGGTTGGGAGAAAAGACATATTTCGTTCTGTTTTCTCGACAATGTTGTTAGGTTCACTATTTCTTTTCCTTATTTGTTTAAGTATTGTTAAAGTATAGATCAAGTATAGATGTGAATCGTAATTACATTTTATAGTAATCGATACAATGCATATGTTCCCATGCCTTTTTCCTTATGATTTAAAATACTTGTTCTTTATAGTAGAGAAATTACATTCTTATTAGATTAATCTAAGTTAAAATAATCTCTTTTTGTGATTCCATACCCAAATTAGAGTAGGATCTAACGTTAGCCTAATTAGGAGACTAAATCAAGGTATTTCATAGACATGAGTAAATACTTTAAATTATGTTTTCATATGTTCTCTTAAATTATTTCTTTCAACTAATAATATTTATTAGAAGTTGATGTTTGCATACACAACTAATCTTTGGTCTAGAACTGTATTAGATCTATAACTATTTCCCAATTAAAAAATATGTTTCTAGATTACCTATGGTTATCATTATATTCCAAAAAAATAATTAAAATAACAAATATATAGAGGGAAATATTAAATTAAACCCTGAATCGAATAATCCAACGAGAATTCAAATTACATGAACAAAAAGCAAAAAGATTGCATATTGTCGCATAGAATAAAATAGGATATATAGAGTAGACACCAACGGATTTCTTTCCATCAAAAACATCTAGATCGCAGATCGAGATGGGAAATGATCACACAAGTAGATATTATGAAAATAATACATAAATTTCCAGTAAAAATCCAATTTTTAACTTAAATAACAAACAGTTGCATGACTGATGTCAGATGGGTAACCATACCCATTATACACTAAATCTAGTTTATAATCGTTGCAAATAAATCAACATACAACATCTCACATTTCCATATAGTAATTTAACAATCATATCCATCTAAATAGAAGATTTAATCCAGTCCTAAAAAAATATAGACAAACAGCCTCTAATCGTGGGTATCCAAACCTAGAGACTTATGGCTATGTCCAAAAATATTTTCTTCCACACAATCTAACTACAAATATATTCAGTTTTTCATCAACATAAACCATCATAGAAACAATGCATGGCTATAAGACCATTAAAATGACATCCATCACTTTAATAAATCCATGATATGTACATCCGAATGGATGGTGCAATAAAACAATAAACAAAGAAGATATGAAGCCATAACTACAAGCTAGTACAAACCCATAAGGGGTTTTAATAAAAACATTCAACTTATCTTCACAATAGTGGAAAAATCCTTATCCTCAAGTGGTCTACAGACCCAGTGGGAAATAGTTTTATCACACTTTTGATAAAAACCTTACCATTGGTTGTCAGTGGATCCATTGATACAGACCGAGCATGACCACGACATGGACAAACACATGCACATCAACAAAACTGAGAAAGGTTAGTATGCTTTCTAAGTAAAAACTACTTTTGTAAATTTTAAACATAGTAGGGAATTTTTCCTCACCTTTGGAAATGAAGTAACATGATTGACAAGAGGTAACCTTGTTTCCATTCTCACTGACAAGATTACAACCTAAATTCCATACTATACACAGTTAAGATTTTACATTTATTTGAAACTTGTAACAATATATTGCAAAAAGAAAATCATGACAGGTTAAAAAAAAAACCTCACCTGACCCAAAAAATGCAAGGGCGGGACATGGAAGCTATAATGTATTGAAATATTCTATAGTCACCCAAAAATTCACCTGCACGTTTAATGAAAGGGGTTATATTCTTTTATGAAATCAAATTATATAGACAAATAAGCCTCCATTTAGAACTATCCCATAAATGAATGTAGATAGGGCCATGGGTCTACTCCTTGACGACGTTATTTCTCCTCTGTCTGCCAGTAGAGGAAAAACCCCATGTTATTTTTTTACTATTCCATTAATCTAAAAACAAATTTAAACTTGGTGAAACCAAACTAAGAATTTTTAGTTCCCTAGTTAAAGGATTAGAAAAATCATTGAAGGATTTGTCTTCTTCCTCAACACAACGAACTAGAAAGGCCGAGGCCATAATGGAGGCCATTAACGCAGATAAAAAATATCAAGAAAACCTCAAAAGCAAGAAGAATAAATTCTCATTAACAGGCTCTCTAAATGAGTGGGAAAAAATGCACAGCGCAACCATGAAGGGATGAGCTCTCTCCATCAACAAGTTATATACCAAAAACAATTAGGAAAATGAAACCTTCAGACAGGTAAACACTGCAATAAACCATTTCCAAAACCCTTGCAAGGTATCGGGTTAGATGGAGAGATGAGATCCCTATCAGACATGATATACAACATTACATTAAATTTCTGGCTACGATGTCAACTCACATCCAAGGAATATTTATTGTGCCATAGCCCAAAACTTAAATGTATGCATAAAAACCCTTGCAAATCCCATCATAGCATAAGATATAAACCATGTTATAAAATCATCAACATATATGTGCAAGGCTCATGACTATTTTTTATCACCATAGTCTAATAACTTTAATCCAATCCACCACTATTTCCAACTTTCAACCATACCTTGCACTAACACTCCTTTACTTTTTAAATATTTGTTACAGCTTATAGTGACCTTGATATCTCATACGGGGGGTGGGGGGAGGGGGTATTCTAGCACTAAGCCATGGATTTTTAGGCTTGGGTCCCTAACAAACCAAAATTTAGAAATAATCATAAAATAAATAAAAGCAACACCTTAGTAAAAATTTTACAGGGTCGTTTTCACCCTTCTTGCAACACCACAGGCCACATAACCCATTCCATCAAACACAGAATCAATACAAGTTACTTCTACATAGATATTTAACTCAACGACAATTTACTTTAGGATGCGGCCAATAACTAAAATTCACAACTACATAAAAGAATAAAATTAGTTTTTTTTTGGATTTTCTAGGTTTGTGACACCGATACTAGGAAATACTTTTTTATTTTATTTTTGGTACACCAAAACTGAGAGGGATCCATTTTCTTGAGGTGTAAATATTTTGATATTACATTTTTTTGGCTTCCAAAAAAATTCTATACTTCATGAATAATAATGATGATTAAATGAGTATATGCATATGTAATTTTAATTAAAACATATGTACATTTGTTTAATCCTGGAAGCTTTGATTTTTTTAATTTTTATGTTTTTAATATTAAAATATGTCACTTTACATAGTCACATCTTCCCCATACTTTAGTGTAGAGCTCCTCGCTACTCTCGGTGACATCATTAGGTATCGTTACACATCTCCCCCATACTAGGTTGTAAGCACATTGCTACTCTCGATGCAACTAATTTAAACTAAACCAAGCTGAGGGATCAAATTTTTTGAGTTGTAAATTGTGCTTTGTTATCTCAATTTTTTTACATGTTTAAAAAAATTTACACCCTAACAATTTTGATTTATTTGATACTTGGTAACTTCGGGTTTGAGATCGATTTTTTAATTACCCATTTGGTTATAATTATTAATTTTTTAAGCCAACATGACTTTTTCAATTACTTTTTACTTTCTTACATCACTTTAGATTACTTTAGGTTATTTGACAACATATTCCTCATACTAATAGAGCACCTAGAAACTCTTGATGCAATTAATTATTAATTAATTTTTTTCTTTCATTTAAATAAATAAATTTCAATCATCAATACTTTATTTTTCAATAAAAAAAATTATCAAAAAATAAATATAATCACTTTATGAAATAAATTAAAATTTACTTTCATAAAACACTAACAACTATATTACATATATGTCACATATTCTAATTTTATATAATAAACTAAAATTCAAGATAAAGTTGTTGATTTATTACATTATTTCCATTTTTAATGAGGGAAGCAACTATGTATCAAGGTTAATTTATTAACTAGAAATCATATTAATAATTAATAATATGACATACATAATTTAATTGGTGTATCAACTAACTTTAAATGTGTGTTCATGATTGGTAAATAAATTGAATAGGTGAGAAAGGAGTGAGGAGGAAGGACTTTCAAAGCTCTGTGAAGTGGAAGAACTGATGGAAGTATGGTAGAACGAAAAGGGGGAGGAACGCAGACCTCCCCAATGATAGCCTCAACAAGGATATAGGTCAGGGACATTCTAAAATTGTTATATCAAGATGAAGACCTAAAATAAAGAGAAATGGGACAAAAACCAAATCATTCCATTCCCAAATAGGCCCTAATACCTTTTATGCAGATCAAATCTTCTAAAGTCATATATCTCATTAAATATATGCAAGATCGTGCTCTAATAGAGAAGTTTATGGGAATGCAACCTTCAAAGAAAGACCTAATTTTGGTGGATAAACTCTTCCTAGAAACCTAAGAGGAATTATGATATTCATTTGGGATCCAAGGGTCTCTTTACTATATATTTTCTTAACTTGGAGGATAGAAACATAATCATGGATGGTGGTCCCTACTTCTTTATTCGGCTCGCTTATTCCTTAGACCATGGAAGAAAAAAAATTTCCCGAATAAGGAAGACATGAAAGTAGTGCTAAATACATCAATATATACTCATTTCCATGTGAATATTCAAATCTGTAAATTCTTGAGGATTTGGGGAGTACACTGGGGAAATTTATTAAGATCTCAGAACAAACCCAGGCCCAAAGGTATACGACATATGCACAAATATTTATTTACATGGATCTCACCAAATAATTACCAGAATCCATTAGAATGTCATGGGATGATGAATACTGGTTGCAAACCCTTGATTATGAACATATCTCATTTCAATGTCAGAGGTGCCATGAATATGGGCACCTGTTTATATATTTCCCCATCAATACTACAAAACCAACTCTTAGGAAAGAGGAGGAATGGAATGACTGACAGTTCACTCAAGTTTCTACGAGGAAGCAAGGAGGGAGAAGGAAGGACAACAAGTAGGTGAACAAAAATATTCGAGTGTCCAATAAGTTTGGTGCACTTGAATATATAGTATAGGAAACACCTGCTCAGTAGCCAGAGAGACAACAAGGGGAATAGTCCCACCAGGACACGAAGGAAATCCCTACCAATGTTATGGATGATTCTATATAATATAGACTCTATGATGTTTTGAATAGAGACATGGTGGATAAAGTAAGGGACGTGGACATAGGAGATCCTGGCGTGGAAGGAATTAAGAAAGTATGCACTAATGTTGAGAAAGGGTATGTCCCATAAGATCAAGTGGTATTGTTAAAGGAGGCGATAATCAAGGAAAGGGAGACAAACCAATTCAGGGTAAGTATAGGATATGACAAGGAAAATAAACATAAGCAAAAGGATCCAAGTAAGAAGACATAAAGGAAATCGAATAAACTGAGAGTAGAAGAAGAAATCCAACGACTAGTAGAATTAGGTCAATTCCCTACCATTAAGGCATCTCTAAGGTTGTAATATGTTTTAATGAAGATAATATATTGGAACATTCAGGGCTTAAATACTTCCCTAAAAAATAAAATCTTAAGAAAGAAGATAAAGAGGACAAATTCATCCATTATGTTTCTTCAAGAAACTAAGTGCTAATCGACTCAACTTCAGGAAATTCATAAGAAAATATAGAAAGGAAGTGAAGGAATGGGCATAGATGTAAGAGGTTATGCGTGGACTTAGGAATCTTATGGGACCACAATAGAGTGAACTTATTAGGATTACAAGGTAATAAATGTTTCATCTCTCCAGAGTTGAAGGTTATAGGGTTCTCAGTAGAGGGAGTGGTTACAAATTTTAATGGGCCTCACAATGCAAGTGAAAAAATGAATTTTATCAATACTCCCCGAATAATACATGAGGAGACGGAAAGGAGACACTAGGTCCTAGGGGTAATTTTAATCTCATAATATCTCTATATGAGACGAAAGGATGAAGGTGTCAGTTGGAAGAAGAGTAAGATATTTTCAAAGGCACAATTGAAGAGTTAATATTAGTATAAATTACCTCGGGGTAAGGTTTGTTCACCTTGAACAATATGAGGAAGGGGGACATATACATAGCTTCCCGATTAGATAGATTCCTTATTTCAGAATCGATAATGGACTTAGGTAGTGAAATCCACTCAACCATTCTTCTAGGAACATGATCATATTACTCACCAGTGGAATTTTGGTGGATCGAATTAGGATGATAGTTCAAGTCTCTGCTCAAAAATTGAGGAGAGGGAAAGGAAAGAAGAAATATTCTACCACCAAAAATCAAGAATTGGATGTCTTAGACAAGGGGAAATAAATACATAAGTATTCCAATGATCATTCATCCAAGATAGATCGCAAAACAAAATCCTCTCAAATAAAAATCTCAGGGGGGGAATGGTGGAAATGAGGGAGTAAATTGAAACAAACCTAAACAAACACTTCAAGGAAATAATGACTGAACTAAGATAGGATAGAAATAAGGACATTGAGAAAATAACATGACCCATCCCCTCCCTCATAACCAAAGAAAATAATGAGCTGGTAATGAATCCTATTTCCCTCCCTGAGGTGGAGGAAGCATTCTTCCAAATGGTTTAAGGCAAGTCCCAGGGCCTAGATGGATTCACGGTGAACTTATTCTACCAATTCTAGTATATCATTAAGTGGGAGGTATATAAAATATTACAGTACTCCAGTGTGGCAAGAAATATCTTGTTAGCATTCAATGCAAAATTCCTCACTCTTATCCAAAAGTGTGAAGGGGCCGACTATCCACACAAATTTATACAAATAACTCTGTGTAATATAATTTATAAGATCATAACCAAGGTCATTGTGAATAGATTCAAACCCCTCCTTCCTTCCCTAATCTCTTCAAAATAGTCAGGGTTTTTTTAGGGTCGACAGATAACGGAAGGCATTATCTTGGTCCATGAAGTGCTTCATTCAGTAAGAAATGAGAAAATCCCTGGAGTGATGGTGAAGCTTGAAATAGCTAAATCCTATGACAAAATTAACTGGCAATTCATGAGGAAAATGCTAACATCCTTTGGATTCCAAGTAGACTGGATTGAGTGGTTAATGAATTTAGTTTCCTCCTCTTTCTTCTCCATTCTTGTGAATAGGGTGTCATCAAGCCTCATCAAACCAATGAGGGGTATAAGACAGGGATATCCATTATTACCTTTCCTCTATGATCCTTATGGAAGAATGATTGGGAAGGTCAATTAATGCGATGAGGGAAAATAATGACCCAAGAGGAATCAAAGTTCACCCACAGGTGGATACAAAAACACACCAATAGTTTATGGATGAAAGCATTTTGATGGGATATCCCTCAGTGCAACAATCCAGGAAACTCAAGGACTATCTATACAATTTTGGTAAATCTTTAGGCTTGAAAACCAATGACAAAAAATCACAGGTATTTTTCTTTAACACCCCTTAGATCACTAGACAAAATATTTATCGTATCTTGGGTTTCCATGAGAACTCCCTTCCAAAAACATATATGGGAACCTGTTTGAATCAATATGTAGAAAGGGATCATGGATGGAGCTTCTAGATAGCATGGAAAATCATTTGGAAAATTGGACCTTGAGGCCCCTCAACTTTATGAGTAGACTGGTTCTGGTAAAATTAGTCTTGCAGGAAATGCCAAGTTATTTATTCTCTACCCTGGAGGCTCTGAAATGAATATTGAGAGACATGAGGAATATACGATGGGAAGTTTTGTGGAGCAAAGAAAATGAACTATTGAAATGGGACATTATAAAATGGGAAACTTTATGCACACCCAAGCATCAAGGGAATTAAGTCTCGAAGATCCTGAGCAAGCGAATTTAGTGAGTGGGGCCATGATTTGGTGGCGATGGGTTATCCAAAATCATGAACTCTTATTGAATATTTGGCATATCAAGTACGTGGAGGACTGGGATAAATAAAATATAATTTGGTTTTTGGAAGAATCCCCATGGTATCACATATGGAAAACAAACTGGTAAGGAAGAAAGGTGATCCAAGATAATAGCTTCTGGGAAGTTGGGAATGGGAGAAAAGATCGAGTCTGGGTGGACTCGTGGAAAAAATGTCCCCTCTAGGCTGAGGACAGGAAATTTAATAATTCATTAGGGAATGTATTATACAAGGAATTACAAGTTTCAAGGAAATTTCGGTGAGTTGGGAGGATGACAAGGACTTATGGGTCTGGGCAGATAGGGAATGGTGGAAATCACGTGATCCGAGGAAATATTTGGATAGGCTAGAAGAATCTCTCAATAAAAGGGGAATTATAATATAGTTAGGAGAAGACAACTTAAGGTGGAATTACCTCAAAAAAGGTTCATTCACCATGAAGGAGGCCTATGACTTATGGAGAAGAGTCGATAACCAACCAGTAGATTCAAAGTTGCAAAAATTGTGAAAGAAGTAGCTATGGCCTAAAATATCGATCTTTATCCGGTCAGCCATGAGAAAACAAATTTTAACAGCAGAAAATATTAAAAAAATAGGAATGAAAGGCCCTTACAGATCCTTCTTGTGTGAGAATGAAGAGGAAACAATGAGCCATCTCTTGGATTCTTGTTCGTTTGCCACCAACATCAAGGATCAAGGTGCAATGAAGTTCAAAATATCCGACCATGTCAATAAAAGACCTAAACAAACACACACACATAATGGTCCAAAACCCCATTCCAGAACCCAATTTTGAACTATTTATGGGAGATATTTCCTCATTTTGCATTCTAGGATATTTGGAGGGAACGAAACTTCAGGATTTTGCAAGGAAAACATTTGACCTAAGGTAAAGTGTGGAATACCCTAATGAACAATATCCTTGAATCATTGAATATGAAATCCTGAGGCAACTCGATATAGGAGGTGTCGGACTCTAAGTCCTCCATCCTAAAGGCTTGGGGACTCCAAGGACCCATGTAGTATGGTGACAATCAATAGGGTACACAAAGAACTAGAGCAAGTGTGGATACATTGACATCCCCCCAGGGGTTTTTTCAAGCTCAATTTTGATGGCTCATCGAAAGGAAACTTAGGCCTAGCCGTTTATGGGTGTATCATTAGAGACCACATGTGTGTTCATGATTTATATACTTTGATATACCTATATATGTCATATTATTAATTATTAATATAGGTTGCTAGTTGATGGTCGAAAGTGTGAAAGCATGGAAAGTATGAACTCTCCATATTTTTAACACGTGTCATATATTATCTAATTTACTTATAAATATAGATTTCAATGGAGCTATGTCCAATTAACTATTTGATATGATATTATAGAATTTATTTATTTTTATGTCTATGTATTTTGCATGTTTTTTTATTTATTTGCAAGTTAAATGTGTTTTTAATATTTCATTTAATAAACTTTTATCATCCATATATTAAATATATATAATGCAAATAATACTTTAATTTTTTTTACTCCAAAAATGATTACATTTTCAAGGATATGGTTCTTATTAGAGCATAATAACTCTAAAGTTTAAATATATCTACCCTAGTTATAATTTATAGTATTTTACCTATTTTAAAATTATAAATACCATTTATTTTTATTTCATTCCATTTTGTTCATAATGTGGAAGAATATTTTGGCTAAAAAAAATTCTTGGGTAGAGGAATGCTCAATCTTGTTGAGCTAATGTTCTGCATATTTGTCCATTCACCATCTCTTTTTGTAATCATGTTTGTCCATTTCCCATCTCATTTTGGGCAGAGAGGGGCATTCTAGAGCCGAGTAGGGGGAGGATGTGTAACTCCTTCCATGCTTATAATTGGCTCAAATAAAAAATAAAAAAATAAAAATAATTTGAATACACCTAAAAATTGGTCTGCTTCATAAAAACAAAATAAATATCAAAACATAATAAAAAAATAGAGCCAATTATAAATTCATATATGAAGCCTCTTGAGGTTGGCATTTCCTCAACATGCTTAAGGTTTCATTTTAAAACTAACTAAAATCACATAAAACTTTTCTTTAAAAAAAATTGCATAAACTTTCTTTCTCATAAAGAAATATCACTGTATTAAACACAATTACTATTATCTTTTTCCTTGTGATTAATGTGATAATTTCGGTTAACCCAAATTAAAAATGAAGTATTAACCCAAATTGAATCTTTACTATTACAATTACAATCTATTCATTCATGTTCTTATTAATTATTTAGCAAAAAAAAATGCATCAACCACAATTTTTATTTTACTTTCTTTTAAAACAAAAAACACTTATATTGCTAAGTTTTAAAATTAATATTAAATCAAGTTTTTAAATATAATATTGTTCTTTAATTTTAATATTCACTTTATATGGTTTCATTGGGGGATGTGTTACTCCTTCGAAGGGCTCAAATAAAATTAAAAAAATTATATAATTTGAATATACCCAAAAATTGGTGGGCTTGATAAAAATAAAATAAATATCAAAACATAATAAAAAATACAACCAATTATAAATTCATATATGAAGCTTGTTGAGGTTTACATTTCCTCAACATGATTAAGATTTTGAAATCTTTATTGTTAGAATTAAAATATATTCATTGAAGTTCTTATTAATTATTTTCCCAAAACAAATTGGCATCAACCACATTCTTTATTTTAACTTTCTTTTAAAGTATAAAACTCTTATAGTGTTAAGTTTAAAAAATTAATATAAAATCAAGTTTTTAATTATAATATTATTTCTTTAAGTTTAATATTCATTTCATATGGTTTTATATTATTCATTTACCAAATATGTTTTTTCATAATAATAATAATAACCACTTATACTATGAAACGAGAACTATATACTATGAACGAGAACTCTACCCATAAAAACGATGATTTTTGCAAAAAAAACACCAAAAATACCCCCCAAATAGAAAAGTGTTGATACCAGTATACACGTTTTTTTTTAGGGTAAAAAATAGAGCCATGGCCTAACATCCCATATTGTTGTTTAACAAAACTTTAAAATTCAACCTTAAATTGGAAAAAAACAAAAATTCTTGAAGAGATAAATTACAACTTTCTGGAAAATTGCATATTAAAGAAAAAACAAATTTCTCTAATAATTTCACCATTATAACCATATAGAAACAAAGAAATTATGATGTGATTCATAATGAGATAATATATTAGACCATACAAGAACAAATGGTTCATATAAATATTCAAAAACTCCTCTAGAGTTTCAATTACAAAAATCATACTAGTAAAAAGCATCTAACTGCCTCTTCAAATTCATCCATGAATTATGACACCCCATCTTCAAAAACTCCTGTAGAGTTTCAATTAAAAAAATCATACTAATAAAAAGCATCTACACTGCTTCTTCAAATTCATCCATGGATTCTGACACCCCATCAGAATCTACATTTTCTGCAGATGAAGGACTTGATGAAGATGTAGATGACCCATACTCTTCTCTATTATCAATGGGTGCACCATCTGAGTCTACATATATGCCCATCATTTTAGATGTCATATTCCTTCGGGATCTACGGCTTGGTTTAACAGACTCCCATCTTGCAACTTCTGGCTGTGGCAGCAACCTCTTGATAATCTCTATAGTCTTGGAGTGGAGAGTGTCTTTCTTTGTCAACTTGAAATCATAAACAAGTATATCAACTTCCTCTAATTTCAAGATGTCAATGCGGCGGCGATTTATTTTTTGACCCTTTCTGTTTCTCTTTCTGCAAACCTTTTTCTCAACCACCATCTCTGCCTTGTACACACCATCAAATGGGTGTGTATCTGTTGCATACCAATGTACTTCTACTAATACCACTTCTTCATTTTCTTTATTGACCTTCATAGCTTTTGCAATCCAGAATGGATATTGATGTGGATCATATGTAGCCAAAACTGCAATCATGCAACCCTCCTTGATATCTTATACTAAGCCCCTATAAAGGTCTTCCATCTCTCGACGCTTTGCGAATGATCTTCTAGAGCCAATATACATTTCTCTTTCCTCTACTTGAGAAAACTCAACAGCTCGAGGTTCAACATTTGTTACCTCGTTTTCATTTGATAAACTTTGTGTCCAAGCAAATGGAGTGTTCAAAAATATATCTCCATGTGTAGAGTTTGAAATTATGTCACTCTGCTCTATGAAAAAAGACTCCCACAAAACGGAATCAGCAACATCAAAGTCATTAGAGGAGTTTTGGGGTCTAAAATGGGCCTCCTAAGGAAAATAATGAAATAATAGTTAAAATAATAAAATAATGGTTAAAATAATAAAAAAATATTAATTAATTTTGGAGGAAGAAAGAAAAAAACTACTTTTTTTGTTCGTATTTTCGACATATCTCCCTGTGTTTTTACTCAAATTTCGATCGGGAGAGCTCGTTGGATGAGGAATTTGATTCGGCATCCAACGCGTACCCACACTGCATACTTTTGATGGACCCCGCTACCCCAAAAACAAGAAATACCTGAAAAAATGTGATGATGATGTCACCATC
>LPNX010471999.1:750056-791187 GCA_001517045.1 Pseudotsuga menziesii | reverse complement strand
CAACCATTTTTGAAACGGGGGTAAAAATAGCTACTAAAATTAGGAGAGAGAAAAACGAGAACTGTGTCGAGTTCTCGTTTCATAGTATAAGTGGTTTAATATGGTTTAAGAATGTTTCATATTTGTTTTTAAATCTATTATTAATTATATTTCTCATATAGCCTTATTTAAACACCGAGTTATGTTTCATTCATAAATTTATTTGCATTGGAAAATATATATTTTGGGTGAATGTCATTACACATGTGTTATTGTCTTGTATATGATTATATATATTGGGCATTGACCTTGATGGACAAGGACTATTGTCGTGGTACGATGTACTCGAGTTATTATTATGTGATAATCCCTAATACATATACTGAGATGATTATTGTGATGTAATTTGCAGAATATTGAATGCATGATTGAGTTCTATAATGTGTTGGGTGTAATCCCTAAAGCACATGAGTGATGAGATTTGTTTTGAGCATAATATCTGGAGCACATGAGTTATGATATTTTGCATTGAGCGTAAGCTCTGGAACACATGAGTTATGGGATTTTTTTAGAGTAAGCTCTCGAACCCATGACTTATAAGATTGGAAATGTTGGGAATATTCCCTAGAGTATTCCAAATTGATGTTTAGCATAAGCTCTGGAGCATCGAATATTTGTCCATTGTATCCCTATGTGTATTATACAAGTACATCCTAGTATTAGTGTTGAGCAAGAGGCTCTGAAATTGCACTAGTGTAGCTCCTAGTTAATAGTGTTGAGCTTAGGATCTTAATCGCACTAGGGTTACTGAAATTAAGTGTGTTGAGTGAGACGGACTCTGAATATCACCGACATTATCATACTTATTGTAAGTTGATTAAATGAACTTTCATATCTACTTCTCATCAAGGAATCTAAGAACTACCACAGTATACGAGGTAATCCAAAATGCAAGGAGGATCTAGAGATGCCTAACCTAGTTGACCGAACAAACCCTACCTACCTCCTTGATAAAATAAATGGTGTAAACTAAGAGAAGCATCAAAATAAACAAACTATGATATGTGATGCATGAATAAATATTAAGAATAATATGTAAATTATATATATAATGAAATGAATATAACTAAAATAATAAGTGAAAGTCTATTTAGTTATATAAACTAAAATAATTAAATAAATATGTTATTCTAAACTCAATTAGGAACCAGTAAAAAGTTCATAGTTAAACAAAATAAATATAAATTCCATATAAATCCAATTAAGGATTATTTCCAAAAAAGTAATGAATTCTTAATTCAACTGAAGTTTAAACCAAATGCCCTTTCCTAAAATATTTTCTATAAGACCCAATCCAAGAGAAGGCTTAGGGATTTGGTTTTTTTTCCTGAGTGAATGAGAAGATCATTCTCAAAAAATAAGCATTCTTATACACAACTTGACTATCCAAATAGAAACAACCCACCTTTAGGATTTATAGATCACTTGCATGTTGGAGCCAACTCAAGGGGATCCAAATTAGAACTGGGATTAGTTCTGGGTCATGGTTGGTAGGAATGTGGTAGTTCCAAAGTTACCCGGTTATCACTCCTAAGGCCAGAGATAGCTAGTGTCTTATTAATTCTGGTAGTTTAAGTGTGGAGGGTCTTTTATCCATTAACAAGATTAATAGTTGCAGGTAAGAGGTTTCTACAATTCCAAGTTATTTTAATTATGTTTACAGGTTGTAATCATATCCATTATGCTTTGTATTAAGATCTATAATTTTACTCTCCACCAGTTTGAATAAATTCTTCACGTTTGTTTTATTAGATTTTTAGAATATCAATTTTTAATTCTTATATAGATTCTAGGGTAAAATTGCTTTCAGATTTGTTTTAAACTAGTTTCAAAATTTATCTTAAATGTTAGGGTTTATCCTAGATCCAACCTTTAGTTTTCTAAATGAATTTTATCACTAGACCCCTATAAACCATACTAAAACTAAACTCTACATGACAACACTAGTCTCATTTTATAAACAGAGTAAAAACAAAATAAAATCCTTAAGTATAGACTTACGAAAAATTCGCAAATATCTATGACCTTATTGAAATAAGAAAAACTTATAGAATTTATCCATCCAAAAAATATAAGAAAAGAAATAATTAAAAAATTTGCAAACATCCATGTTATATTTTAAACTACTCTTTAAACCAAACAATAAACATACTAAACAAATATCCATAAACGTGAACCAGGGATCGAATTCCTTAACAACTAATTTGCATCAACCATTGTTAATAAATCAATGTTTATAAACCTAAAATCAAGTAAAAATATGTATCCATCCACAATAGCCATTAAACTATTGTTTTTTCCCGAGGAAATAATCCCCAGACATCTTGTACAAAGGATTGGCTAAACTAATTCAATGTTGCCTTATTACATTTTCCAGCAATGATTATACAAACACATATACAATATCCATGCTACATTAAGTTAATTAAATCACCCACAGAATTATCAGCATTCCTCTAAACACCAAGGCTAAGAGCCTGTCAATATTTTAAGAGGAACAAGCTACATTATAAAACAATAATAACCCAACTTAAAATGATCTATGCTATAGTAGTAATGATTACATCAAAAATAGAATCATAAATCAACTATCGAAAACCCGAGATCGAATCTCTTAAGCGCCAACTAGGAGTGGTTACACAATTTAAGCAAATAATAAACATATAACCATCAATCAACTATCGAAACCCAATATCAAACCTCACGAGCTCTGGGTCAAAGCGTTTAACAAAAATAGACAAATAAAAAACATAACAATATCCATTATCGTAAGTTTGTACATACATGAAATAAACTATAAATGTTACAATAGAGAGGCTATGCCATATAGGCAAGCTTGGGCCACGCCATTATGACCTCCATTAAAAACCATAACAGTAGTAAAATAAAACAACGATAGCATTATCATCCTAACCAAGTTTATATGAAAACTTATAAACAGAGCTAGGGTTTCCCTCGAAAACATATAGAACGCATTCCAATAAATGTTACAATGAAATCGTTAACAAACTGACAAGAATCTACTACGAACCTAAATCGATCATGATGCTAGGGATTTTTCCTTTGGCTTATAAAGATAAGCTAAATTCCCAATTGAAACCATTTATTAATTAACAGAGGTAAAACCATTAAAAACGATAAAACATTCCATCAAATACAGAGTAGGGCTCAAATACCCGAACTATATCCATAGTCAACAATTAGACTATCAAAATGACATTATCACAATGGCACTAATAAAATTATTAACCATTGAATAAATTAAACCACAGTGATAACATCAAACAAAGAGCTGAGATAAATTAAAAGAAACACCATTATAATTATCCAACATAGATTTTTAAATATTACACAATCGTATCGAATGTACAAAGCGCTCGGATGGGTTGAGAACCACTAAATCCAAGCGCTTCTAGTTCGAGACCCATACAATTGTGTAGAGTTTCTTTTAATACCATGACCAATCCCTTAGTATTTAGGATTAGCTAGATTTAGGTGATAGGTCCTTTAATTTTTCCCTCATGCATACATAGCATATTTTTATCGGTGAATTACCTATAGTAAGAACAGATACGTCGTGCATTCGTTTGCAAGAACTAAGTAATCCCATTATCGCATGATTTCCTTACCCTTCCTAGTGAGTCATTAGGGAAAAATCCTGCCACTCATCCCCTTTAAATAAAAAGTTAAGTTATCCTCATTGTTTATTAAAATAAGAAACTATATAATGTAACATGGAATCAAACATGAATCAAACATTATAAGAGCATTAGTAAACCAGACATAACTACAAAGTAAATCAAAATATGAAAAGAAGGACATTTAAACATCACCGTAAAGTAGAAATCATACTAAAAGGAAAACAAAACCATAACTTAGAGATAATTATTATCAAGTTTATAAATCCATAGTTAAGAACAATATGTCCCTTAAGATCTTAGCAGTATTATTAGTCCTATATTTTTTTTTTACAGATTTTAGGGACATTACAATCTATGTGAGAAATTTTATACATGTACTACATTTATAGGGTTTGTATTTATAGTTTTTATACTATTTTCTATACTTGTAAAAGGTATGGTTTCCATATTTTATCATAACTAAAGGTTGGGTCTAGACTAAACCCTAACATTTATATAAACTTTTGAAACTAGTTTAATATAAACCTGATAGGAAATTTACCCTAGAATCTATATAAGAATTAAGATTGAGATTCTAATTTAACTAATAAAACAAACCTGAAACATTTATTCAAACTAATGGAGAGTAAAATTGTAGATCTCAATCCAAAGCATAAAGGCTATAATTACAACTTGTAAGCTTAATTAAAATAGCTTGGAAATGTAGAAACCTATTACCTGGAATTAAGCATATTGTAATGGCTAGAGGACCCTGCACACTTAAAAACCCAGAATTAATAAAACACTAGATATCTTCGACCTTAGGGAAGATTACCAATTAACTTTGGAACTACCACATTCCTCCCAACCATGACCCATAACCGTTCTTGGTTCTAATTTGGATCCCCCCGAGCTGGATCCAACATGTAAGTGATCTAGAACGCCTAAAGGTGAGGTTGCTCCTATTTTGGAAATCAGGCTCTATATAAGAATGATTGGTTTTGGAAAATGATCTTCAAATCTATTGCAAAATAATAATCAGATCCCCAAGGAAATGCTTTGTTCTTATAGAAAAATATTTTAGGAAACAGAAGTTGGTTTAAACTTCAGTTGAATCAAGAATTCATTACTTTCTTGAAAATAATCTTTAAGTTAACTTTTATGGAATTAATACTTATTTTGTTTACCTAGGAACTTCTACTAGTTCCTACTTGAGCTTTTTAGAATGGAATATTTATTTAATTATTTTAGTTTATAATAATTTCATAGATTCTCACTAATTATTTTAGTTACCTTCATCTCTTTATATATATATATATATATATATATATATATATATATATTGTGATATACTTATCAGATAACTTAGGCATAATTATTATCAAGTTTATAATTCCGCAATTAAGAACAAGATGACCCTTAAGATCTTAACAATATTATTAGTCCTACAATTTTTTTTATTTACGGATTTTAGGGACATTACAATCTATGGGAAAAACTTTATACATGTACTACATTTATAGGGTTTGTATTTATAGTTTTAATACTGTTTTCTGTAGTTGTAAAATGTCTGGTTGCTAGATTTTATCACAACTAAAGGATCAGTCTATACTAAACCCTAACATTTACATAAACTTTTGAAACTAGTTTAATATAAACTTGATGGGAAACTTTCCTTATAATCTATATAAGAATTAAAACTGAGCTTCTAATTTAACTAATAAAACAAACCTGAAAGATTTATTCAAAATAATGGAGAGTAAAATTACAGATCTTAATCCAAAGAATAATTGCTATAATTACAACCTGTAAGATTAATTAAAACAGCTTGGAAATGTAGAAACCTCTTACCTGCAACTATGCATCTTGTAATGTCTAGAAGACCCTGCACACTTAAACACCTAGAATTAATAAAACACAAGATATATCTGACCTTAGGGAAGATAACTGGATAACCTTGGAACTACCACGTTCCTCCCAACTATGAATCATAACCATTCCTAGTTCTGATTCAGATCCCCCTGAGCTGGATCCAATATGCAAGTGATGTAGAACTCCTAAAGGTGAGGCTGCTACTATTTTGAAAATCACGCTCTATATAAGAATGCTTGGTTTTGGAAAATTCTCTCCAAATCTATTCAGGAATAATAATAATATCCATGGACCGTCTCTTAGCATTGTTCTTATAAAAAAGTCTTTTAGGAAAGGGCAGTTGGTTTAAACTTCAGTTGAATCAAGAATTCATTATTTTCTTGAAAATAATCTTTAATTTGATTTTTATGGATTTAATAGTTACTTTGTTTACCTAGGAACTTTTACTAGTACCTACTTGAGCTTTTTAGAATGGAATATTTATTTAATTATTTTAGTTTATAATAACTACATAGACTCTCACTTATTATTTTGGTTACCTTTATTTCTTTATATATATATATATATATAAACTTTACATGTTATCCTTAATATTTATTCATGCATCATATATCGTAGTTTATTTATTTTGATGCTTCCCTTAGTTTACATCATTTCTGTTATCAAGGCCTCAGGAAGGATTTGGTCGCTCAACTAGGTTAGCTAGCTCTAGATTCTCCTTGCATGTTGGATTACCTCGTATTTCATTGTAGTTCTTCCAGTCCTTAATGAGAAGTATATTTTAAATTTCATTTAATCAATGTAAAATAAGTATGATGGGCTTTAGTTCTATTCAAATTCGTTCCAACTCAACACACTTAACTACAGTAACCGCTAGTGCAATTCTAAGGCCTCCCACTATACACTAATACTAGGATGTACTTGTATCATACACTTACGGATACAATGGCTAAATATCTGATGCTCCAGAGCTTATTCTCAACAAAAATTCTCATAACTCATGTGCTTTGGGGATTATGATCATCACAAAATATCATAACTCATGTTCCTCAAGGCTTACACCGAACACATTGTAGAACTCAATCATGCATTCAATATTCTACACAATACATCACAATAATCATCTGATTATATATATTAGGGATATTAACATAATAATAAATCCAGTACATCATACCATGACAATAGTCCCTATCTATCAGGGCCTATGCCCAACATATATAATTATATACAAGCCAATAAAACATGTGCATCAACTCACGCCCAATATATCTATCTAATAAACATAAATAATGTGCAGTGGGGAATATGCCCAATATATAGACATAAACAATCATCAAAGTAAACCATAGGTAGTGGGGATCATGCCCAATATAGTCAAGGTAAAAATTTGAGATATTGCATCCCTCCCCGCTTAGAACAACGCCATTATGGTGTTTCTAGGGACTAGAAATGAAGTCATGAAACAAGGCAGGGTAAGACTCTTTCATAGTGGCCTCATCGGCTCCAAAGTTCTTCCATTTCTCTTTCATCTTGACAATGGTTCGCTTCCTAAGTTATACTTCTCTTTTTTTCCAAGATATGAAGGGGCTCTAGTATAAACTCCCCTTCAAGTTCCACATGTAGCAAGGACCAATCAATCACATGTTTAGTATCATATACATATTTCTTCAATAGATACGCATGAAAAGCATTATGAACCTTTATATGAGCATGTAAAGATAATTCATACCCCAATGGCCCTTTCTTGGCCAGTATTTCAAAGGGTCCACAAAATCTGGGTGCCAAAGTTTTGCACCTTCCCAAGCTTAATGTGATTCTTTTCTCTTTTAATTTTAAATAAATATGTTTTCCAATTTGATAATCTTTATCTCTTCTTTTCTTATCCGCCTAACTTTTCTGGAGGTCTTGTGCTTCCTTGAGATTTTTTTGTACTTTGGTGACTAAATGTTCTAGGTATTTTAATAAATATTTCCCTAGCATGACCCTTCCCATTGAGCTATCCCAAGTCACTGGTGTCGTACACATTCAGCCATAGAGTACCTTGAAGGGACTCATTTTTTGTGAAGTTCTGGTATCCATTGTTATATGCAAACTCTGTGAGGTGCAGATAATCCTCCTACTTTGTGGGATTTGTCATCACGTACATTCTAAGCATGTCCTCCAAAATCTGATTTACCCATTTTGTCTTCCTCTCTGTCTTTGTGTGGTAGGAGGTACTAAAATTTAACTATGTTTCTAAGATGGAGAATCAATATCTCCAAAAGTTACTGGTAAACTTTGTATCTCAATCTGAGATGATTGCCTTGGGTATCCCATGCAATCGAAATATCTCCTTTAGGAATATGTCAGCAATGTGAACAACTTTGTAAGTTGACTTATCTGGGATAAATTGTGCCTCTTTAGACAACTTATCTACTACTATAAATATGAAATCATTCTGCTTTTTTTCTCTTTCGTAAACCTGTAATAAAATCCATACTGATAACCTCTCATTTCCATTCTGGAATGGGTAACAGTTGTAGTAACCCTGAAGGATGTTGGGGCTCAGCTTTGACCAACTCACATTCTTGAAATTTTGCGATGAATAGTGCTATGTCGGCCTTTAACTTAGGCCAGAAAAAAAATCTTCTTTACTACGGATATCATCTTTTATATCTAGGATGCCCCAAGTAAGGATTTCAATGAAAACATGTTAGGATTCTTGACCTGATGTCTCTTTCCTTTATGTTGTTGAAACAACCTGTCCTCCTGAATATTTTTAAGGAATTCAACATAGAAACAGTCAACTCTTCTTGTTTTTCTAATCCTATCGTGTAAATTTGAATCAATTTGGCTCAAGGCTACTTGATATAACATATGAGCTCGTCAACTTAAAGCATCAGCGGTTTTATTCTCCTTTCACTTTATATGATTTAATTCAAAGTAGTACTCGGTAAGGAAGGCCAACAATCTAGTCTTCCTGGCATTTATATCTGGCTAGTCTAACAAGTATTTCAGACTCATGTTGTCTGTCTTCATAATAAACTTCTTCCCCATGAGGTAGTGCCTCTACATATTCAAGGCATGGATAATGGATGCTAGCTCAAGATCATGGGTGGGATAATTTTGTCCGTGTTATTTTTAATTTTCGTGACTCACAAAGGTTTACGCAATCATTTTGCATGAGGACTCAACCAAGTCCTTTTTTTCTCGAATATGTGCAAACAACAAAATCCCTATCGAGATATGCAATTCGTAGTATAGTTGCAGTATTGAAATGTTGTTTAATCTTATGGAATATTTCCTCGCACTTGGTTGTCCACAAATTAAAAATTCCTTCTTTTGTAAGGAGGTCATGGGAAAGAAAATCCTTGAAAAATTCTCGATTAATTTTTGATAGTGACCTGCCAATCCCAAAAATGAACTAATGTATGTGACACAAGTAGGGGTACGCCATTCTTCAATGGATTTAATATTTTCTGGTTCGATGAATATCGCTTTCTCACAAATGATGTGACTTATGTATTGTATTGGTGGTTTGTAAAAATCACATTTTCTAAACTTAGAATAAAGTTAGCGTTCCCATAACACCTATAGTACTATGCAGAGATGTTCATCATGTTATTCTTTACTCTTTGAGTAAACTAGTATGTCGTCTATAAATACGAATACAAAATTATCCAAGTATTTACTAAATATATTGTTCATCATGCACATAAAATTATCCTATGCATTGGTTACCCCAAAACGAATTACTACAAACTCGTAAAGGTCGTATCGGGTCCAAAAGGTGTCTTTGTGTATAACTTCATCACGGATCCGTACCAGATGGTATATGGATTGCAATTCGATCTTTGAAAAGAGATTTTCTTTTCTGACTTGATCAAACAAGTCATCGATCCTAGGGAGTGGGTAACGGTTCTTGATGGTCATCTTGTTGAGTTATTGGTAATCGATGCACATTTGCATCGTGCCATCCTTATTATTTACGAAAAAAATAGGTGCTCCCCAAGAGGACACACTAGGTCGTACAAAACCCTTCTTTATCAACTCGTGTAACTATAACTTGAGCTCCACTAATTATGGTGCGCTCATGCGATATGGATATTTTGAAGCCGATGCTGATCCTGGTGTCAGTTCTATGGAAAAATCTAAGTCCCATTTTGGTGGAAATCCCTATATTTCCTTGGTAAATACTTCCTTACATCCCACGAGAACAGGAAATTCATCAATTTGTGGCTCTCTGTAAACTTCTACATCTTGGATGTTAACTGCAAAAATATTTCATCCCTTCCTAATAAATTTATCCGCTTGTAAGCCAGATATATGTCTAACAAAAACCTTCTTGGGTATTCCTTGAATCTTTGTTTGATTCCCTTGGATTTAATGCACAAGTTTGACTTGTTTAGAAAATCCAACATGACATGGTGATGCTCAAACCAGTCCATACCTATAAGTACGTCGTATGATCGCAAGGGTAAGATATTTAGATCTACCTTAGCTCGGAAACCGTTCATGTTTACCTCACAGACTCTTACTAGTTCCGAAACTGATTTTTTTGTACCAGTGACTTGTTGTACTAGCCATGGTTTCTCATGTTTTACTTTTTGTTCAATTTACATGTGTCAACAATCTTGTGGGAAACATAGCTTCGGCAAGAAACGGGATCAATCAAAATTAAAATGGAAGTGTTTGAGACCTTACCTTTTATTTTGAACATAGTGTCCTGATGGTCTGATTGTCAGTCGTGAAGTGATGCATATATCCTAGGTGTACTAGCCATGTTTTCTATTGTTGGGTCTTCTTGTAGGTTGTGTAAGAATCCATTAACCTTGTTTGGACAATCTTTGGAATAAGGAGACCCTTGGAATTTCCAACAGCTAACCTGCAACGGGCCATCCTCGGATCCTCTGTTTGTTGTTGGTCTGTTGGAATTTGGTGTGAGCACATTTGGCCTTGCACCTGTCTTGTTGGAATTTCTGTTAGATAGAAAACTATTGTTCTGTTTTCTGTATGGCAGTGGTTAAAAACCAGGTTTTCGATTTTTCAAGAAGTTCGTAGACCTGTCTCAATTTTTTTTTTCCCTGCCTCAATTTTTCATGCTTGTAACAAAGTCTAACTTTGTGTAAGGTAATAACCATAGTTTTGGGCATGTCAAACTCAATTCTCTCTCAAAAATTTGGAGGAAGGAATCCCAAAAAATGTTGTACCTTGAACTTTTCTTCCTTTATGTAAGGTACGTAATGTAGCATATCCAAAACTATTTTGATAAAGGAATCCATGGTAATGGAGCCCATCTTTAACTCATAAATTCTTTGACTTTTATGTCAAAAAATCTTTCAAACGTGTACTTTTCTTGAAAGATTCTGTGGAAAGTGATCCAGCTGATATCTTTTACTTCATCTATTTTTGTATGTTTTAGATATCCCCAGGATGTAGCTTTCTTTCCATTTAGGTTGTAAATAGCCAACCAATATTTCATCTCACTAGAGTAGTAGTGTACTCCAAAGTATTTATTGATACCCAGGATCCATTCTTCAGCCTTTTCCCTGGTATTTGTCTCTCCTTCATAGGTTGGGGATTTTATATTTTGAAATTATCCTTGATGGATGTCATCATTTTTCTACCTTTTCTTGTAAGGAAAGGGTGAATCATCACTGGAAATACTGTGATATTTTCCATATGGAAGATCAGGCGTGTGTTCTTGTAATATCCTAAATCTTGACCTAAAAATTATGGGCATAAGCCCCATTGATTATGATGTTACTTTGATATTTTATTTTGGTATATTGGATCTAGAACCCCACTACATATGAACATGATGATTTGTTTGATGTATTGAGCATAATCCAATTATATATGTTTTATGTATGATTTTATGTGTTGGGTGTGGACACTAAAGCACATGATTGATGAGATCTTTTGTGTTGAGCGAAGATATCTAGAGCACATGAGTATTTAAATGTGTGTGTTGAGCGAGAAGCTATGGAGAACATGATTGATTGTGTTTGTGTTGAGCGAGGATCTCTGAAACACATGAGTTATGAAAACCTTTGTGTTGAGCATGAAGCTCTGAAACACATGAAAAGATAAATTAAAATTGTTGGGCATAATCCCTAGATCCTTCCAATTTGATGTCGAGCATAAGCTCTGGAACATCGAATCCTTGGCCATTGTATCCCTAATTGTATCCTGCAAATACATCCTAGCATTAGTGTTCAACGAGGAGATCTGGATTTGCACTAAGTTTGTAACTCCCTAATTTTAGCATTGAGTATGGGATCTGGATAAGCACTAGGAGTTACTGAAAAGAATTAATTATGTCGAGGGAAAATGACTCAAATAAAATAGTGATATCATCTAATTTATTTATAATTAATTAAATGAAATTTTGAATTTTTGGATCTCATCAAATACTGAAGAACTACCATGTTATACGAGGGAATACAACATGCAAGGATGTAGAGAGTTTCCTAGCCTAGTAGACCTAACCCCTGCCTAAAGGGCTTAATAAAGAAAGTGTCCTAAGTTTAGGGATCATGCTATATGGTATCTAAAGACAAATGTTAACAAATAATATATATAAGTATATATTTTATACATGGTATGTATAAAGAGTAAGCATAGTAATAATATTAAAAGTATAAGAAATAAATAAAAGATCCATCTATTATTCTTATTACTAAAAGATAAGTAAATATTAAAAATACCTACAAGAGTCCAAATAGGAACTAGTTAAAAGTTCCTAAGTTAAATATTAAAAGTGCCTAAATTAGGTAAAAGGGTTAAATCAATAAATCAAATGATTCTTGATTTAACTGTCAATTTGACTGAAAAGTCTGCCTATATTGGTCAATAAGGCAATTTTTTTGGATTCAACACACCTGAGTTACTCTAGGTATATCAACCATTGTTTATTATGTATTCACTCAATTCAAAAGGTGGAAATTTCCCCAATCAAACTAGAGATTTACCTTGAGAACTTACCATGACAATAGAGGAAGCCAAGGTAAGAAGTGAAACAATTCCCCTAGATCCTTCATTTGGAGTAGTAAATGGGAGCCAATCTTTGCAACATTCAGTCAAACCAAGGATGTTCTCCACCATCCAAATCTATAGCTAGATTTGTGTCCAGTGGCCATGGAATGGGTTGAAAACCCCTAGCAACGGTAGACATTTCACCCTAGTTTCCTATGACAATTATTGTTTTTCATATGGTATCGTTGATGTTATGCTTGAATTGTTTGTTTTCATTTAGGTATAGTGTGATCATATCATGTTAGATATATATGTTGGATTGTTGTGATGTATAGAACATTATATAGTTGAATTGTTGCAATTATATGTGCAAATCAATATTGTGGACTACTTTCTATATAGGCTGGATCATGGAAGTGTATGTGTGTGTGAGAGACTAATAAATGGATACCTATATATGTATTTATTTTTTCCTTGGAAAAAGTCTCTTGATTCTATTCGAATAAATTTGAACTTCCCATATAGGGCTTACATCATTAAGTTTAGCCTTTATAGCTTTTGTACATTTTCTATAAATTTTGGCATTCTTCCATATTCCTTCTTGTTTTCACCATATCATCTCCTTATTTGTTTCTTTATTCAAAATTTTGTACTTTACATAATTAGAAAATGGTTCTTCATTTGTTCATTGTTCTTTTCTTTTACCTCTGTTAGTCCTAGTGGTAGAGCGAGGGCCAATTTAGATAGCTTATCAGCTTTTGTATTTAACTCCTTGTAAATGTGTGTGAAAGTAAGCACTTCAAAAAAAAATATTTGTTCCTTAATGGTTAACAAAAGGTGACTGATATGTGGAGCATTTGTCTAGATTCTCCCATTGGCCCATTCTATTACCATTTTGGAGTCTCCAAACAGCTGTAAATTCTTTAATTGTTTGTTTATGGCTACCCTGAGTACTTCCCGTAGTGTTGTGAGTTCTTCTTTGATGTTTGAATATTTTTCGTGAGAAAATTTTATGTCTATCTTCTAGTTTTTAGTTAAATAAACCACTCCTCCTTCTCCCCCTAGCGTTGGATTTCCTTGGATAGCTCTGTTGAAGTACATCCATGGCATTGTTTTATTTATCTCTGGTGGTGTTATTGTACTTGACAGAGTTGATTTGGGCATGTTTTGGTGCTCCATTACTTCTGCATGAGGAAGATATCTGTTATTTCTAGTGGAGTCCAATTATTTTGAGAAACTGCCCTGTTTCTTGCTTCCTAGATGGAAAAACAAATACTACAGGGAATGCTTCAAAATTACGTACCCCTTCATCATTCCACCATTGCTTGATGCTTCATTCCATTGTGTATTCAAGTTTGTGTTTTGTTTCTTGTTTTAATCTTCTGGTGGTTCTTTCCCATGTGTGACCTGCATAAGAACAATTATAGAATAAATCCGTAGTTGTCTCACTTGCATCTTACACAGCACGCAAATCATCGACGCTTGGAATACTCTCTTTGTTAGGTTTTCCCACGTTAAATTTTTATTTTTTAGGGCCAACCGTATTTTAATAATTGTTTAGTGGGACTAGAATCTTCCATATTTTCATCCACAACCATTGATGCTCGCCCTAGCTCTCATTCCTTGTTGCTTCCTCATATCCTAGTTTCGCAAAGAAGCTCTTGTCCTTTCCATTTTTTGTCCAGATTAGTTTGTCTGGATCTTCCTTCAAGTGAATGTAATAGCTTACTAATATTGTGACATAGCAGTTCCATTCCACTTCTTATCTTCCCATTAAGTCCAGTTCTTGTATCATTTTCCACCCTGTTCTGCCTCTTGACTGGACATGTTGTGTTTGAGCGTATGCTAGTGTTGTCACTCTTTTCTCTTTTAACTGCAGAACTACTTAGTCTGATAAATGATAGTCCTCGCCTGATCCTTCCCATGGGTCTCCACTTATCCATAATCTGATCTTATAACCTATCCTCCATGCCACTCACTTTCCTATCAAAGGAAAGGCATGGACAAAATCCTTCTAGCATATAGAACCATTTTTATGTGTTTTGTTCTGTTGTTAGAACCATTCTACTATAGAGGACTGTAGATAGTATTTTGAGCACATTGTTCTTCCCCACAATGAATCTAGGTTCTCATCTAGCCACCATAGGGACTTTGAAGCCAAATATTTATAGGATAGATTGGGATTCTTAATACCCCAACCTCCCATTGATTTGGGAATGCTTAAGATATTCCATTTTTCTAGTTGGATACTGTATGTTTTTTTTCTTATTGTCCAGAGGAAGGAGAATCATTTTTTCCTTATTTTTGTCAGTATTCCTTTTGGAATATATGCTATCGATTCCCAATATACTGGTATGCTTTGTAGAACTGCTTTAAGAAGGATCAGTCTTCCTCCTCTAGATAGAAAGTGATTTGTATAGCCATATCCAATCTTGATTTAAGCATAGAATATTATATAATTAAACCCATCTATTATCAGAGTTGTAGGATAAGGGCCATCTCCCTTACACTGGTCAGTAGTTCGTCTGAGAAATTGTTGTAATCCATCCTTGATTTTTCAATGTTTATAACCATTCATGTTGTTTTCTAGTATTTATCTAGAATTTTTATCAAGGCTTGGAAATTCTGATATGAACCTTCTCCCATTAGTAGGACATCATATACAAATAGAATATGGGTTAGATCCATTGTACTTGAGATCTTGACCCTTTTAATATTTCCTTCCTCTTTGGCTTTGTGAATAATTTTGCTTAAGGCTTCTGCTACAAGGAGGAACAGAAATGAAGAGAGGGGGAAACCCTGCCTTAGTCCTCTTGTTGGTCTAAAGAACTGAGAGGGGGATCCATTGATTAGTATTGCAAATGATTTTGATTGAATGAAAAATAATCCCAATGATATACTGATGGTAATTCAATCCAGAACATAAAACATGAACTAAGTGTGACCACAATGAAAGGGCTGTAAATTTCCTTTTCTCTCTTCCCCTCCATCATTGTTTCTTGTTGTAACACAACCTTTGGATTTGAAATTTTAATCAATCGTATGAGTAATATTGAAGTTGTAGGATAAGGGACCATCTCCCTTACACTAGTCATTAGTTTGTCTGAGAGATTGTTGTAATCCATCCTTGATTTTTCAATGTTTATAACCATTCTTGTTGCTTTCTAGTATTTATCTAGAATTTTTATCATGGCTTGTACATTCTGATATGAACCTTCTCACATTAGTAGGACATCATCTACAAACAAAATATGGGTTAGATCCATTGTACTTGAGATCCTGACCCCTTTAAGCTTCCCTTCATATTTGGCTTTGTGAAAAAAATTTCTTAACGATTCTGCTACAACGAGGAACATAAATGGAGAGAGGGGGAAACCATGCCTTGGTCCTCTTGTTGATCTAAAGAACCGAGAGGGAGCTTCATTTATTAGTACTACAAAGTATTTTTATTGAATGCAAAATAATCCTAATGATATATTGATCGTAATTCAATCCAGAACATAAAATATGAACTAAGTGTGATCACAATGAAAGGTCTCAAAATTTCCTAAACTCTCTTCCCCTCCATCATTGTTTCTTGTAGTAACACAACCTTTGTATTTAAAATGTTGATCAATCATTCGAGGGATATTAATTTGGAGTCCCCCCTATCCCCCTTGTGTTGAAAGAGAAGGCTAGCATTAGGAGCCCTTGGACAAGGATTTTTTCACTATAAGAGCCCTCCCAATGGTTAATTGTTTCCATTCTTTAATATCTTGGGCCGCTTGTTTTTGTGCCATGGTTAGAAAGGATTTCCATCCTGCTTGAACCATTTGGTTTTGGCTAGGAGATAGACCTCCTGATGAGACTTGGTCAATTTTTGTTTTTGTTTTGGATCTTAGACCATAGTCCTGTCTTAATATCCGAATTTTCCTTTCTATCTTTTCAAAATACTATTCAGATGATTGTGTGTGACTATCTTCCGTTTTTCTTCTAGTGTCAATTTAAAATTATCTCTGTTTCCTTATGTGATGGATTTTTAAATGAAGAAAAAACATAAAAGTCAGGATTTTGAGTAGAATTGTCGTTTTCTTGTTGGGGCGCTTGGGTTGATTTCGAGGCCTATCATTATTTTTTCTAACACCTTGAGCTGGCACCCATCCTCTTTGTCTATATCTTCTAGTATGCCTTTTAATTTCTGTTCGGTCACCTTTTCGGTGCACCCTATGTCCTCTTCCTTTCCTTTTGCAATTCTGTCTGACTCTGTTGCATGTACATCTAAGGTAGGTATTTGTTGGTTTGCAATAGATTTTCTGACCCTCACCTTTTTATGATATGGTTTCTTTTGTTGTACATCTTGGTACATCTCATATTCTTTCTGTAAATTTCTGACCTTTCTGCATTTATAGCACCTAAACGGTAGCTTTCAACTGTCCATATGTTGTTCCCATATACTTCCATGTATTGATATTAATATTTCTTCAAACAACTCTTCTCTAATATGCATCTCTACCTGAGTTCGGGCACATATTATGTCTACCTTTCCCTCCCATTCTTCTTCCATCATAAGAAACTTACCCAGTTTGTTTCCAATTTCTTCTAGAATGTGTTTTTTCTAAAACATCATTGGTAGACCTAGCAGGATTACCCAGATTTGTTGTACATTGTGAGGTTCCTTCCTTGCATTGAAATTTATATGCCATTTTCTCATAATCAATCTGGAAAGGCCCCAATTCCACCTTTGGTCTAGCAATTTGGTTTCATCTTTCTCCTCCTTTACCTTGAATAAGAACAATTCCCTCGGAAGGATGCAGAATTCCGATATGTATCCTATTGTGGGTTGGAAAATAGTTTCCATCAGGCCTTGTTAGCATTTTTTTACCTGACTCCTTCCCGCATAACCTACCTACCAGGGTGAAGCTCGGGTAATGTGGAATGTTTGTCAGTTGTATATCTATGCCCACTGATAGTTCTGAATAACCTTTTTTCGGCCTGATTCCCTTAATATTCCTGGCTTGTTTCAGCTACTTTGCCTCGTGTATATTCTCTTTATTTCATGTGTTGGTGTTCAAAACATTGCACATGGGAGAGGTTGGTGTGTATTGTTCTCCTTCCTTATCCATCGTCATTATATTGCATGGTATGTTGTTCGCATGAGTCTAAGTATTGTATGTACTTCGTATGCCATTATCCAAGCAGAATATTGTCTTTCTCATGGGATCTTCTTCATAGTTGATTGTATCCTAATACATCATATTTGTGCTAACTGGACTTATGGTGTAAGAAATTAAAAAATGAAAAAAACCTTCGCCAATCTCTGAACGATGAATATTTTTTCAAAAAAGTAGAGCTACATCATGCCCCCAAATGTATATATAAATATGTATAAATACATATATGATATTATGTTATATATTTAATATATTCAAAAAAAATTACAACTAAATTGAAAATTTATATTACAAGTTTCTTGATGAATGAATGATTTTAGAATAAATGTTTTTGGATATATTAGAGTTAACGGGAATCATACGAATAAGGAAACCATAGTACTAGTGGAATATATAATGACACCCATTTCTATTTAACTAAATACTCCATATATTTTGATAAATTCGGTATGCTTATAATTTAGTGTATTGTTGGTTTCCTCCCCATGAATAGGTTGGATGCAATACATGCTTAGATTAAATAAGGTGGAACCAACATACAGAAGCTACAAACATATATCACATTTGGGGAATCAACCCTAGGGTCCAATTAGTGATAATTAGACCATTAATATATGTATTTAGTGATTTGATGATGCATGTGTTCCTCCCCTTCCATATAATACTAGGTGTAATATCCTCATGATTGGCCATGCAATTTCACCTAGAGAATACATCAATCACTGAAATATAATGGGCCTCTTATATCATTTATATAGGAACTTAGATTAGGTATGGAAACCTCTACTTCATGATTCGAAAGTGAGAATAAAAGGACCAATTAAGGTCATGGCCATCTCAATGATCATTTGAGTCATGAATATCTATCTCGAGAAGTTCAAATATAGAAAATACAAGTGTACAAGTAGTGTTATTACCTCTAAGAGATTAAGGGAATTCTTGAATCCCTAGAATCCATGTCAAAGAATTAGGTAAATGGGCCCTTAGAAGATGAGAACCTCATCTAAGAAGAGAAACATAAGTCATAGGTAAGCATGTAAGACATTCACTCTCCAAATTTTGATCATATTTATACAAATTTGATTGTAAACTCGTTATCATTGGGATCATTAAGCTATTTCAACAGTGAATATTTATTTTTTCCGTTGAAAAATTTTTCATTTTCCTGCAACATAATGTGTATACCTAAAAAGGATATGTTTGTGGCTGACATTAAACCCAATATATTGTCTTTCCTTGTGGTCCTCAAATGTGTATCTTGGTGAAGAGGAATGAGTTAAAGTTGAACCTTGCAGTCATCTAAGAGGACGTATCATCTAGCTGTGATTTAATTTAGAGCATATATTTTCACTAGTGTCTACTCTGCAAAGAAAAATCCTCGGACACTAGTGTCTACTATTTATATTTAGATCATATATTTTCAGCGTATATTTAGAGCATATATTTTCACTAGTGTCTACAGTGAGACACCCAACTTATGGTATGTCAAAAGACTCCCTTGGAGAACCAAAAGAAAGTAAGAATTAAAAAACATCCTTCATGTTCTTCTGCACCATTGTCCTTTGACCTTCGGGTTTNTCTCTCTCTCTCTCTCTCTCTCTCTCTCTCTCTATATATATATATATATATATATATATATATATATATCTTATGATTTTTTTGTCCATATGTTTCCTTTTCATTTTGACAGAATGCAACTAATCACTAGAGGTAAATCCAATGACTCTGGTTATTTATATTTTACCTCATCAAATATTCATGACAAAGATTAAATCATTGGGTGCGGGTCTCTCAGTACAGAGAAAGAATATTTATGCAAGTGTTGAATTACATTGTATGTCACGATACATTCTCACATTGTACATTATTTGTGCTTGTGTGATATTGTATGCATTTTTTACCATAATGCAAGGAAAATGAATATTGTTCACTATTAGAACAAATAGCAACATACATTAATTGTACATGCAACCAACTGTATTCAAGTAACTAATGTTTCAAATACAAGGTCTTCCAAACATGTTTCAACACTAAGACATGAACAATTTCATGTTCTAACCCATGGTTAGGCATAAAAAAACAATATCAATGTAATAAGGGATGCTTGATGCTCCATGCATATAAGAGAGCATTAATACTTCATGCATACATGAGAGCATCAATATTGTGCATATGTTATAGTCATGAATGTTTTGTGTATATAAAAGATCATTGTTTCTACAACAAAGGGGACCATACAACTATTGAAATTGCATGCATTGAACCCATTGCATGTTTAATTTTAACATCTGCATGATATTCTTTAAAAATTGCATACTGTAATAGAGATAAAACTTGAAAAAGTAAATAGAAGTAAGACAAGTACTCTAGTCAACCAAAGATCGCACAGTTGAACACATGATTTTTCATGGGGAAACCTTTAAAGGAAAAAAAACCCAAATCATTAGTAGTTCATCCTCTAAATGAGATGACTGAGTTTATAGATGAACTTAGAAGAAGAATAACTTGTTTTTGAAATTCTGAGATGAATGTAAAAAAAAAATTCCAAAGAGAAGAAATCCCTATCAAGGTGTTGTTGCCACCATATGTTTCCATGTGGAGGGTGAGTTAAAGTTGCATCCTGCAGTAACCTGATGCTTTCAACCATAACCTTCTATGACCATGAATCAACTTCTAGAGGCCTGCTTCCCAAATTTGTTTGATCATTTTCCAAGTGTTGATTGCTGCCCAATTTTTATTGATGCTTGAATTCTACTACTGCCCGAATTTTACTACTCCCTGAATTCTATTAGGGTTTCCTGTGACTTGTTAGGACTTCCCGAGTTCTTTTTAGGTTTTCTTGAACTTTTGTTTTTTTTTTGTTACAGCATCAAAGATTGGGATGTTTCCCTACACCACCATGGAAGGTGGTGGAGAATCCTTATGTTGTGGATCGTGAATTCTAGCAAGGGTTGGAATCCACATTTACTGTTGTCATGACTACCTAGGATATTGATGTTGTAAAATCCCATGAACACCAACATGTTAGAGTAGTCCTTCCTTTTCACCTATGATAAAGAGGAGAAAAGAAACCCCAAGCAATACTATAAGCTGCAAAAATGAGAGGAGAGAAATACACGAGTCACTAAAAATATCCTTAGTCAACCTCAATCAGGGAATTTTCCTCAATCCAAGATGGAGCAGCCAGGTGATGAAATTTGTGTATAAAATTATTTGCAAATGTCATTTATTTATAGGATTTCAAACATTGATTTGGTCCCACATAATTAGGAGTTTACATTAGGGTTTTAATCTTTTGCATCTTTGACCCTTTTGACTTTAATCTTTTTTTGGTACAAAGGTCTTCTTGTATTTTTACTTGTGCCACTTGGTCTTTCTCATGGACCAAGACTTAGGGTTAGATTATCCTCCAAGTATTTTGTGGTAAAAGCAAATGGTATCTAGGGTCCCTCATTCCCACTTAAAGTGCATATTCATAAATAAAGAGAATTACTAAATGCTCTAAATTTATCTCCTCATGCCACCAAGATCAGGTGTTAGGTCTCTTAATGTAATGTCCCCAAAAATTCAAAATTTTAAAAAAATATTATTTGGCTAGTACAACTACCTATGCGGAACATTATTGAACTTGTGGAATACAATGTACGATGGGCGTACGATTGTTTGGTCGTAAGTTGTTCTTACGTTCTATCATCTTACTTGCAGTTGTGAATATTATTGTATTTTACTTACGATGTCATAATGCTTGTTTTCTTCATTATTCTTATGTTATACATTATGGTGTATGTGTCGTTACTCGATTATATGCTTCGTTCATTTCTGCATAGTCTTACTTGTTATTTATATGGATTCTAACTTAACTTTGTTTCTGGAACTAAAGTGGGTGGAGAGGTGGGACTCGTTCTCCCATGTGACATTACTGAGAGGTAAAGTGTTCACTTGTCTAGCAAGCTTACTTAGTTCTATTTGAACTAAGGCACCTATTATCTTGATTCCATGCAGGTGCACCTAGCGACGATAAACTTGTTTCATAAAATCTGAAGCTTGTTTATGTAATAACCTACTGTTTATCATTAGGTAATTACTGATCTCCTAATTCTTATCCTATCCTATTTTCATTTTATGTCTGGTGTTAATATGAGTATAACTTATCTTTTATTTCTATTGGCAGGTTTATAATATTGGTTAAAGGCCAATTAATTGATTTTATGCATGACAATTATTACCATGGCATATTTCATATGCCATGGTTCTTAAGCTTGAAGCTTAGGGAACATGTTAAAGCAAGGTTTAGGGCTTAAGCCTATGATTGATATGCTACGTATGTTATTTATGCTTTGGGGATTAACTTTGGTTTGGCGTACACATTGCATGGACTATACCTTACACAATACCTTGTAATATAATCTTGGGGTGACGAGTTATAACATAAGGTTCAAACATTAACGTTGGGGGTTTAAGACTTGCATGGAATGGTGACCAATGTAAATGAAGTGATGGAAAACTATGGAGATGTGGCTTTTGGTTTGATGTTGGACTCCAGGATGACGCCATTGATGCATCTTGGGGTTTGGGGAAGCCCAAGCTTAGGGCTTGGCTCCAAGAGTAACTTGGTCATTTCGTTTGTTTTGCTGATGGTTTGGTCTTGGCTCTACGCAGAGCCTATGGAAGCAACACCCTGGTGAACGAAGGTATGATTCGTTGGTTTCATGGAAGTGTTTGATGTTTGATTCATGGCTTAAACATTTGCATACTTCTCACCATTCATCATTTTGTTAGTGCTTGCACATTCCAGGATAGTGTGGAGCTTCAAGGTTTAGGTATTTACCACTGGTTTGTGGGTGATGCCATAGGTGCACGGTAATCCTATTAAACACCCATTCCGTGATGGCATGAGCGCCCTTCCATGGAAGCTACGACAACATAGAAGGTTTAGGATTCACGATTTGGTTTTTAATATGTAATGTGGAAATGTAATAGCTCATGGGTGTAAGCCCTGAATTGATATCATCACTGTAATTTGATTTGTTGACAGGCATATGTTATCACAGGGTTTGATTTTTAAGGGTATGTGTCTTTGATTACTGTGGTCGAGGCCTCGCTTACAAAGTGAGTGCAGACCACGGGGGTCTCACAACCTTGTTGTAATGAATGTAATTGATTAAAGGATCCCGCATACATTATGTGTATAGTGTGGCTTTGATTAATGTATGAAGACTCCACAAGATTCGAATCCTAGTCGTTGTGGATGTAATGAGTTGTATTTTTATGAGTAGTTTGTGATTTGGGGCTTAGCTGCCCACAGGATTCGATTACTGCCCTTGCTTGTATAAAAATGTAATTACATGTTTTAGATATTACATTTCCTATGTGTTATTTATTTGTCATGGGCTTTACTATAAGGGCATCGTGGTTATGTAAGCGAGTAGTGTGATAGTCTACATGATTCGTTCCTATGACAATAATGTAAACGTTGAGTTCTTTATTTAATGATTATGATATTATTATGGTTAATTGATATACTATGGCTGTGAGTTGATTATAGATGGGTTATTCGATTCTTATGGCATGTGTTCTGATTATGTTGATTTATATATTAGGACTGTGGATTTTAATTAGGAAATGGAACTTGAATTTAGACCAAAGAATGGTCATTATGCTTACCTTGTTTATTTGCTTATGATGAGGTTATTTTTAATGGAAATGATTTAGTAGTTCGCATGGATTTAGATATACAGACCTTGAAAGGTCTTGCTGGTTTTTATGTTGGATTTTAATATGAAATGGTTATAAATTGTGCATTAGATATAATAATTGTATTTCTGTTTTATATATATTAATATATATATATATATATATATATATATATATATATATGTATGTATGTATGTATGTATGTATGTATGTATGTATAATTCTTACTTCTGCACTAGTCTATTTAAATATAAAGCATGGATCTGCTGATAAATGGAATATGTCAGTAGAGTATAAAGGCCAAAAGAGCAGATAGATAATAGATCTGAAATAAAACCTATTTTCAACAATAAAAATCATACAGGAATTAAAACTAGGGTGCAGAACCCTTGATAAACATTTATAAATGAATTTAACTTGTAGAATCAAACTGATGAAGAAACCCTGGATAAGTCTGGTATATAAATTAACTTACAGCCTCGAGTTATAATTTAAAAATGCAAACCCTAGAATATTTTAAACAGAGAAACAAATACATAGGGTTAGGAAATGCAATGTAATCATTTGCCTAACATAGACAGCATATATTATAGGAAAATGGAATAGGTAGTCTAGGGATTCATACCTGTAACTTGAAGCTCTTTTAATGGCTGAACATGCACACTCAAATAACTAGAATTAACAATTCAAAGGCAGATCTAACCTCTATTTTTTTTTATGACCAAATCACTTGGGAACTACCATGTTCCACCCAACCATGAACCAGAACCATTCCTAGTTTAAATCCATATCCCCCCGAGCTAGACTCCAACATGCAAGTAGCTTAGAGCTCCTAAGGTAGGGTTTCCCATCTGGTATATCAGGTCTTGATCAGTTCTCATTTTTCCTTCCAGAAAAGTGTTCTCCAATAATTTACTTGAGAGAAAAACAGGCAGAAAATGATTCTTCCTAATGATAGATCCAAACCCAAAGCCTTTCCTTGGCTTAAGACTTTATTTACAGACTTGTCAATCAAAGGGACAGTTAAATCAAGAAATCTTGGTTTCTTGATTTAACCATTTTCAATTAATTTGGGTAAATTTTAATACTTTAACTTAGGAACTTTCAACTAGTTCCTAATTAGACTTTTGTAGGTATTCGACTATTTATTATCTTTAAATAATAAATAATAATGGATGGAGATTTTCTTTCTTTCTTTCATCATTAATAATTTACTATATTTTTTCTTATACATACCATGTATAAAATACATAATAATATAACATTTGTTAACATTTGTCTTTGGGCATCATATACCATGATCTCTAGATTTAAAGATACTTCTTCATTAAGGTCAAATAGGTAGATGGTTATGTCTACTAGGTCGGGAAACTCTAAACATCATAGCATGTTGGATTTCCCTCATATAACGTGGTAGTTCTTCAGTACTTGATGAGAATACAGAAATTCAAAATTTCATTTAATCACTTATAAATAAGTCTCATCAGATCAATATTTTTCTCGAGTCATTTTCACTCGAAATTTATTAAATTCTTTTCAGTAACCCCTAGCGCTTACCAGAGCCCATACTCAACACTTTAACAGGGAGTTACAAACTTAGTGCAATTCTAGAGCTCTTCGCTCAACACTAATGCTAGGATGTACTTGTACGATACACCTAGGGATACAATGGCCAAGGATCCGATGATCCAGAGCTTATGCTCAACATCAACATGGAAGGATCCAAGTCTTATGCCCAACACTTCCAAATCTTATCTTTTCATGTGTTCCAGAGCTTCTCGCTCAACACAAATGTAAGTACTCATGTGCTCTAGAGCTCCTCGCTTAACACAAAACATTAATTTCCCATGTGCTCCAGAGCTCCTCGCTCAACACAAAACATTAATTGCCCATGAGCTCCAGAGCTCCTCGCTCAACAAAAAAATACCATCAATCATGTGCTTTAGTGTCCACACCCAACACAAACAAGCATATATATATCATTAACAATTATCTTATGCCCAATATATAAAACAAATCGTCATGTTCATATGCAGTGGGGTCTTCGACTCGATATATCAAAATAAAATATCAAGACAACATCATAATCAATAGGCTCATTCCTATAAGTGTTAGGTCCAAAATTCAGGATATTACATACCTCCCCTCTTAGAACAACACCGTCCCTAGTGTTCTAGGGACTCGGAATGACATCATGAAAAAAGTCGAGGTAAGACTTTCTCATGGTGGCTTCATTCTCCCATGTAGCCTCATCAGCCTCAAATTGCTTCCATTGCACTTTCAACTGGACTATGGTCTGCTTCCGAAGCTGCACCTCTCTCTTGTCTAGTATATGAATAGGCTCAAGGGAAAACTCCCCTTCGGGTTCCACCTATAATAAGGACCAATCAACTACATGTTTAGTATCATAAACATATTTCTTTAACAAAGATGCATGGAAAATGTTATGGACTCTTACATGCGTGGGTAACACTAGTTCATATGCCACTGGCCCTTTCTTGGCCAGTATTTCAAAAGGTCCACAAAATCTAGGTGCTAACTTACCACACCTACCCAAGCTCAACGAGATTTGTTTGGATTTTACTTTCAAGTAAACATGATCGCCTATTTGAAAGTATTTATATTTTCTTTTTCGATCTGCGTAACGTTTCTGGCGGTCTTGTACTTCTTTAAGGTTCACCTAGAACTTAACCAATCCAGAGAATAAAGATCTCCAAAAGTTTTCTGTAAACTTAACATCTTGATCCGAGATGATTGCCTTGGGTATTCTATGCAATCTAAATATCTCCTTAAAGAAAATATCAGCAATGTTCACTGCCTTGTAAGTCGACTTCACATGAATGAAGTGTGTTGCTTTCGACAACTGGTCAATGACTACAAAAATAGAATAATTTTGTTTCTTACTTTTTGGTAAACCAATGATGAAATCCATACTAATGACCTACAACTTCCATTCTGAAATGGGTAAAGTTACAAAAATCCTGAAGGATGTTGATGCTCAACTTTGACTAGCTGACATTTCTGACAATTCGCGATAAACATCGCAATGTCGGCCTTTAACTAAGGCTAGAAAAAGTGTCTCTTGACAGCGGATATCATCTTTTGATATCCCAGGTTCCCTAAGTAGGGTGCCCGATGAAATTTCATGAGGATGCTGGACCGAATGTCCCCTCCTTCTTGAAGATACCAAATGTCCCCTCCTTCTAGAAGATACAATCAATCCTTGGACCATAGCAGTTCGGATTCGTCTACCTTGTATTCCTTTTGTTGTTGAAACAACCTATCCTCTTGGACTTTCTTGAGGATTTCCACATAGAATGGGTCAACTCTATTGGCCGCTCTAATCCTCTCATGCAAATATGCATCGGTTTGACTCAACGTCGCCTCATATATCATATGAGTCCGTCAGCTCAAATAATCGGCAACTTTATTCTCTTTTTACTTAATGTGATTTAGATTGAAATGTTACTCACTAAGGAAATCCAACCACCTTGCTTGTCTTGCATTCAGATCTGGTTGATCAAATAAATATTTCAGAATCATATTGTTTGTCATCAGAAGGAAGTTCCTTCCCATGAGGTGTTTCCTCCACATCCTCAAAGCGTGGATGATGGCCGCTAACTCAATATCGTGCGTAGGGTATTTTTGATCATGCTCTTTTAACTTCTATGATTCATAGCAGATCGCATGATCATTCTATAGGAGGACTCCTCCCAGTCCTTCCTTGATTGCATCTATGCAAACAATTAAATCCCCATCGCGATCCGCAATTCGTAACACCGATGCGGTCATCAAAAGTTGCTTAAGATTTTGAAAATTTTCTTCACACTTAGCAGTCCATAAGAACTTGCTTTCTTCTACAAAGCAGTCATGGGGAAAGTGATTCTTGAGAAGTTCTCAATGAACTTTCGATAATATTCGGCTAATCCCAAAAAGGACCTAATGTAAGTGACACTAGTAGGGGTAGGCCAATCCTTTATGGATTTAATCTTTTTCAGGTCCACATCTATCCCTGTCTCGAAGATAATGTGACCTAAGTACTGTATTTGTGGTTTGTAAAAATCGCATTTACTAAACTTATCTTAAAGCTAGTTTTCTCTCAACACTTGTAGTACTATGAGAAGGTGTTCTTCGTGTTATTATTTATTCTTGGAATAAACCAGTATGTCATCTATGAATACCAAGACAAACTTATCCAAATACCTACTAAATATGCAGTTCATCATACACATAAAGTTCGTAGATGCATTAGTCAACCCGAACGGAATTACTACAAACTCGTAGTGCTCATACCTCATATGAAAGGGGGTTTTGTGAATATCCCCGTCGTGAATCTGTACCTGATGGTACCTGGATCGCAGGTCAATCTTTGAAAATATTCTGGCTCCTCTCACCTAATCAAACAAGTCATCGATTCTAGGGAGTGGATAACAGTTCTTAATAGTCATTTTGTTCAATTGATGGTAATCGATTCACATCCACATCGTGTCGTCTGTCTTCTTTACAAACAGTATCGATGCTCCCCAACGAGACACACTGGGTCGGATATACCCTTTCTCTATCTTCTCTTGCAACTGCAGTTTGAGTTCCACCAACTCAGGTTCACTCATGTGGTAAGGGTCCTTGGCAGCCAAAACTGATCCTGGGGTCAGTTCAATGGAAAAATCTAGGTCTCATTTTGGAGGTAATCCTGGGATTTCCTTAGGAAACACATCCTTGAATTATTCAATAATGGGGAATTATTCTATGCGTTGTTCTCTTTCAACCTCTATGTCTTGGATGTTTACTACAAACAATTTACATCCTTTCTTGATGCATTTCTTTGCTTGTAAGGTAGATATTTTCCTTACGGAAACTTTCTTTGGAATGTCTTTAACCTTTACTTGGTTCCCTTGGCCATCAGTACACAAGATTGACTTGTGTAAGAAATCGAGCATGACATGGTGTTTTTCCAACCAGTCCATGCCAATAATTATATCGTATGATCCTAAAGGTAGGATGCTCAGGTTTACTTTCATTGGAAAACCATTCAGGTTTACCTCACATTATTTAACTATTTCTGAAACTTTATGTTTCATATCTGTGCCTAACTGCACCAACCAATGTTTATCATGCTTTACTTTGACTAGTTTGCATTCATCAATAATTTTAGGTGAAACATAGATTCGACAAGCACTGGGATCAATAAGTATTGAAATAGAAGTGTTCAAGATCTTACCTTCTATCTCAACCATTGTAGCTTGATGATCTTCCTGTCGGCCATCCAATGCTACATAAATCCACGGTGTTCCAGCTATGTCCTCGACAGTTGGTTCTTCTTGTAAGTTGTGCAAGACCCCACTGGTCTTGTTCTTACAATATCAGGCATAATGAGGACCATTGCATTTCCAGCACTTAATCTATAGCAGGGTAGCATTGGTTCAACTTGCTACTGGATTGTTAACATTAGGAGCTGGGACCAGATTTATTGAAGTTCTTGTTTGTTGGAAAGTTTTTATTCTTCTTTCTGTATGGTTGTGGGTTAAACCCGAGTTTGCGGTTATCAGAAAAGTTCTTAGAATTTTCTCAATTTTGGTTCATTTTCTCTTGTCTTAGTTGTCCATGCTCATAACAGAGCCTAGCTTTGTGCAGTGTGGTATCCAAATTTCTTGGCATGTCGAACTCAATCATTTCCCAAAAATTTGGAGGTAGACATCCTAAAAATTGTTGGATCTTTACCTTTTCATCCTTAATGTATGGTACATAATGTAACATATCTAGAAATCTGTTAATAAAAGAGGCCATAGTCACGGATCCCATACATAGCTTGTGAAACTCTTTAACTTTTTTGTCGAAGAATATTTCTAACATATATTTATTTTAGAAGGGTTTTCAGAAGTTATCCCACCGTATTTCTCTTAGCTCATCTTTCTTGGTGTGTTTTAAATCTCTCCACCAACTTGTTGCCTTGCCATTCAAGTTATAGATGGTAATCTGAGCCTTCATCTCACTTGAGTTGTTATGAACCTGGAAATATTTTCACATGCCCAGCAACCTCTCCTCAGCCTTCTCCCCAGTTTTTACTTCACCTTCATAGGTCGGGGCTCTTATTTTTATAAACTCCCCCTAAATACTATCATTTCTTCTTTGTTTCTTTCTTCGGGGAGAAAGAGAGTCATCACTGGAAGGACTATGATGATCTCCTTTCGGTGCTTCAGGGGTACGTTCCTATTTTTCTTCTTCTCTTGGGATGCTAGCCCGTTTATGGTAAGGTTCTCTTTTGGAGTTGTTTGTGGACCGAGTAGGTTTACCCTGCAGGATTCCTCCCGACATATTTCTCAATAATGCTTCATTTATAGCTTGTTGTTCTTTTCTTTTATTCAGACTATCTTCTCTGAGACTTCGTAATTCTGCTTGAAGACTGTGTATAGTCTTCAAAATACCAAATTCAGCTCCACCACCAGCTCTTCTTATAGGGTAGGGGTGTTCTTCTTTCCTTGCCAGAATTTATCTTCCTTACTATTCATAAACTGAACTGTTCAGTAAAATTTTCGTGTAATTTCAAAAAATTTAAATAACAGAGAGAAAAAAATAAAAAATAAAAAATAAAAATAAAAATAAAAAATCATGTTAGTAACAAATTTAATAACATACTTTATTTTCTTTGCGGTAAATGCTTGTGCGCCCATAGGTCTCTTAGCATTGAAACTGGGCTCTGATACCACTTGTAATGTCCCCAAAAATTGAAAAAATGAAAAAAAAAATTATTAGGCTAGTACAACTACCTATGCAGAACATTATTGAACTTGTGGAATACAACACACGATGGACGTACCACTGTTTGGTCATAAGTTGTTCTTACGTTCTATCATGTTACTTTCAGTTGTGAATATTATTGTATTTTACTTACGATGTCATAATGCTTGTTTTCTACATTATTCTTATGTTATACATTATGGTGTATGTGTCGTTACTCGATTATTTGCTTCGTTCATTTCTGCATAGTCTTACTTGTTATTTATATGGATTCTAACTTAACTTTGTTTATGGAACTAAAGTGGGTGGAGTGGCGGCACTTGTTCTCCCATGTGAAATTACTGAGAGGTAAAGTGTTCACTCTTCTAGCGGGATTACTTAGTTCTATTTGAACTAAGGCGCCTCTTATCTTGATTATGTGCAGGTGTACCTAGAAACAATAAACTTGTTTAGTAAAATCTGAAGCTTGTTTATTTAAGAACCTACTCTTTATCATTAGGTAAGTACTGATCTCTTAATTCTTATCCTATCCTATTTGTATTTTATGTTTGATGTTAATATGATTATTAACCTATCTTTTATTTCTATTGGCAGGTTCATAATCTTGGTTAAAGGCCAATTCATTGATTTTATACATGACAATTATTACCATGGCATATTTCATATGCCATGGTTAGTAAGCTTGAATCTTAGGGAACATGGTAAGGCAAGGCTTAGGGATTAATCCTATGATTCATATATGCTACATATGTTATTTATACTTTGGGGATTAAATTTGGTTTAGCGTACACATTGCATGGACTATACCTTACACGATACCTTGTAATATAAGCTTGGGGTGACGAGTTATAACATAAGGTTCAAACATTAACTTTGGAGGTTTAAGACTTGCATGGAATGGTGACCAATGTAAATAAAACGATGGAAAACTATGGAGATGTGGGTTTTGGTTTGATGTTGGACTCCAGGCTCATGCCATTAATGCATCTCAGGGTTTGGGGAAGCCCAATCTTAGGGCTTGGCTCCAAGAGTGACTTGGTCATTTCATTTGTTTCGCTGATGGTTTGGTCTTAGCTCTACGCAGAGGATGGAGGAAACACCCTGGTGAACGAAGGTATGCTTCAATGGTTTCATGGCAGTGTTTGATGTTTGATTCGTGGCTTAAACATTTGCATACTTCTCACCATTCATTGTTTTGTTGGTGGTTGTAGGTGTCAGGGTAGCGTGGAGCTTCAAGGTTCAAGGCTTTACCACTGGTTCGTGGGTGATGACATAGGTGCACGGTAAGCCTGTTAAACACCCTGCACTGTCACCTCTCAGCATTGTGGGTATGACTGGGTTATCACACTGTTGTTTGGATTTTAGTGTGGGATTTTGATTCGCCTTTAAGATTGTGTATAATTTTTGGGTTTCTAAATATAGTAAGGGTGTTGTTAGCAGAGAATTGGGAACCTTGGGACTTTAGCAGACTATGTGTTTCATTTATGTAATTTGTATTTTGATTTCAAGGTTTTAAGCCTGGGAAGCACCATTTATTGCAATGGTGCCATAGCCCTTAGCACGACTGTGTAAACTTCGATTTGCAGACTTTAATGGTTCTATGTAAATACATCTATTTTTTGTTTTTGATAATGCATTGTGTTTATTTAATCTTGGATTTATGTATGGCGTTCATTGTTCACGCTGGGTCTGTGTATTGCTCACTTCCATTTTTCTTAATATTTAAATTAATGGAAAAGATAGTGACAACGAATGGCTTGGGGCCATGCCATGAATGGCATGAGCACCCTTCCATGGAAGCTGCGACAGCGTAGAAGGTTTAGGATTCATGATTTGGTTTTTAATATGTAATGTGGAGATGTAATAGCTCGTGAGTGTAAACCCCGAATTTATATCGTCGTTGTAGGTTGATTTGTTGACAGGCATATGTTATCACAGAGTTTAATTTTTAAGGGTATGTGTATTTAATTGTTTTGGCCGAGGCCTCGCTTACAGAGTGAGTGCATACCATGGGGGTCTCATGACCTTGCTGTAACAAATTAATTGATTAAAGGAGCCCGTATACACTATGTGTATAGCGTGACTTTGATTAATGTATCAAGACTCCATGGGATTTGAATCCTGGTCGTTGTGGATGTAATGAGTTGTATTTTTATGAGTAGTTTGTGATTTGGGGCTTAGATTCCTACAGGATTTGATTCCTTCCCTTGCTTATATAAAAATGTAATTACATGTTTTAGATATTATATTTCATGTGTGTTATTTATTTTCTATGGGCTTTACTATAATGGCATCATGGTTATGTAAGCGAGTAGCATGATAGTCTACAAGATTCGTTCATGTGACCTTAATATAAACGTTGAGTTAGTTATTCAATGATTATGATATTATTGTGGTTAATTGATATAATATGGTCGTGAGTTGATTATAGATGGGCTATTCAATTCTTATGGCATGTGTTTTGATTATGTTGATTTATATATTAGGACTGTGGATTTTAATTAGGAAATGGAACTTGAATTTAGACCAAAGAATGGTCAAGATGCTTACCTTGTTTATTTGCTTATGATGAGGTTATTTTTAATGGAAATGATTTAGTAGTCGGCATGTATTTAGATATACAGACCTTGAAAGGTCTTGCTGGTTTTTATTTTGGATNGTTATAACTTGTGCATTAGATACAATAAATGTATTTCTGGTTTATATCTGTTAATATATATATATATATATATATATATATATATATATATAATTTTAGCTATAGATAGTAGATTAGGTTCACGAAATTGTAATATTATACTCATATATATAATTCTTACTTATGCACTAGTCTATTTAAATCTAAAACATGCCTCTGTTGATAAATGGAATATGTCAGTAGAGTATAAAGGCCAAAAGAGAAGATAGATAATAGATCTGAAATAAAACCTAGTTTCAACAATAAAAATATTACAGGAATTAAAACTAGGGAGCAGAATCATTAATAAACATTTATAAATGAATTAGACTTGCAGAAGCAAACTAATGAATAAACCTTGGATAATTCTAGTATAGAAATTAACTTACAGCCTAGGGTTATAATTTAAAAATGAAAACCCTAGCAAACTTTAAACAGAGAAACAAATACATAGCATTAAGAAATTCAATGGAATCATTTTCCTAACATAGCCAACATATATTATAGGAAAATGGAATAGGCAGTCTAGGAATTCATACCTGTAACTTGAAGCTCTTTTAATGGCTGAACCTACACACTCAAATAACCAGCATCAACAATTCAAAGGCAGATCTGACCTCTGTTTTTTTCCATGACCAAATCACTTGGGAACTACCACGTTCCACCCAACCATGACCCGGAACCATTCCTGTTTTAAATTCAGATCCCCTCGAGTTGGACTCCAACATGCAAGTAGCTTAGAGCTCCTAAGGTAGGGTTTCCTATTTGGTATATCAGGTCTGGATCAGTTCTCCTTTTTCCTTCCAGGAAAGTGTTCTCCAAGAATTTACTTGAGAGCAAAACAAGAAAAAATGACTCCTCCTAATGATAGATCCGAACCCCAAGCCTTTCCTTGGCTTGATACTTTATAGACAGACTTTTCAGTCAAAGGGACATTTAAATCAAGAAACCTTGGTTTCTTGATTTAACCCTTTTCAATTAATTTGGATAATTTTTAATACTTTAACTTACGAACTTTCAACTAGTTCCTAATTTGACTTTTGTAGGTATTGGACTATTTATTATCTTTAAATAATAAATAATAATGGATGGATCTTTTCTTTCTTTCTTTCTTTCATCATTAATATTATTACTATATTTGTTCTTATACATACCATGTATAAAATACATAATAATATAACATTTGTTAACATTTGTCTTTAGGAATCATATACCATGATCCCTAGACTGAAAGACATTTCTTCATTGAGGTCAAATAGGTAGATGGTTAGGTCTACTAGGATAGGAAACTCTAAACATCCTTGCATGTTGGATTTTCCTCGTATAACGTGGTAGTTCTTCAGTACTTGATGAGAATACGAAAATTCAAAATTTGATTTAATCACTTATAAATAAGTCTAATGAGATCAATATTTTTCTTGATTCGTTTTCACTCTGAAGTTATTAAATTCTTTTGAGTAACCCCTAGCGCTTACTAGAGCCCATACTCAGCGCTTTAACAAGGAGTTACAAAATTACTGCAATTCCAGAGCTCTTCGCTCAACACTAATTCTAGGATGTACTTGTACGATACACCTAGGGATACAATGGCCAAGGAACTGATGCTCCAGATCTTATGCTCAACATCAACATGGAAGGCTCCAGGGCTTATGCCCAACACTTCCAAATCTTATCTTTTCATGTGTTCCAGAGGTTCTCACTCAACACAAATGTAAGTACTCATGTGCTCGAGATCTCCTTGCTCAACACAAAACATTAATTTTCCATGTGCTCTAGAGCTCCTCGTTCAACACAAAACATTAATTACCCATGTTCTCCAAAGCTCCTCGCTCAACACAAACATCTCATCAATCATGTGCTTCAGGGTCCACGCCCAACACAAACAAGCATATATATATATCATCAAAAATTGGCTTATGCCCAATATATAAAACAAATCATCATGTTCATATGCAGTGGGGTCTTCAACCTGATATATCAAAATAAAATACAAGACAACATCATAATCAATAAGCTCCTACCTATAAGTGTTAGGTCCAAAATTTTGGATATTACACTCAACCAGGGGTATATAATCCCTAGAGAAGGTCTCATATCTCATAGATAAAGGAGAGGTAATCACATGCCACACCCGGTCTAGGGCTTATGGTGATGACCTAGTAATTGACTAGGTTCCTTGGCCCTAGGCTACATCAAATGACTCGATGTCAAATACTTGGTAACTGACCAAGTACCTCTATTCTCCTTAAGAATGACCCTCATCCCCACGATGAGTCCCTAGTCTTGGACTAGGTTAAATTCCTGGTAACTAACCAGATGCCTCCATTCATTGAATGGACCTCAACTCTAGGTAGAGACCACGAGTCTCAGACTGTGTCAACTTCTTGGTAACTAACCAGGTGCATCCAGTATCCTAGAGAATGGCCCTCAGTCCCAATATGAGTCCCCTAGTCCCATACTAGTTCAAATTCCTAGTAACTAACCAGGTGCCTCCATTCAAAGAATGAACCTCAGCCCTAAGCCAATTCCCCCAATCCCAGACTGGTTCAAATTCCTAGTAATTGACCAGATGCCTCCATTATCCTAGATAATGGCTCTTGATGTTGCTTAGGAAAAATACACATTGTGCACCTAAGTAACATTCCAACGGAGTAGTGACACACAGTAATGGTCCAACAGAGTAGTGACACACAGTCACGGTCCTCTTCATAAGGTCAATGCCCCATCCCTAGAGGGAATACATTGAACACAACCCAACCCTAGATAGCATACATAGTCCAAGAGAGGATCATGGTCTTCTAGAAATATCACTCAACTACTCCTATATTTTAGGAGCTTTACTAATCAAAAACATAAATAAAGTTAATTGAACTTAATATAGGGTAAAAAAATCAATTTTTAAAAGTTAAAAGAGATTAAATGCGTCATGATTTGCTTGATATGTTTCAGTTTTTGGGTGAAACTTATCACAATTTCCATGCAATGTATCAAGGTTTTGGTAGTTAGTGAACGTTGGGGTTTGTTCAGACCTGATCTATGACTCTTGAATGAATCATGTGGTTCGTTGTGACCTTATGTGCGTTAATTGTACTTGAGTTGTGACCTCAATGGGGTTTTTGGACAGAGTTTTGATCTATGTGGGATATCAAATGCTTGGACATAGCTACAATTCTTGTGGGTTTCTAGGACTCATACTCTAATTTGTAGGGATGCTACGATATGTGTTTTGACTTGTATCTTTTGAGCCAATACCTTTTGATACTAATATTTGTTTATTTACTGTTGTTATTTCAGTACAGCTATCTCTGCTTATTGCATCTCAATCACCAACTTTAGCACAAGGACCATTGAGTAGTGCTAAAGTTGATTTAGAGATGAAAATTATGTTTAATTTGTCTTATTGTTTTGCATCTAGCACTATGTTGGAAATTTACTATGTTTTTATTGTTGTATTATTATGCGTATTGGAAATTTACCTACAACTGTACCTTTAATTCATTTAAGTAATTGGTTGAATTGGTTAAACTTCATTGTAATTTTCTTATTGTTTATGTTATGTAAATTGGAATTGATAACTCATCTCAAGGACCAACTTTAATGCGGTGACCAATGGAGTGTTAAAGTTGAAAGAGATGAAAATTATGTTTTAATTTATTACAACAGTATTTTTCTAGATCTAGCTTTGTTATTTACTTTTGCTTATACAATTATGATAAAAATATATGTGAAAATATACCTTGAGAGAGAGAAAATATTAAAGGCATTGGTCTTGTTGGACCTATGGGTAAAATGTGTTGTTTCTCCACCTTTACGATACACCTTGGTCTTTTGGGTATGGGGGTTGCCTTACCATCTTGTCGTGACCCCTTTGGTTGAATTATGGTCCTTCATCTTCTACTTGCTCCTAGTGTCCTTATTGTGTGTGGTACCTTGACCACCTTTGGTTGATTACTTAACATTATTACTTTTATTGTTTTATTATTATGTGACCACATGAACTTTGGTTCCCTACCCTAAAGTGTACTCAACTTTATTTTATGTTTTATTATCGTAACCACCTATTGTGCCCCTACCCAACATCCTTTAAGAAACATTATTTCATCAAACAAAATTTTGTTTTGTTTTGATGAAATGTTTGAATTTCATATAGCAAACTTAAAGAATAGACAGCTACTGAAATGGTGACATTCCAGAAGCTACTGAAACAATGAAATTAAATGTTTTTAAAGGAAAACCTTTGCGAACTATGGATTAGTTGACAAAATCACTACTTTGAAATTATTATTTTGAATGGATTTGCTTTGAAAATCAAGGGATAAGTGTTAATAATTTGTCATAACTTAATCTTGAAATCTTATCCAAATATTTATCATTTGATTTTATTATGTGATTTTGTTATCATAAATATTGATAAGGTTTTCTAATTGAAAGGATGATTATTAGATTCTTGGCAACTTATCAAAGTTCATTCGAATTATATTTCCAAGGCTTACGCATAACACAACCTTATTATTTGATCTTGATTTTTATAATGGGCCTCATATATCATCTTTATTATTGCATGTAGAGGTCGAGGTTGATACTATGGGTTATGGGATTTGTATTTTGCATAGCATGTCTCTCATTCCTGAAGGTTAAAATTATTATACAGTAAGATGTGGATGCATTTTATTCAAAAAGGCCAAGGATGGATGCTTGGATGTCATTAAGAGTTATATATTTTGGAATATTGCATGAGCTCAAACAATATAAGCATTCTTAGTATTGGTAATATTGATGAACATTCCTCCATATGGGTGAAAGACAAATAACCATGAATATTATTGGATATTCTCCATATGAAACGGCAGCCAAAAGAGTATTTTAATTAATAAAGAATTATTTCATGGATTAAAATATGATGTTTATATTGAAAGGAGATTTATAGCACTTTTGCAATTAATGCCATATCTTGTTTTCATAAATCACCAACACAACTGGATCGACAGTCACGCTGCTTGGTTATATGATCAACCTCACGGCGATCTCAAAGAATATTTGTTTCAGATATCACATAGTTCGTGAGTGATTGTTGAATTAATGGTAATCTATCAACGAGGTAGTTTCACCGGAAGGGAAGAAATAATACTGATTATGTGCGAAGTCATTGCCCAATTTGCTGAGCTGTACGAGATCGCGGAGATGTTTAGATGTCATTGCACAGTTCTAAACAACCTTTAATTTTTTGCCACTTCGACTCAATCTGAAGGGATCTCAGTGATTTTCTCCACTGGATCGCGCTGGTTTTTGGTGCTCATCAGTAAAAATATATTTCTGTTTAGAAAAAATGATAGAGGGAGATGATTTTACTGCTATTTTCTTATTTTATCCTTTTATTAGACTATTTTTACAAATCTTTCCTTTCTTTATGTGAGCGGTTGGATTGTTTTTATGCAGGTTCATAAAATAAGGAGCAGAAATTCAATTTCTCAGAGAAATTGTTGGGACTAAGAGAGAAAATGAATGAAACTGTCGGGAGATGAATTTCATTTTCAGCTAGTTATTAAAAACGTGTTTTCAACTGACAGGCGTTTTTCCGGGCCATATTGTGAGCAAATGGAGACAGATCGCAGAAATCCGCCACATGGGTTTTCTCCAGAACGGGCCCATTTATCGTTACTAAGGGGGATTTTGCCAGAAAGTGATGGATTCTAGGATATTTCGGGGATCCTCTGAGCACGATTTTTGCAGTTGCGGCCAGCAGGGAAACTGATTGTTCCAGAAATTCGCCAGTGCTAAAATAAATTTGGATCCCATTGCTTCTGATTGGGATTATTTAAGCAGAAGAAGAATTTGATGGAGAGAAGAGGTTGAACTGAGAGATTTCTCTTTCAGATCAAATCGCTGCTGCCAGGGTAACTTTGGGAAGGATCGATAGCATTGAAGAATTTATTTTTCATTGTTTGTGAGCAGACCAAGAGCTGGAGCTGGGGGGTCGATAGTTTGTAAAGGGCTGGACAAGACCACTGTTTGGATGTTCCTGTGATTTAAGGCAGTTTGCTGCCAGTAGCTGTAGCATCTTTAAAACTGGTGATATCTATATACATTTACAGTATTTTAATACTACGCAAATGTATTCTTGATATCAGTCGATCTTGTTTCCCTTTTCTGCAATATCATGTTTTGTCATTATTCCTTTGATGAATTTTGCAAATACATCACATATATTCTGTCAATTTACGCTGTTTTCAATTTGCTGATATTTATATCATGTTATAAATTTGGTGTTCTCATCATTATATATATGATATATTTGTCTGCTGTGTTATCTTGTTTAAGCTTTGAATTCCTTCTGAATATTAGCAGGATTGTTAACACAGTAGGATTATTGGTAATTCGATTTCAGTTTACTATTTTTCTACGCTCCCGATCGGGATAGGAATGTTTAGAACAGATTAATAGTTGTTTTTTGTAAATTATTTTATGAAAAACAGCCATTGAATCAGACGTTTATATTTATATCAGATCCAAGTTGTTTTCTGATTTTTGTAATTAATGTATATTTGTTAATAATGCAATTTTGGAACTCATTTAACATGTTTGATTAACTTTTGATTATTATATTATAAGTTAAGTTAATTGAATAGATTTAGTTCATAGATTAATTTAATTATATTACTAATTTATTAGTAATTAGATTAACTAGTTTAATTTGTACATTCGTAGGTATTTAGTAGATTTAATTAACCAAAACAATAGCTTTAGTTTTATTTATAGACTTTCAGGCTAATAGAGCCTTTAAACCTGTCGGGAACAACCATCCCAAACAGCTTGGAGCCTGCTTTAAGGATCTCGATCTGGGTTGTTTTCCCCCATTACGTGCATAGTCGCATATGCCCGTCAACACCACCCTAAAACCTAGGGTTTCCAAAGTGTTCGTTCTAGAAGACATGCCAAGTTTATATATTATGTTCTTAAATTCACTCTTGGATTATCTTGGCATGAAATAAGTATATATATGATATTTGTTGGATGCATAGGGTTATTGTTGTTGTAAAGTTGAGTACACTTAAAGTAGGGTGCCAAAGGTCATATGGCACCTCTTCTAGGGCTTCTAGAATTGTGTTGTGAAATGTGAACCGTGATCTCCAACCCATGATCTCCAACTGTGAAATGTGAACCTAAACCATCAACACTCTAACTCTCTCTCTCTATCTCTCTCTCTCTCCCAAGGCATGTCTTATGACATATTGTCCTTACAGTGACAAGAGATGACTCAAAATGTCTGAGTATAAGATATATCCAAACCAGATCTATTTAGTATTATTATTGTTCTTTAATTACTATTCATTAGTTAAACTTCATTGTAATTTTTTTATTGTTTATGTTTTGTACATTGGAATTGATAACTCGTCTCAAGGACCAACTTTAATGCAGTGACCAGTGGAGCGTTAAAGTTGAAAGAGATGAAAATTATGTTTGAATTTATTACAGCGGTACTTTTATGGATCTAGATTTGTTATTTATTTATGCTTATACAATGATGACAAAAATATATGTGGCAATATACCTTGAGAGAGAGAGAGAAAATATTAAATTCATTGGTCTTGTTGGTCCTATGGGTAGAAGGGGTTGTTTCTCCACCTTTACGGTACACCTTGGTCTTGTGGGTATGACCAAAAGAGGTTTAAACTATGCCTATCAAGTTGATGCCAATAGTTAGAAGGACCATTGACATGGTGAATTTATCCGAGTTGAAAGTGTGGATGGGTAAATTTAATACCATATCATTGTATCAACCAATTAACACAAATCACATGGAAGAGAACACATACAAAATAATTCTTAAGGCCAATAACGGCATACAAGGAAGAAAAAGGGTTTGAGGGTTTTGTGCAAGAATCACTAGGATTGGTGTGGAATGTAAACATGATGCTACTTATGGAATCTACCCTATATTATGTAACATAGAGCATAGAAAGAGTATTAAGTTAATGTCATCAGGTGGATTTCATGAATTTCAAGGAGCCATGGCATACAAAAAGACAATTTGTTCCAGTTTGAGATCAAAAGTCCCAAAAAGTCATAAAACAAATGTGCAAAAAAATAAATAAGATAATATAATTTATTATTGTCCAACAAATAATAGCAAAGTTATGTCGATGGGACTAAAATATTACAAGCAATATAGGTATAGTGCGAGAGTGAAAAAGCAAGTCATAGCATGATATTGAAAGAAGGAAAACATAAAGAACTAAGTGTCTTGCTAAAAGTTAAATTGTTGACTAAGAGAAGATATAAGGTTTAGTGCAAGTGTAAGAAAGATGTTAGAAACTAGTGAGTGACAATGATTAAAAAGGCAATGTCAATATATGGTGTAGCTAGAGTTATTTTTTGAGGATAGG
>LPNX010471999.1:618230-749710 GCA_001517045.1 Pseudotsuga menziesii | reverse complement strand
GGCTAAGTCTATTTTCTTAAGCCCTCGACCGAGGTATTTAAATACCTCGGTCGAGGTCTTAACAAAACCTCGACCGAGGGTTTGTAAATCCCTCGACCGAACAAAAACCTCGACCGAGGTATTTAAATACCTCGGTCGAGGGCTGAACAAAACCTCGGTCGAGGGATTGATAAAACCTCAGTCGAGATATTAAGACCTCGGTCGAGGGTTTAACAAGCCCTTGACCGAGGTGCGTTTTTCTGTTTTTGCCGAAATGCGCTTGCCAAAAAGTGTTACCTAGGTCCGCGGATTCACCCGTAAGGAGCCCTCAAAACAGGATCCTCATCATAGTCATCAATAATTATGAAAGGGCCAATGCATTAATGAATGATATGCTTGTTGGTATTGGAAATCCTAGCCATGAGTGGATGGAGGGGTCGATATACACTCCTTGTCATAGTTAGAAATCACTGTGAGAAGGCTAATGCACTAGCATAGGATATCCTCCTTATAGTTGTAAGGGATAACTAAGAGGACATGCCTACAAGATCCTAGTTGGGTGATCACAAGAGGGAGAAATCCCAATTCTATTACCATCCAAGGTTGTGGGAAAGAAACTCCTGATGGAAGAATAGTTGTGAAAAGAATAACAACTTGCAATCATGAATTGCAAATAGGAAAGAAAACTGCAACTGTAGGAAATTACAAATGGATTGGGGAAATGGGGGAATTTTGAGAGATAAATTCGAGCAATAAAGAGATACATTTGTGTCAATGGTATGCAAACAAGAAATAAGTTCTTTTAAACACTTGTAAATCACCCAAACTAGTTGGAGTTGATATTTCAAAGGGTGTTTTGGGAAAGGATACCAAAATTGCAAAACTCTAAAATGAACATAGTAACAACAATGTGAAAAAAATCACATACAAGAAAGGAAAATGAAGGGAAATTATGCAAACATAAGAGGAGAATGTTTTTTTACCAATTATTCTATTATTACAATTATCAAATACATTTTAAGTGAGTGATCATCTTTGACCAAATCACCTATGAAATATTAACAATGTAGGTAGAGTACAAAACAAATATAATACATATTCAGACTAAGTTTACTAAGAACCGGGAATTAAGTGACATTCCAGTAAGCACACCCCATATTCAATGCATTGAAAGGGTAGATTCCCTACAGGTTTCTATGGTATTTTCCCACACAAAGGTATAATTCAACACCATAAGACCACATCATCCAATCATTTGTGTTCCAAATAGTTTGAATAAAGGGGATTTAGGTTGTTACTAGGTGAGAACGGGGAGTGTTATTTAGTATTTTTTCGTGCACTATTTATTAACTTCAATAAGTTATTTTTGGCCATTTCTTCCAATTTTGAACATGCAAGACAATTAAAGGAAAAAAACCTTACTGATCAACATTTGCATTTTTAAGCTTGGGGAAGAAATTATAACTATGTATGATGATAGTGGAAAATGCATGCCTTAATGGCTTGTAATTATTTAATATGAATTATGCATACCCAACAGGGTCCTATCTGAACGTTTTTCCCATGGTGCAGATATAACCAAAAAGGTATTTGGCATATCTTTCTTCCTCGAGTGAGAGGAGTTCAGTAAGACTAGATGAAAGTGAGACATCCAGTAGGTATATAAGGGTTATATCAACTAGATGTCAAAATATTAGAATTAAATTCCATAAACGCATGGAATTCTTTCTCGTTGAAGGAGGGTCATGTTCCTATGATGATGAGACAATAAGAGACATAGAGGTGCCCTTGAGGTACAAACATCTGGTGAAAAAATGGGTACCCAATGATATTCCTCAACTAAACACATATTTTTGTGTGAATGAGAGATGTATCGAATTGCACAATCTTCATTACATGGTTTGGGGTTGTTTTGCATGGATGGAATACAGGTTGGTTATGACAGATGTACAGAATTGATGGAGTATGTTGGACCCTATTACAACTACAAATATTGGTTACTCCTGGTCCAATATACGCTAAGTATGAGCATATATGGATCGCCAACAAATTACTTACAGCTGAAATACAAAGATCAAAATAAAGGAGCAACGTTGTACATTGATGGAAGGCCAAAAGCCATAGGGAATATTGCGGGGTTTATAAATAGTACACAACCAGGATCTACAATTAAGAAACCCAACTGCATATTTGAGGGGTGTGAAGGAAACCATTTATTTGTATGTGCCATAAAATCAATAGATGTAGGGAAAGAGTTGCTTATTAATTACAATGTGAATCGAGTATATACAAACATGGTTACTATGGGGGTGGTACATATAACAATTTACCCAACCTTTTATTAATTAATTTAACCTCTTAAGGATTTTTCATTAGTCAATTATTATAATTTTATTTAAATTTTATATATTTACTTCGCAAGGTAGTTATTGGGGAATCTCCCCAGCAGCTGGTCAGAGGAGTACAACTTCCTCAAGGAAGAAGGTATACATCCTTGTAATAGTACAAATGTAATTTGAAAAATGAGTTTTTTTTGTTGTGTTTTTTTATGAGTATATTCGTTTGATTTATATAATGTTATTTGTATATTTGTTGCAGAGTGTTGATCGAGGAAACCACCGGGCTGTTGACCATACTATAGCAACCTTGGGGCAATAGGTATACCTAATTGTAAATGTACAATTTAAATAGATCAAAATGTTTTCTTATTATGTTGTTACCATGAGTATTTTGGTTTCATTTAGATGATGTTTTCTATGTTTTTGAAGCAGGGTTTTGTAAGGGGAACCTCCATAGCACTAAATAATACTAAACCTCCCTCGAGGCAGCAGGTATACATCAATGCAATTGTACAAATTAAGTATGAACACAAATTTTTTGTGTTTTTTTCATGATTATATTTGATTCACTTAGATAATGTTGTTTATATAATTTTTGCAGAGTGTTGATCAGGGAAACCACTTGGTTGTTGATCAGATGAAAGCATCCTTAGGGCAACAGGTATACCAAATTGAAAATGTACAATTTAAAAACGTAAAAAAAATTTCATATAATGTTGTTACTGTGAGTATTTTGGTTTCTTTAGATAACTTTTTCTATGTCTTTGATGCAGGGTGTTGTAAGGGGCACCTCCCTATCAGTAGATCGGGGCAAGTAACCTATAACCATTGATTCGATGAGTAGACGATCCTCGAGGTAGTAGGTATAATTCATTGGAATTGTACAAATATATTATGGAGCATAATGTTTTTTTTGTCTTTTTCATGTGTATATTGGCTTCTTTCTGATAATGTTTTCTACTTATTTTTGGTAGGGGGGTGATCAGGGAAAGTCCTCAGTTGTGGATCAGACAACACCAGCATCGAGGCATAAAGTAAACCTAATTATAATTTTATGAATATATCATGATCGATAAGTTTTTTTAATATAGTTTTTTCCTCGATCTATTTCTTTCACGTCAGTAATGTTTTTATATTTTTGTTGCATACCACTGATTTGGAGTTTGAAATAGCGTTAGAGAAATCAATAGATTTAGATGTGGATGATTTGATGCATGATGTTGTCATTGGTTCTTCTCTAGACCCAATCAAGATGATAGATAATGACTTGAAAAAAATTAATGAGGATATCCTTCGCTTGCTATTCATTGTTCCACAAACAAATGAGATTAAAGCCAAGGTTGATGTTTTGGTAAAGAGATTGTCTACCTTGGAAGCAAGTTGCAGAATCTTGAATCATAATATAAGTTCAATTATTACTTTAGAATTTTTACTTGTATATGATGGTGAACTTATAAAATATGGTTTGTATTTACAGGATTTTCTGCGACCACACACTAGTGGTCAAGGCGATGTTGTACCCAATGATGCTCATGGAGAGTCGTCACATGAGAAAACGACTCCATGTACATCTCATGTGCCATTGTTGTTAATTGAACAGTCAGAAACACATTTAGCAACACCCCCAAGGCCAGTTGTGAGTGCACCATCTAGTGACCAGCGCACACCAAATCGTGCAAAAAGAAGGGTCGATGCGGAGCATGCTAGTATTGATATTGTTGAAGCATCATTTCCTTGATCTTGTTGTGTCACTAGCTTGTGTACAATACAGACAACATTCTTGGTGGAAGAAGAGTTTGTTCCAATAAATATAGAGAATATCCCAGGTAATTATTATGCATTGTTCAAGTTAGTGTTTATAATTTGATTCTAATATACCAATAAAACATTGTCTTTCAACTAATGATGGCATGATCATTTTGCAGAAAATGACGTTTTTTATAAACATATAAATTATTTTTCCTTGGAGATATTTGGGTCCACCATCTGCACAAGGTGGGATAGACAAATTAAAAATTTAAATGATAAGCTCACTAATTGGTTGGTTGGTATGTTCGGCAACGAGACCTTTAATAGAGTCGTCGTCCAAAAGAAGGTTGGACAACATAGGAAGATTGTTCAGGACCAATATAGGCTTCACCTAGAAAGGAAACCTAGGTATGAGTGCCCTCCGATGATTCCAGATAGACAGTGGAAATCCATAGTGGAAGATGGAAAGGAGAGGGCTCTGAGAAAACAAGGAAATCTACAACCAGGCGCAGGGAGGTATGTAATACTTTCCACAATGTAATTCTAAACCTTATTATTATTAATTTATATATCAAATTTGGAACATCTAACCTATTTAAACACTTTCATAGGTTGTCTAACACATCAAATGCCACAAAGGAAATACAAGAAAAAATTGGTCAGCATAAGCTTGGGCCTAGTTGTTATTCGAATTTGGAAGCACAAATTGTAAGTATCGTAAAACTAAAAATGCATCCAAATAATAAATTGCAAATTATTTTTGTTTTATTGCACCGCAAAAGATAAATTCATGAAGTTATGCAAATATGCAGGACGACCGATTCAAGGAAGTTCCCACTGAGGAAGACTTGAATCTTGGCTTCCAGCACGGATTTGGAACTGTTGCTGAACACCGAAAAAGCTTGTCTGAGAAAACATAGTCTTCTGGTGATCCATCTTGAGCACAGGTATATAAAATCTATATAGTTTAATGAATATTTATTACTTGTTCAATCTATTCGTTATAAAAAATTTCCATAAAATTTTGACTTGGTTTTGAGCAGGAAAGCAACAATCCAATCAATGTCAGGGTAAATGGACAACAACCAATCGAAGATCATGCTTCGAATCCTAGTAATGAATTTATTCATATGCTACATCAATTTTAAATATTGCATTGAAGATGGTGAACATTAATTGCACTTTTCCATGTTTAAACAAGAGAGCATAAATAGAGCCACACTATATAGGTTGAGCCTAAAGTACAGGAATATGAAGTACATCATGTGGCCACATCAGGTAAAAAAACACCTTTGTAATGTTTTTTTAAATGAAATAATTGATTATTATAATACCAGAATATATCAATGTAACATTTTCAAATTATTGCAACAAATTTGGACCCCTTGCTGCAAAATCAACAAGAAGTTGTTGAACCACCAAGAACTGAACAACAACTTCTAGACGATGATTTTCTTCTTGATTTTGTAAAGAGAAAAAAAATAGAAAGAAGTGACTGAATAAATACTGTGAAATTATTTTCGATTATATAGTGTCATGCATATTTTTTTCCCTACTGAATGAATGAATTTTTTAATGAATTTTATATTTTATTGAGTGAATGGCAAATGTTTCTTTATAATGAAATCTGCATGTTTTCACATAAAAAAAAATCTAAGTACATGCATTGGGTATGGGGAATTGAGAGTGATGTGAGGGGGGGAGGGGGCATAAGATCTTCCACCTTCACATTGTTGTTCATGTTCAGTACAGAATATTAAATTATTCTTGAAACAAAAAGGAAATCAACTTAATGGCTACGGTGGTTCCTTTCTACAACCCACTCATGCGTCATCTAAATTTTGACAATTTCTTGGGTACATTTCTGGACAATTCATTGAGTGAATACCTTACTATACATTTTGCAATGCGTACAATGCTAGAATGTAATCTTTCCATTTCTTATTTATAATGGAACTAGGATGAACAAAATTTATTACATCTATTAGAATTATTAAAAATATACTAATAATATTTGTAATATGATGTAGTTGTGAGGGACCCTGCATGAGGCATTTCCATCCAAATAGAGAATATGGAGAGGATTCCAACTATAAAACTCTAGGTTTAACAAAAGCATAGGTAAGGGTAAGTTCCATATGCCACCACTTCTTGTAAACGAGATGTTAGTTTTTGAGCTTTTCCAATTCTTGCTATTATCTTGATTTCCCATGATTACTCGTATTTGGTGTAGGATATACAAAACTTCTATTGCCTAAGCTATAAGCATAAGAATCATCAATACAACTTGATAAAATGGCATGTTATTTAAATTAATGCATTGTCTTATGGACATGAGTATATTCATGTGAACATATATAATATATATTTGACATGGTGTGTGGCAGGTCCCATATATAGCTTCATCCTTGGGGCATGTCAAGCTTAGCACAAATGGTCATAGAGACCTGTTTGACTGGGTCACTATAAAACTTATAAAAATTAATGGTCAACGTGATGTTGTACAGCTTTTGAAACCGACATCCCTTGCTCTACAGGTATGACATATTGTACTAGTTGTCCATGTTTTTCTGTAATAATTGTCTTTGGAAAATTTCATTGAAAATGCTATGGATATTAGGACAATTCATACTAGTGATGGTATTATCTATAATTTTTAAATTAGAACACATACTTTGAAGATTAATAACTAGTGATTTGTGTTGAAGGTGTCCAAAATGATAACAAGAAGAAAAATGCCTTTCTTCTTCAATGGTTCGCTCATGTGGATCACACTCTTCCTCATATTTAAGGTTGTAGCAATGCTATTGAGATATGGAAAAAGTTTAAAAAATTATATGAAATCTCTAATGAACTTTGAAATTTATTTATGTAAAACAAATTAACAAATATGAATATGGATAAATATGATTCTATAATAGAGCATGCCTAGAATGAGTTTGCGGTGATTGATACTGAAATTAAAGACCTATTATTATTGTCATTTCATTCAATAGCTTCCTTGATTCACATTGAATTTTAATAAACATCATTTTGCATATATTCTTGACAGGTTATTCCAACATTCGAAGAAGTTGTAGGTTTGTTGATCAAGCAAGAAGAGAGGTTAAAGAAGAATGAGAATGAAGGTCTAGCTAGAATATTCATAGGAGGGTGTGGAGGAATATGCTGAGATATAGGTTGTTACAGAGGAAGGAGCTATAGGAAACAATATTAGAAAATTAATTCATAGTTTCAAAGGTAATTCTCAATGTACTAAATTCAAATTTTGCAATTATTGTGGCTGAAATAATCATAATGGTCAAATTGCTGACACTTGACACATTGTAGAAGATGCCTAAATGTTAAGTTGTTTGGCTCATTGGGTTTAGAACGACCTTGTCTTGGAGCATTTTTGTGGATTATATAGTTTATGTTAGAATAGATTCCCATAGATTGTTTATTTAAATTGACTAGATTTTAGAAATTTTCATTTCAATAATTATAGAAGAAACATGTATCATAATTTCATGGTTGTGCAGTTCCTCAATGACTCCCCTTATCGTTACCAACTTCTATCATCTTGTCTAGGGGACATTCATCCTGTACATGATTATGTTATACAAGAACATATCAGCTCCTTATCTTTACTAAGTACTTGATGTATTTGTGCTTGACCCTCCGTCACTTGTAGTTACAGTGCACAAGTATGGATTGTTGTATATTTCCCTATTTAATTGAGTTGTTAATACATTTTTAAAGAAAAATAGATTAGTAAATGTTTTCTTAAAATATAGATTACAACTTCATATATGCAACCCTCCATAAATTCTACCATGAAATGTTGTTAGTTTCATCGAGCTAACTTTGGGACAAGTGGTAGTTCTATGAAGCTAAGAAGTATCCATGCTAGATGTTATTGGTGGAGATGTAGGAGGAAGTTGCAGAAGAAAAGGAAATTGCTCTATAGATGTGGAGGGATGGCAGGCAAGCTAACTCAACATTAGATAGGTCTGGTTTAGTTGAATTCAATAGTTTAAATGTTAGGATTATTGGGCATAAAAGGATAATGTGGTAATTGTTGTCTAGGTTATTAACTTTTTGTGCAAAACCATGTAGACCTCTTATTGGTCCACATCTATTTCACTTTAGTAATGTGTATCATTTTCAATACTATCATTTAGGTTTTATACATTTATACATAAGTTAGTCCAAACTTGCGTTAAGTGCATGCCTTTGTTTTTGTTTGTCAGTTGAGGATATTTAGATATTTATGTCTTTCTTTCTTGAATTAATTTCAAAGAAAATTGAAAAAATTGGATATATTTATTGGAATTTTGTGTAGAACCACTGTGAATAATTTAAACATTTTGTTGAAGATAATGTTTCTTCTGATGAATATTGTTGAATTTTGCAAGAAATTGGAGCATGGGTTGGTCATTTAAAACTTCAAGCAACATCCTTGGTTACCCAAACACACATTCACATTCACTAGGTATTTTCATTATTTGCCTGCATCTAGTTTTTGTAAATTTTATCTCGGTGCTATGTTAACCCAATGTTTGCTATACTGATTTCTTATTGAAGATAATTATTTTCTTTACAATTGACACGTCTATACAATTATGAGTTGTTAATTGGTGTGATGTAATCCATTACTTATGGTGTTGGTTTTCAAGAAAGTATGCATTGCAATAGTCTCTATTAACGTGATATTGTTTTTTATATGCTTCAACATATGTCAACTCAATGGAACATATGAAAATTTAATAGAGTAGGTGCGTGCACCCTCCATTTGTGAGTGTGCTTGATTCTCCTTGTTCTGTCAAAAAAAATCTTTATTTCTTACAACATAGAAAATAAAGTTTGATTCCCAAGATTCCTTTATACATCGAATGCCTATAGTCTTGGAATCTTGTTAACTTCTTTTACATATTGGGTATGTAGGAAGACTCTAATGGGTGGTGCATACAAATGGGCACCCAACAAGTTGAAATTACTATCAAGTATTTCTTCTTTGTTGTCTTCTAGGGTCTACATTGAATGGATCCAACAAATGGGCACCTGACAAGGAGAAAATAACTATCATGTATTTCTCTTCTTAGTCTCTCAAAGTATACTTATAAGTTTTCATTGTTTTATATCCAGTATTTATTCTTGTTGGCATGATGTTCTATTTGTCTCTATGCAATGTTATTTCATATATTTATTTTATTGCACGTTTGAAATGGTGTGTAATTGTGATTATTTTTTCTTTTGAGATCTTGTAGACATCTTTGGAATCCCCAAATTTTTACTTTAATGTACTACTTGAGATTTTAATTTGGAACTTGTTTTGTTTCAATTAATTCACTTGACCTTTTGATGCCATATCATGAAATATAACCTTGTTAGCTTTTCATTCTATAAAGGATTGTTTTCAATTGCCACACATTTATATCAACCATATGCTATACAAATTTAGTGTGTGCATGAGATAAGGATGTAATACTTCTTTGATGTTCCCCATTAATTCCCCAATAACAAATTATTGAAATATTCTCAACACTGGTTACTTTCAAACAATTGGTTTTAATTGCCCAAGTGATTAAACATCATTTTACTAAGATTTTTTATGACTTGTTGGCACCTTAATTTTAAATACCCTTTAAATTATTGGTGTACCATTCCTCTTTATAGTGTATTTAATTCCAACACTCATAAAATGTCTAATTTGGTCTTCAAATTGGATTTATCTTGCTACAAAACATTGTTGGGCTTCAGTTCTAGGGTTTTGTCTTCACTCAACATTGACGAGTGGCTCTTAATCATGCTAAATATTGGCATCAATTGTCTAAGAATGTATCATTCACTGCGTTTATCACCAATTAGGTACCATAGGTCATTGTTGCAACATGTGGTATTTTATATTCTTCTCTTTTGTTTCTCAAGTAGGTTGTTATCTTTGATCACATCTATCATAAGAGTATTGTTAAGAGGTTCATGTTGTGTATTGCTTGGATCATTCTTCTATCCAACTTTAGTGCGTAATAATTGCATGATGATTGTTGTATTTTCTCCCTTGGGATGATATAATGAGATTACTTTTTGGTTATGGTCAGTTGCATCCCCTCTTCTTGATAGGATGACTATGTATGCTTTTCATATGTCCAATGGTTTCTTCAGTAAAAAGGAAACTATGTAAGCCCACCTTGTCTAGTAAGCATCCATTCTTACATTTTATTATTGTGAACATAAAGGGTCCAAGTCTTAAACAAATTAATCGAATATTGCAGGTGGGGGAAACAAATGGAGTGGTAAGGAATGTGCCAGCTCAAGTGGCTTCCTAACCTTTACAAATCCTTTGCTAGCACCATAGCATTCATAGAGATTTCTCTTCCATTTCTTTATTTTTCCATTCCTTGTATACTTTTTATTTTTGCCCCATAGCAACATTACATGAGTGATTAACCCTTGATTTGCACATCTAATTTCATGTAATTGTTGCTTCTAACTGAGAGAATTAGACCATAGAACTAGTATATTTTTTCTATAAATATCGATTGGTGTCAGCTATCCGACGTACTATCCAACTATATCCGACGAGTATGACATACCACTGACGACAACTCTTGTTGGTTTTTCTCTTTTACATTAGAGGAAATTTCAACTAAAAATGGGCCTTCTAGGAAAATTAATAAAATAATAGTTAAAATAATAAAATAATATTTATTAATTTTGGAGGAAGAAAAGAAAAAACTACTTTTTTGTTCGTATTTTCAACATATCTCCGTGTGTTTTTACTCAAATTTCGATTCGGAGAGCTCGTTGGATGTGGAATTAAATTCCACATCCAACAAGTACCCACTCGGCATACTTTTGACAGGCCCCGCTACCCATTACAACTACATAAAAATACCCTGCAATATAATTCTCCCATTACAACTACATAAAAATACCCTGCAATATAATGGGTTGATTGTCCCTTCTCTATGGTCCAACTGCATGAAATTACCATGCAATAGGAAGGATTGAATGACCCTTATACTCTGAAAACATTGACACAATTACAATCTTTGAGGATTCTGATCTTCGTTCAACCCTTCTCCATTGTAAATATGACTAAGAGGACCATTAAATAAGAAGGGATTGACACTTCATTGGTTTCTCCTTTACAAAAAAAATGGTCCAACAGCATGAGAATACCATGCAAGAGGAAGGGTCATCCAACCCTTCTATGTGGTCCAATTGGATGAGAATATCATGGAAGAGGAAGGGTCATTCAACTATTCTCCATGGTCTAATGCATTAATTACCATGCAAGTAGAAGGATTAACCCTCCCTTATACTCTATAAGACATAATAAAAATACAATCTTTGAGGAAGGACCAGTTGACCCTTATCCATGGTAATGCAAAATGATAATACCATAGAAAAGGAAGGGTGGTATAACTATTCCCTACTTTCCACCTTTAACTGAAAAAAAAAAAAAAAAAAAAAAATCTTGAGGAAGGTATGGTTAACCTTTCTAGTAGATAAATCAAAATGATAATACCATCTTTAAGTAAGGATTGACCAACCCTTAACCATTATTCCCCTCCATGATAATTCTATGTTGGGTGTGTCGGGCCACCCTTCATCAATGTCCAACTTATGTAAAAATTATGATTGATAGGGGGTATTAGAACCCTTCCATGTATACATCATAAAGAGAATTCCACCTTTGAGGAAGGGTAAACCGGCCCTTCTATGTGGTCCACTTGCAGGAGAATACCATGCAAGATGGAAGGTTTGGAAAACCTTTCTCCATGGCTCAACTATATGATAATACCATGAAAGAGGAAGGGTAATTAAACCCTTCTCCATGGTCCAACTTCATGAGGTTAGCACGCAAGAGGAAGGATCAATTGAACATTTTACTCTATTACAATCGATGTGAATATGATCTTTTGGGAAGGTTTGATTAGCCCTTATTTGTCATAATTCTAAATAATAATACCATAATAGAGGAAGGATGGGATGACCCTTCCATGGTTTCCACTTTAATATAAAAAAATGGTTGATAAAGGGTAGGATGAACCTTCCCTATTGTCCACCTTACCCAAAAAAATATGGTTGAGGAAGTGACATTTGACTCTTCCACTAGATAGATCGAGATGAGAATACCATCTTTAAGGAAAGCTTAACAAACCCTTATCCTTTTTTCCCTCTATGATAATTCTATGTTGAGGTAAGTGTCAACCCACCCTTCACATATATCCATCTTATATGAAAAATATGGTTGGTAATGGGTAGTTTGATCCTTCCACTCAATACACCGTGAAGTGAGTACCATCTTTGAGGAAGGGTCGATTGACCTTTCTCCATGGTGTAGTTGCATGAGAATACCATGAAAGAGTAAAGGTTAGCCAATGACCCAACACTTCTCCATGGTCAAACAGCATGATAATACCATGCAAGAGGAAGTGTCATCCAACCCTTCTATATGGTCCAACTGCATGAGAATACCATTTAATCGATTTAATCTACCCTTCTTCATGGTCCAACTACATGAGAATAACATGCAATAGGAAGGATTGAGCGATCCCTCCCATGGACCATCCTTATGCAATGAATATGCTTTAGGAAGGGTTGACCCACCATTCTCAATTATCCTCTCCATGATAATTCTACACCGAAGGAAGTGTCAATCAACCCTTCATCATGGTCTCACTTACATGATAAATATTTTTTAGGAAGGTTCATCCAACCCTTCACCGAGGTCCCCCTTAATCCTTGAGTATTCTTGGGGAAGGGTCAATTGACCCTTCTCCATGTTCCCCATCCATGGGAATACTCTGCTAGATAAAGAGTTGGATGACCCTTCCACGCTCCAGGAGAATAAAATTCCATATGCAATAAAATATTACTTGATACATTTTTTGTAAATGTTATTAAACCTCATTCTTTGGTGGTGGCATCACTATGACATCACCCAACCTCAAAATAAGAGAGATTGAGTTAGATTACTATTCCAAAATGAATTCTGATAATTCTACTACTAATGCTTTAGTCCTCAACAATGCCATTCTATGTATACATTAAAATATATGGTTTTCTAAGGCGACTCCATTTTTCTTGATAGTATTGGATCATCCCAACAAATAGATAACATTAGTATAGTTGAAAGAATCCTAGTAAGGAGAAAGAAAGAAGGAAAATTATAGAAAGAACATATTGACAAACCAAGTGCAATAATGGTAGGAAATGCATAGAATAGATATGGTGAGGATGTTAACCTTAACATGTTTTTCAAAGTGGTGTTGAAAAATGTGAATCTATATGAGGTTTGTTTACTAGTGTTCTTAATGCTTATACAAGCCTAGTAGCTTTGGGATGTCGAAAATAGGTCCATGACAACATAACTAAAAGTGGATTTATGTTAACATCCTAGACCACTTATTATGTCACCACAATGTCAACACACTAGAATTTTAATTTTCTTCAAGCTCAAAAAATAGGAATATCAAAGGGTTTGCAAACTCATAAAGAAAAAAATTCCATAATCAAATTTCTAAGGGACTGCTCAAAAGACACAATTCTTCAATGTTTTGAATCCTAGGTTCCATTGCTTCCAATTCACCATGGTTCCACCACTTCCACTGGTTCAGTTCATGATAACTAGTTTTCAGTTTGATGACTAACTAAATAGGGAAACTAAAGCTTGATTTTCAAACATGGATTTAAAATTAAATGGCATGCTACTATGTTTCTAAACTGATTTTTTTTAGGTTTCAAGGCTGATAGCACGTGGATAACAAAAACATAAATAAATGAATTGAGGTATTTGCTTTTTTATTTCTTTAAGTTAGTCTATTTTTTAAATTTTTGTTGATATTATGAAATTTATAATATGACTATTATATATCATTTTTTATTTTCATATAATTACAAGGTTCCTCTTTGGTGTAGAAGCATCTTAGATTCCAAAGTCCTCAAGCTTATGGAAGACAAGTTCCAAAGTGGAGTCTTGACGTTTGTTAAGGAGTCATAATTTCTTGATGTAAATATATTATATTTTCTTAAGTTAAATAGTTAGTTTCTATACATGTGAGTCTCTTAGACATTTGTGCAAGAATGTAGGAGATAATTGGTAACAAATTTGAATAGATTAAGGAATTGTCTTCCTAGAAGATAAAGATTGAGATGTTTGAAATTTGGAATTAGTTTCTAATTAATAGGAGTTAGTTGAAGTGTTGGAAGTTTCCTTGGCATGCATAAAAATAATTTAGTCCTACAGGAATTTGGGGGAAGGTGGCGAATTGAAGACGAATCGCGGCAAGAAAAGAACCGACAGTTCTGAGAAGATGTATGTACAGGGTATGTTAATGAATTGAATTTTCATTATGTGATTGTCTTTATGTTAATTTTTGTAATTCCAATCTGAGTGTATGTATTATGAATCTTGATTTTGTCAAAGTGAGCGGTGTAAACCCTATGTTGAGGATTCGAGACTAATTAGAGGAAATAATCTATATATGTGAGTATTTGTTTGTATGACAGAAAGAAAGAAACTCTGTAAACATAGTAGAGACCAAATATGTGCAAGAACCATAACATTGATGAAGTGGTTGTTGGTTGAAAAAAGCCCAAGTAGTTTCCTTAGATCATTTGGCAGAAGCGAGGGATTGTTGGTCCAAGGCTTAGAAGTTTGAATTTGAATGATTAGATAATGTTTCCATCAAGTGTAACCAACAAATTTGAGGTCTACATTCTGATTTGGAGTTAAATGAAATCCTGCAGTAACGTTAGCCAGTCCTACAGCAACTAGAGCAAGTCTTGTAGCAACAGGAATAGTCCTGCAGCAATGAATCCTACGACAACGTGATTTTCCTATAGAATTCGATTTTCTGCAGTTTGGTGCAATTTTTCATGTGTGTCTATTTTTCTTATAGAACGCATCAAGGTTTTGTTTTTGACTAACTAATGGAGAATCCTGGATAGAGTAGGCTTAGAGTCTTAGGCCTACATCGTGTGGTATCATAGCACAGTAACACTCTTTGGAGTTAAGTAAGAAATGCAGATTGAATATACTCTTTGAAAGAGTTCCATCAGAGTCGGTATGCTCTTCGGAGTAGAAGTTAGAAAGTTTGGTTATACACTTTGAGAAACGAAGACCAATATAAGAATATTTTGGAGGAAAGTAGAAGCATGTTCCAGAAATTTGAAGAAAAGTAACAAAGGATTGCAACCGAAAAAGTAATTGGGAATATTGTAGCAGTATGTGTTCCAAAGAGATCAGACAACAAGTAATTGGTATTTTTATTTTCAACTAATTTGTGGAATACATTGTTGATTACATGTAGCAGCAATGGAGGAGATAGTGTGGCATTGATGATAGCTAGGATATTTGTAACACAGAGCAAATAAAGTTCTCAAAGAGGTGAGTGTGAGTAGGTGCAGTAGCTGGAAGAGCAAGGAGTGCTCATAAAAGGTTCAAGGACCATAGAAATACCATAGGACTAGGATAAGGGGAAGCTTAATAAAGTATTGAGTAACAAGTCAATGGAGGGGGATTGTTGTATAGGTTTGACTGTAACTCGCCGTGAGCTAGAAGAATCTCACAAAGGGGGAAGGAAGATGACTATTAATACCCATAGAAAAGGTTCAAAGGTAAGCCATAGAAATATGAGTGATGAATAGTTTGACCAAGAATTGGATGAAATGAAAGAAAATCTTGACAGGTTAATGAAGTTGCTACAAGAAAGTGAGGAAGACCAGAGGTGTGGATGGAAGTTCAAAAGATAGTTGAAATGGCCCATATTGAAGACAAAGTTGAAACAGAGGTTGCTTGCATGGTGGAAGAAAGAAGTGCTCAGGGAATTTGAGTATGAGAAAAAGGTTCTTGTATGTGAACCTGAATAAAGATCAATCCTTGATGGGGATGAACATGTTGATGAGAAGTTTGTTGATAGTTTCATGGCCTATTTGTAAACTTCATACCAGCATAAGTATATGATTCTTGAAACATCTAAGGAGACAAGAGAGTCTTTTTTTTAAACTGAAGTTTTGTTTGCATGTGTGTCCACATGTACCGATGATGATGAAGATCAAGTCGAAGGAGTTATCACCAAGAAAGAAGAAATGGATCAGCAAGGAGATCCTAAACATATAGAAGGAAGTGCAGAGGAACAAGACAAGAAAGAGTTACAAGTTTCGAAAGAGGAGATGGAACATAGAATGGGGAAAAGGTTCAAGATTTCAAGACCTAGCTTGGAAGATAAACAAGAAAGACTCCTTGTGATAAGCACAAAAGAAGACACTAACATATTGTTGGGAGTTGATGAGGTAATAAATTTATTTTGTAGAATTTAACTAATGAGCATGAGTATGTATTGATAGTTAATCAAGCAATGCTAGAATTAGATGGTAAAGAACAATTACAAGAACATGTAGTTGTGGAGAATAAGACAGATTTACTTTTGAAGATAGTCAGAAGGAAAACAGAGGAAAGAGCATTCTTGCATATGAAATGAGGGATGATAATTTTGTTGCAAGGGAATGAAATCTCTCAGATACATTGCCTATGAATTTTGATGAAGATTTGGAGTTCCAAGAAGATTGGCTAGTAAAGTCAATCAGCATATTGAAGTGGAGCAAGGAGTTCAAATTGAACATCTGCAAGCATGTGAAGAGAAGGGTAGGCCTAAAGGTATGATTAGTTGGTTGTATTTTCTCTTAATGAAACTTCACTTAATTAATTTTGAAATGATTTCATTTGAGATTAAGAACAAATGGAAAAATGGAAAAAGAGGGAGAAGCATGTCTTGTAGGAACTAACTGAAGATGGAGGAGAAAAAGTTGATGGTGCTCATTTTTATGATTGTAAAGGAAACTTTACAAGTAAATGAAGTAATGGTTTTATTTCATAAGTATGTTTCATGTGTATGGAAACAAAGAAATAGAGTCTCCATAAGTGGGAGCATACCGCCTTCTGCACGACAGCAAGAAGATTGGAGATGGAAACTATGTGCTTTAGATGTTTATGAAGAAGAATGCAAAGATATTCTTGTAGCTGAGATAATGTCTAATGGAATTGAGGATAGTAAGGAAGGTGGAGGTAAGGAGATGGCATCAGCCATAAAAAAATTTAGTGGATGTTTGGGACAGCCAAACTGCAGCAATGATATATGCCAACAAAAGACAAGGTTGGACATTGAGTTGGATGAATTTTGGACACTCTTGATGAAGATTTCCAAGCAGAGATATCATAAAAATAGGAAGAGAGGAATGCATATATGGTTTACTACAAGAACTAATGAGGGAAAAGAAAAAGGACATTTAGCAAATAAAATTTGCGTAGCAGTAGTACAACAACATAGCCAAATACATGATCGGCAACAGCACAAAATTTGGGATCCAACAGGACAACAAAGTGCAAAAGAAACAATGAAGGCACATGGACAAGACTCCATGAAATCTTTCCACCTTGGGTGTTTGATGCAATAGCATCCTAGCTTCCAAAGTCCTCAAGCTTGTGGAAGACAAGTTCCAAAGTGGGGTCTTGACATTGTTGAGTCCCAATTTCTTGATGTAAATATATTATATTTACCTAAGTTAAATAGTTAGCTTCTAGAAATGTGAGTCTCTTATATATTTGTGCAAGAATGTAGGGGATAGTTGGTAAAAAATTCGAATATATTAAGGAATTACGTTCCTAGAAGATAATTATTAAGAAGTTTGAAATTAGAAATTAGTTTTCAATTAATAGGAGTTAGTTAAAGTGTTGGAAGTTTCCTTCCATGCATAAAAAGAATGTAATCCTATGGGAATTTAGGGGGGTGGTGAGGTGGCCAAATGAAGATGAATCATGCCAAGAAAAGAAGTGACAGTTCTGAGAAGATGTATGTACATGGTATGTTAATGAATTGAAGTTTCATTATGTGATTGTCTCTATGTTATTTTCTATAATTCCAATCTGAGTGTATGTTATAAGAATCTTGATTTTTTCAAAGTGAGGGGAGTAAACCCTATGTTGAGGATTCGAGACAAATTAGAGGAAATAATCTATATATGTGAGTATTTGTTTGTATGACAGACAAGAAGAAACTATTTATAAACATAATAGAGGCCAAATATGTGAAAGAACCATAATGTTGTTGAAGTTGTTGTTGGTTGAGAAAAACCCAAAGAGTTCCTTACAACATTTGGAAAAAGCGAGGGATTATTGGTCTAAGGCTTAGAAGGTTGCCTTTGAATGATTAGATAATGTTTCCATCAAGTGGAACCAATAAATTTGAGATATACATTCATATTTGGAGTTAAGCACAGTCATGCAGCAATGTGAGCCAGTCCTACAGCAACTGGAGCCAGTCCTATAGCAACAGGAATAGTCCTGCAGCAACGCATTTTCCCTGTAGAATTCAATTTTCTACAGTTTGGGGCATTTTTTCTTGTGCGTCTATTTTTCTTATAGAACTCATCAAGGTTTTGTTTTTTACTAACTAATGGAGAATCCTGAATAGAGAAATCTTAGGGTTTTAGGCCTCCATCGCTCTTTATATTAATGATGTGTTTCATTTGTTTAGTTTTAGATGAAAAGTTATCTATGTCAATTATTTAGTGAAAGGTGAGGAATCAAAACTACTCACATTCTACAAACATAAATAAGTACTCTTGAAGAGTATTTATGGATAGTATCAATAGCACTCTATTTCGTGATACCTTGACCATACAGGGTTGGATTTTTCACAAGGTCAATTGGATCAATGTTAAAGAATTGGATTTGGATCATGTGGTTAAATTTTGACATATCATGTAAATGATCTCAATGAATACATGGGGATGGTATTCCTAATTAATATCACATGTTTCAATAGGTAGCATGTCATTCTAAGGCATGTTTTCCTTTTTTCTCCCTAGGACTATTTAGGTCAAGTGTTCTAAATTATTCGAGGTGATCTACATTCAGAAACAACTCAACATTTGTGAGTTGAGATGATAAATAGTATACTCCATTGGGTTCTTCTCAATAGGATAATTCCTATGATGCCCTTATCCATGAATCCTTGACCATATAGGCTTGTAGTAGGAAGGATTTTAAACGAGGTCGTTTGGCTCAATCTCAAAGCACTAGAATTTGAATCTTGAGGTCAAATATTGAGATTTCATTCATTTGATATTGGTGATTTCATGGGGATGATGATCTACTTAAATTCATGTGTTGCAATTATAAAAATTCCATTATGATCCATGGTTTTATATTTTTTCCTTAAGTACCATTTAGTTCAAGGGTATTGAATTGACCAGGAAGATGAGATACCTATGGAAACAACTCAAGAACAATGATTCACCTCAATGATCTGTTGATGAAAGTGTCATTGATGCCAACATGGACTTGGAGTGGCCCCAGAGGTTGTCATTGATGCCACCAAGTCCCTCTTGTAGTGCCTTGGACCCATTATAGAGTGGGTTTGTGCCTTGAAGCACCTTGTACCCAATTGGCAAGGTCCATGTACCCACAAGGCTGGATCTTGAAGCCACCACCTTGTTGAAGATGTTGAAGACGCTGCTGATGGTGATGTTGAAGACCTTGGAAATAATGTTGAAGACCTTGGAGATGGTGTTGAAGTTCTTGCAGACAATAGAGAATCCCTAGATTGGTTAAAGGAGCATTAATGGCCAATTTTGTGGTCATTCATGCTCTGATGGTTTCATGGTACCCTAAGAGAAAGCCTGGCATGCCTCAGGTGATGTCATGATGGATCTTGACCCTTGGAGGTCTCTTGTATGGTTTGGGTGGTTGAATAAGTCCTTGGACCCACACTTGGTGAATTAGTGGCCCTTATACCCATGGAGCCTCTACATGCTTGATGATACCCTTACCACTTGGAGGAAGCATTTGATGGTCATGGTTTATTGTGGGTTTATTTATGGATCCCTTCTTGTTGCACTCATGGTGTCCTTTTGACATGTTGATGGAATCCTTGAATAAGCCCTCACATACGAATGAATCTCTCCTGCATTTGACGATCATATGATGTTATGATGGAGAAGCCTTTGGACATGCCCACAGATCCTTGCTTATCCCTCAATCTTGATGAAGCCTTGGTGGTGTCCTCCTTTCCTTGTTAAGGAGTTCTTTGTGTCATGATAGAGCTCTTGGTTGGTGATGTAGCCCTTAGTTCCATAAAATTACTTGAAGATACCTTCAAGATGGATTCAAGTCAAATCTGATGTCCTACACAAATTGAAGAATTTAAGGGTGAAGGACCATGTGTTTGCAAATAATTCCATCATAGGATGATAGCCCTCGTCATGTCATTTCCAATGAAAGGTGGCACGTCACATAATTTCTTACGATTGAAAAGATACGTTTTTTTTAAGTTGGTGTACCCCACCTTTTTTGCGCAGCTGAACAAACAAAAGAATTTTTTTAAATTAAAATTAAATTTTTTTGACATGTCGTCCCAATAAAAATTCATGAAAAATGTATATAAATAGGCCAACGCCCTCACTCATTTAACACATAAAAATTTCGAATAAAATTACAACTCTGCAATTTTCCATGACTGTGGATGACTAAGGAATTTCGGGTATATGACAGCACTGAGGCAGCGACACGATTTTTTTTTTAATCTATAGTTTTTTTTTGGTACATAATCCACTGAGGAAGCAGCACTATCTAACAACCGCAGGTCTGATTTTTGTGACTGAGATTTTCGCAAAAATTGTTTCAAAAGCATAAGCAATTGTGACTGATTTTTGCTGAACTATGGAAGAAAATTTTGTGGTAGTAGACCTTGTGCATAGGCAGTTTACAAGAGTATTTTTTTTGGTATGTTCAGTAAGCGACAGCAGAGACCACAGTTGTATGATAGTCCAAAATGCAATTTGTGTGTTGTGTTAATTGGACTTACCCCAAAGAGAAGACATCATACACAGTCTGAGTTGGTGATATCTTTTGGGTTCTTCCACAAGAAATACACAGTCCATACATGGTGATGACAACCCAATTGGTTAATTTTGAACATCCCTAGTCCTGAATGGTGGAAATGAATTCCCTAAGCCTGAGTGATGATGATATATGACAGTCTAAGGGTTAACTTCATAGAAGTTGACAGATGATGACACTGCGTAAATAACATGCACAGTCCATGCATGAAGGTGACAGCCAAATTGTGAAGTGTGAGCATCTATTAATTTTTTTGTTCAGTAATGACATGATTGTGGACAGACTAATGACTTGGCCATGGCAATTTGACAAGCATGAATATGACAATCCATGCTAGGAGATGACAAACCTAGGTCTACATGGAAAGTGACAAGCAACAAGACATGATGACATGACAATGTTTTGAAGATTGAAGTATATCTCATACTACTAAAGGTATAATCACCCATATACATATCTACATCTATCTCAAGATGTATGAAGCCAAGGCAGAAGTGTTGCATAAAGATACAATCTACAGCATATCTTGATCCCTTCTCAAGGTGACAAAAGATATGAATAAGTTAGAAGTCTTGATCTCAGTATAGAATTAGGAAATAGTCAAGAATCATGCATAATCTTGCTTTAGTGTCATTGAAAATTCAAAGGAAACTACAGTAGACAATTACAGAACTTGTGAGGCATGTGTGAAGCCTTAAGTGCAGATCTTAAGAAGTCTTGAACATATATGGAGAAATCGTGTAGAGAATTTTGGGCATTGGTTGATGACAATAGCTTGACAGTGGATTGACATTGATGACTCGACAATAACAGGACATAACCGGATGATGATGAAAACCCTTTGAAGATAAAGTTGATTACAGAAGTGATGTGACACTGATATAGTTTGAATTGACATGAGACTTACATAACAGTAGACAAGTTTCTTGAGTAGCAGATTGAATTAACTTGATGAGAAGCATTGACATTTGAACAGACTTGAAGTTATTTGAAAATTTATTGGGCAAGTGACATGCTAAGAGTTGATCAGATTGACAAGACTAGTGAAAGTGATAGCCACAGTAGGAACAATTTTACAGTGACTTGATTGACATGAGAGAATTTGTAATATGTGAAGAAGATCGAAGATGTTGTAGCAATTGATTGATAGTGCCAGCAGTGGACTGATTTGATCTTGACTGGAAAGCATAGTCTTGCACTTGAGGATTGGATTCCTCAACCCTTTCTTAGTTGGAGCTATGAAAACTAGCTTGGATCTTGTTTCATAGTTGGTGCTCTTTCTATCAGTTGGTGTTGATCGTAATCAAGAAGATTGTTGTATTTCATGTACAATAAATAAATATCAAATTTACAAATATTATTGTCTCTTGATTTGATGATTGTATGGTCGATTTCGTTGATGCATTTAATTAGGTAATTCATGACATAATGATTGACGTACACTGAATGATTAAAAGAAGGTAAAAAGTTGTTAAACTGCTCACACACTGATTCACCCCCCCTCTCAATGTGGCTATTATGTCCAACATGATCCACTTTATCTTTTGGATTTTCCCCAATTGGATAGTACCAAGTTCACCTGTCACGTCCCCATGCCTCCGACCGGCAAAGAGGACGCGATCTCCATGGATTAAACCACCGGGCTGGGTGCCCCATGAACATGTACAGGCCTAAAAATTCATAAACAGAATGCTTAAACATGCACACATGAACATTTATCATGCACAGATGCAATCATCTATCATACACAGCGGAAACATCATACATTTAAGCCAGCATTCATTCAACATGTTCATTACATATTCATTAATAGACATTACAGTTGCAGAAGTAAAATGGACAGATCACTTATCTTATGAAGAACTCCTTCCGCAACCAGCTACGTCGCTGCAACGTTCCACCCAACCATAGGCCAGCGTGCTCCTTAATCTCTCAGCAGCGCTGCCACCCCCGAGCTTGGCATGATTCTCCAAGGAATAAGGGAACAAGCAGGCTTACACATAGCCAGGGATACACAAAACACAGCCAAGCCAACACAGTTGGGTTTATCAGGCCATTAGGGAGTTAGATAAGGCAGATTGCTAAGTTGGTGAGCTCATTACAGAGCCAAGGACACCTACACCAGAACTAGCATGACCTCTAAGACACCCATCCACACCCAACACAAGGAATCAGTCCCTTCTCTGCTACACAGTCCCTCAAGCCCTGCATTCCCTTCCAGTGCTATTCAGGGGTGATGGAGAAGAAGGCCAGCCCTCTAGCTCTGTCTGTGTGGTTCCAACCACTAGGTTTATCAAGCAAAAATAAGCCAACATCCCTGCTCCTCTCACAGTCTGAAGACCAACAATTGCACGTATGTAATCAAGTCAACTGTCACAGCTTAAACATGGAAACGAATTCTGAGTCATTATTGGCCCTATCGTGGCCAAAATGACTCTCAGGCGAATTTACAACAGTCCCCAGCATGTAAGGAAGACCCCAACCAACACAACCAACAATGTGGAAAAACACAACCCGTCCTGGGCAACGAAATCACCTAGAAAACATACACAGACTGAGTTGGGAAAGAAATTACAGTCTCCCAGCCTGTGGGTGAGCATGAGCAACAGTGCAGAACCCAAAATCATCCTGTGAGTACAGGATACGGCCACACTATTCACCAATCCGCATAGGAAAACTGTTGCGTGGGTAAATCCAGCAAAATCCTGTGCGTGAAGCCCAAAACGGGAAGGAATCCCTCTGTGTGAGAAAGCACAGTGATGGAGAGGACATGAATTTCCAGGAAAAAATCGCGTGGGTAAAACCCAGGGAAATTCCTGTGCGTGAAAACAGTGAGCGGCCAAATGGGAAGTGCGTGAAGGTGAATTCCCTAATTTTGAACATCCCTAGTCCTGAATGCGAATTTTCAGTGCCTGGGTGCTCAGCAACTCGTGGAGAGGAGAAGAATGTCTTCCTGAGAGAGATGATAGTCGTTTTTCCTTTCCCTTCAGAAGTCAACTATGGGTGGACTGTGCGTGGAGGCATGGACTAACAGTCCTGCCACCCCACTCCCAAAATAATTAACTGCCATAACTTCCCTCAGCTACCAGCAGAAATTATTAATTGCAGTGGTTGGGTGAGACAAAAGGAAGAGAACACATGGGTATTTTCCCTCATCCTTATCCTTGCGAAAAGCATGCCCCATTCGATTTAGTTGCCGCGACCGTAGCTGGTTGTGTTCATTTTAATTATAGATGCATATTTACATGATGACCAACATAATATATGCCGCATGCCCCGATTTACCATCGGTGACAAATTTAAATCATAAACATAACGTGACCGATCAATGGTGGGGCCTTGGCCTTTAACTCCACACCATGATCATTTACAATATACACATCATATACATCTAATGTAACGGGGTCAAAACCGGGGCATTACATCACCCTTCTCCATAAGTCCAAAACCATAAAGGATTACAGAAACACCTTAGATTCTTTTCCTTTTTCTCATTGAAACACCTCAAAGAAAAAAAATGTATTTTATGTTCTAGAAAGAACATAAAACACAATATGTAGGTATTCCTAGCACAATGAATATAAAAAGGAAATGGAGTTTGATCCTCCCCTATCTATTCAAATCTTATAACAAATATGTCTACCTACTGGTAGGCTTGAAATTCAGCAAAAGGCCCAAAACAAATTGAATATAAAAAGTATAAATATTCACAATTTATATTAAAGTTTATCCAATAGAGTTGTAGACCATCTCCTCAATCCTTATAATGAAGAGTCATGTATGGAGACAGTGAATTAACCACCTTTATGATCTTCAAAGTGAACATGTATTGAAAGGAAGAGAATATATTCTTTAGAAAACTTGTCTACAATAAGGTTGCATTCCCGAAAGACATCTTAAGTTATGAAATGAAGAGATTTGAAAGAAAGAAGCCAAATTGTTCAATTGAGATCCAACAACCTTCCAAGAATTTAAGGTGTTCAACAGATATCAACCGAGAAATAAGTTATTTTATTTTTGTGGCTAATACTTTGGAGAATACCTTATACACATGATTACAAAGAGATATAGGCATGAAAGAATCAAATGTCTCAATGAAGTCTACTTTAGGTATTAGAGTTATGAAGGTGGAATTAATAGCTCTAGGTACCCTCCTAATAACTCTAACCTCTTCCACCATTCTGAGAATATCCTCCCGCATTATGTCAAATAAGCCTAAAAATTGTTCCACGGTCCACCAATTGGGGCTCAAGATCTTATCCTTGTTCATTGTAGTTAGAATTTCAAGATGTAGACAAATGATAAGAGGCCATTTTTCTAATAGTGAGTTGATTGTGTCTAAATACATTGGTGCTATTTCCACCTTCATGTGCCATAGATCCAAATTGTAACCTAGGCACGCAAAAGGATTTTATTAGAAATCACAAAAGTAAATATAAGCAACTCAATGAAACTATAAAAAATAAACTTTAAGAAAGGTAACTCATATAGAAATAATAACATATTTGTATATCATTTGAGTACGCCACTTTGATCAAGTTTCTTATAGATATCATTTGAAATGTTTAGTATTTTCCCAATGCATTTGTCATAGGGCCATTTCTAAAAGTCAAACAACAAGACTATAAAGAACTTCATATTTGGCTCAATAGCAAGCCATCATGCCTCATTTAAATTTCTCTAGTCAAATATTGAAAAAAATCCAATAGAAATTGTTGATCATGGGTATTTCAAAGGTCAACTCAAATATTTAGAAAGGTCTTGATCCCAAGACATCAAGGCATATTTTACCAACCAAAGATCAATTGACATCTTTGAAAAGGCTTGATGGAAAGTCATCATGGTTATTCTAACGATCCAACATCTATGTGTACAGGTTATAATAGAATTAAATACAAACATAAATACCTCATTTATTATTGAGAAGGACTATGTTGGATATCAATATTAAGTATTATATCATTCAGATGAATCCAACTTTTGATATTATATAGATTTGATTTTCAACCATATTTAAAGACATGGTCCATTTACACTGGTGCATTGAATTTATATTTAGGGATCATAATGTAAGGGAGAATCATGAAAGGATGTATTCATTCCATCTCTTCCCGTCCCATAAAAGAAACATCAACATATTTTTATGGTAGGGTATTGAATTGAAGAGCTTCTAAGTTATAAAAAGAAGTGAAAAGAATATCTAACTTGGGTGATTCAAGGATATCAACAATGAAACTTATGGCATCATAAATTAATATCATTTTGTCTTCTATTAATCAAGGTAGGGTAAGAGGAATTTATTCTCCCTAGTATACATTATGGACAATGAAATCCTATGTAGGGATGTATATGGCATCATCTGAATGCTCAATAATGGGAAATACCAATTTATGTTTGGTTAATTATGTTGAATTTTTAATAGTTATATCAGATCTTAAAACATTTAGCATCATAACAGCATAACCATAAGCCAAAAGATCACTAAAAGATAGACAAGCACAACCACACAAAAGGAACACAAAAATTTATCCTGGGAAAACCCTAATGGAAAAAACCCAGCAAAATCTTCCTCAATATAGATGTTCCAAAAGATAAAAAGGTAAAACCCAAAAGACTGATCCTCCTTCTTCCCCAGCTATAGCTCTTTCTCTCTCTCTCTCTCTCTCATGCGCTACACAAGTGAGTGTGAGTGCGTTCAAATGAGAAGCACCTCACCTCTATTTATATTCTTTTGTTCACTTAATATTTAACTCAGTTATGTAGGCTCGAGTAATCCTAACTTAGTTATGTAGGATCGAGTAACCACAACTGGGGTACTAATGACTCGACTTACAATGGAGGGGACTTCCTCATGACTCTTATTAATTCTCTCGATATGAACATCAGGGTACAAAGAAATACAAGTGATTCTCCCAATAGGAGCATCGGGGACCACTAAAAATATATTTAGAATATTCTTCAAAGTTACAATAATTCAACACTCCCCCTTAATGAGAAGGGTATTCTACAACAACAACAGTAGGAGAGAGAGGGCATCATCAACATCATCATTAGGGTGATACATCTATAAATAAATGAAAGCTTTTCATCATCTTCGACATATAGTCTTCATCTTCAATCTTCAGCAGCAACAACACTTTGACCACTCGATCAACAACATCATCATCAACATTTTAATTTTTTCAATCAGCAATCGTCATCGCCAACAATACTTTGAGCAACATCATCAGCAATAATTTGATCTCTCGATCAGCAAAATCATCATCGTCAGCAACATCATCATCAACACTTTGATCTCTTGATCAACAACATCATCATCAATACTTTGATCTTTTGATCAAATAACATCATCGTCATCGGATTTGATCTCTCGATCAAACACCATCATTATCATCATCAGCAATAATTTGATCTTTCGATCAACAGTATCATCATCATCATACTCTAAACTTTGGATCAATAACATCATCATCATCACATTCTGATCTTTCGATCAGGAACATCATCATCATCAGCAACAACCTACAATCTACAATACGAAGACGAAAGTCTTTGGATCACTTTTGGAATTAAATTCCAGGGATGATGCAATCCCACCACATTCTCGACAACCGAATTCACCGGATTCAATTACGGGATAATCACTCCCTATCACTTTAGGACAAAGTCCAAGGATGATGCAATCCTACCACGTTCTCGAGTACCGAAGTTACCGGATCCGTTCTAAACAAAATTTCAAGGATGATACAATCCTACCACATTCTCGAGTACCAAAGTCACCGGATCCATTCTGAACAAAAGTTCAAGGATGATACAATCCTACCACATTCTCGAGTACCAAAGTCACCGGATCCGTTTTGAACAAAATTTCAAGGATGATACAATCCTACCACATTCTATAGTACCGAAGTCATCGGATCTGTTCTGAACAAAATTTCAAGGATGATACAATCCGGCCACATTCTCAAGGACCGAATCCATCAGGTCCATTCTGAACCGAAGTCCAGGGATGATACAATCCCACCACATTCTTGAGGACTGAATCCACCGGATCCGTTCTGAGCCGAAGTTCAGGGATGATACAATCCCACCACATTCTCAAGGACCGAATTCATCAAATCCGTTTTGGACATATGTCCCGGGATGATACAATCCCTCTTCATTCTCGAGGATCGAAGTCACCGGATCACTTTAGGACAAGTGTCCAGGGATGATACAATCCCACTGCAACATCACTGCTCCCCCTTTCGAGGAAGGTCTTTCCGAACAACATTGAACTTGTCTCGAAAATATTCAAACTTTATTTGAGATAGAGGCTTCATCAACACATCAGTGTTGAATCATCATCTTGTAACATCATCATCTGAACCATCATCATCTACATCTCTAGTATGTGAATACTGAACTATCATCATCTGTATCTCCAGTATGTGAATACTGAAACATCATCTATATCTTCAGTATGGGAATATTAAAACTATCATCATCTATATCTCCAGTATGTAGAATACCGGATTTCTATGTTCTTTGATGGAACACTCGGTTCTCCGTCATCTTTATACAACTCTGGTTATCACATAGAATCTCAGTAGTATCCATCTCCAGGTCAAATAGACCTATCATCAGCTTTCGAAGCCATATGACCTCACAACTAGCAAAGCAAGCTGCTATGTCTTCTACTTCAGTCGTGCTAAGAGCAATACTAGACTATTTCCTGGTGTGCTTCTTCTATCTGAGATACTTCTAGCCCAATCTACATTTGTTATAGCCATACAATCTGTAATCATGGTTTTCATCATAGTATAGAACGAAGTCCCTTTTAGATATCTCATCACATGTTTTGTAGCTATTAGGTGAACACGTCTAGGTTGAACTAAATACTGACTCAAGGTGTTCACAGATAAATAAATGTTTGGTCTAGTATTTGTTAGATATATCAACAACCCAATAATCTATCTGTATTGAGTCACATCCACCAACTCTGACGAGTCATCAGCTAACAACTTCAGGTTGGAATCCATGGTTGTGGCCATGGCTTTGCATTCCAACATTCTGAATCTTTTCAATATCTCTACTGCATACTTTCCCTAGTTGAGAAAGATTCCTTCTGAGTTCTGCCATACTTCCAGACCTAGGAAATATTAGACCAAGGTCTTTCATCCCAAATTCTTCAGCGACCTTCTTCTTGCGTACTACAATTTGTTTCTCATTCCCTGTCAGAAATAGATCATCCACATACAATAATAGAATGACAGTTTTATCTTCTATAATCTTGAAGTAAAGGTTAGGAACGTATTTACTCTTCGTAAATTCCATGCTCGTCAGGAAACTATCTATCCTTCCATACCAAGCTCTGGGAGCTTGCTTCAATCCATACAAGGCCTTCTTCAACTTGCATACGTGAGTCTGTCTGTCTTCAACTTCAAATCCGTGTGACTATTCGATGTAAAACTCTTCCTCAATCATACCATTAAGGAAGGCTTGTCTTTACATCCATCTGGTGTATATCCCACTTCATCATGGAAGCAAGTACCATGATAGTTCTGAGGGAAGTGTACCTTTCTTCCTATAGCAAGTGTATTTCTGCAAACATCATTCAAGTGTTCTTTCATCATAGCATTTTGTCACGTCATCAACATATCCTAGTCTTCCGCATTCAACCTTGAAGGTTGGAACCCACTTTACTCTTGGTAAAGTCTCGATCCATCAAGAAGTTGTCCATCATGTCATACCATGTCAAACTCAGAGATCTTCTGTAGTCACTCCCCCTGAAGCGGAGCATCATCTTCCCTCTTCATTCTATACTGGAGTGACAGGTAGCATTCTTTGCTACTATGTATCTATATCAGTTTACCACGATCCCTTTATCTTGAACTTTGTCGAAAAGTTCCTCATGCACCCATTTATGAGCTTGTTGTCTTCTGTAGGTTTCCATCTTCAACCTTGTAGCAAAGGTTAAAATATCCATCACTCTAGGTGATATGTCAAACTCCTAGATGTGCTTTTCTATGGGTTCCTTCTGATCTCGTACAAAGCATACTCTGTACAGGTGGCCCCCTGCTCGATATACACCTCTACTGGAGAAGTGTGTCTTATCAATAGAGTATATCATTCCATAGTCTGTTCTTTCTAAGAAAAACCACGAACCTTGATTTGTACACTTGTTCTTGTAAATCCATATGGAAGACACTACGGACTTCCCTTCAGGTCTCGAAACCATATCGTCGACATCATTCCTCATGATCAACTGTTACTCTTTGATCATAGCTTCTTTCATAGCCGAAAAGGTTAGCATCAATGATGTCACCCAACTGTGTTACACAACTAGAGTGTGTCCGAGGCCTCTTGGAAGTTTCGCCATAATTTTCTTCATCTTGATTTATCTTTCGTACCCAAGGTCTTCATCTTTCGAGGTGGATCTACCGCTCTCTGAAGCTCTTTCTTCTGTCAAGGTGTCTCTAACCCTGGGAGCTTCATATTCATGTTTATTAGAGTGAATCTTGAATTTTCATCACTTGTTCTTCGAAACAAGTCTCATCCTTCTTTTCTTGTAGGCGGTTGTACAAGACCTTTCCTACAAGTCAAATGCACCAATTGCATGGTTAGAATCATTTCATAGAACATATGCATAACGACAAATTCGTATGCACCATGCAAATGTTTAGCCAATACAACATTCATCCATATCTCATGGAAACTTTATAGATGCCTTCCATCTCTACCATGACATCATTGACATTATGCACTAATCCAATATGTCAGCAAAGAGGTTTCATTCTAGAAAAGTAGCCGTGGAGAGTTGTATAGCACCATGAGCTACTTACCCATTGCATGCATAAAACATCAACTGAATATAATCAAATACATAACAACACAGTATCATGAAATGACAATTGAATACTTATCTTTTATTCATTTCATGGGTAGACTCCTTCTTGATCCTTCTGCTTCATCATCTTCTTCATTCATGACATCATCATTTCTTATCCAAATGCTAAGATGGATAAGAGATTCTTCAAGAATTGAGTTCTTCATATTCCTCATCGCTTAAGGGATCTTCTTTGAATCATGAGCGCTTGATCTTCAGTTGCTCCCATCTTCTCTTCTCTTATTATGAGTCGAGTTTCTTCTTATGTAAGGCTTTAGTCTCATTTCCCTTTGGAACTGGAACCTCTCCACTTATGTAGGTGTCCAATTCATTTTCTTCAAGAACCAGTGAAATCCTATGCTTCCATGCTTGGAAGTTTTCAGCTTCACCAAGATTTTCATCAAGCTGGGGTGCTAGTTCATTTTGAAGTGAGAACCTCAAATGTAAATGGCAAAAGATTAGACCTTACCAGTTTGAGGTGTTCGTCCTAGTTCCGGATCTGGATGATCTAGGGTTTGTTAGAGAAACCCTAATTTTCAAAACTTGGAATATTTCATATCTGATTGGATAGAAAGATGTGCCTCCTAAAGGCAAGTTGAGCAGCATATTCATTTTCCCAAAACTGTGATCAGAATTGCAAAATATCTGATGCCCTAGTTTTCTTCAGTTTCTTATGCAGAATGCCTGATATTGTTTCTGCGGTATCTCCGAAATTACTACTCCTCTATATCCGAAATTTCGTATTGAGGTAGCCTCGTCTGTCTACTTTTCAAATCCGTAGGTTTGAGCAAAATTGGTTTCACCAATTGGGACTTATGTGTGTTTTCCCAAGGTGACTCATTTCGGGACTGTTCAGAAGAGCGAACTTGTACAGACTGCCACATGTCACTGTTTCATCTTCAAGGTCTGAAATTTTTACCACAAAAAGTACACTCCGTTCCCTTTCTGTAACATCTTATGAAATTTCATTTGGACCTTCGTAGCCCGAGATATAGCAATTCTCCCTAGATCACCTGTTTAAAGCTGAATCCTGAGAGAGGCTGGAACCCTAACTTGGAGGAATCATATATCCTAGAATATAGCAAATCTGAGATTGAAACATTTACACAGTGTACATCAGGAATTTATCTTCTTCCTATGAAATTTTTGGCTTCTGATCCTTCTCCAATTGTGCGATATAACAAACCTACCAAAACTACTAGTTTTAGTATTTTAGTGTTTTCAAGCATAAAACCCTAATCTTCAATAATTGTAGCTGTAGCACTGCTTCCACTGTACAATGACTTCTTTCAGGGTGGCTCTGATACCATGTTAAATTTTTAATGGTTATATCAGATATTAAAACATTTAACATCATAAAAGCATAACTATAAGCCAAAAGATCACTGAAAGATAGACAAGCACAACCACACAAAAGGAACACAAAGATTTATCCTGGGAAAACCCTAATGGGAAAAACCCAGCAAAAGCTTCCTCAATATAAATGCCCCAAAAGATAAAAAGGTAAAACCCAAAAGACTGATCCTCCTTCTTCTCCAGCTACAGCTCTTTCTCTCTCTCTCTCTCTCTCTCATGCGCTACACAAGTGAGTGTGAGTGTGTTCAAATGAGAAGCACATCACCTCTATTTATATTCTTTCGTTCTCTTAATATTTGACTCAGTTATGTAGGCTCAAGTAATCCTAACTCAGTTATGTAGGCTCGAGTAACCACAACTGGGGTACTAATGACCCGACTTACAACGGAGGGGAATTCCTCATGACTCTTATTAATTCTCCCGATAGGTAATTGTGGCTCTTGAAATGAAAAGAAATCAAGCATTATCTCATCATTTAAAAAAAATAAAGATCATGGGAAAAAACAAACATTTTTTAGATGGGAAGACACTCTGCCTCTTAGTATTGAATTACATTGCATGAAAGAGTGGCATCCCTGTGCTTTGGTGCATGATATAAATGTGAAGGATCGTTTTTAATGTGCTAGGATTTCTCTTCATTATGGAAGATGATATATCCATTTAAGGTGTAAGGTATGGTGACATTGGAATAAAAATGATCGACTAAGGCGGGTGTTGCTATCAGGATATTAGTTGAGGATGTCAAACTTTGTTGAAAATATGTTTGCTCCTAAGGTAAGGGTCAAGGTAATAAACTAATCACCACCTCATCGAATTGGTTAAAGCCTCTATGTTTCATCTTAGTTGGAGAATTTTCACTCTAGTTAACATGTGAGGACTATTAAAGTTGAGGGGATTAAAGAAAAAAAATAGAGTGCTAACTATCAAATTCCTATGGTTTAACTCTTATCATGAGGTACAAATTATTGTTGTATCCATTAAACTCATGCACTTAATTTGTAGAGGGGAAGTAGGAATTATTCTATCATCCATTGAATGGATATGATTCCATTTTCATTGCTTGCAATACATAGGTCTTAAATGAACTCTTCAAGATAAAGCGCCATGAACCATGCCACAAACTCGTATACATTATCTCTCAATGATTCTTTTACTCAAAGGAAATGAATGAGGCTTCAAACCACCCCGTGCAAATACAAGTTTTCTCAAGAGGCATTACACACCACGAATAGGAATTAGGGTCTTAACAATGGCCAAGGCATAATATTAAGGCCTTAGAACTTTAATGATGTTACTAAGGTTTGAGGGTCATGAATCAAGCCTTAAACCACCAAACATGGCCACTATATGGATTTATAGTCTCCCACTAGGGATATGATTGTTGTCAGGAGATATTGTGCATGATGTACCAATTTTGGGGCCTCAATGACCATGAACAAGTCATCAAACCACCAAAAATGATGTATATAAGGGATGTTTTACATCCAACCAAAATACATGGGCACCATTATGAGGCATTCTACACCATTGACATGTATCAAGGCCTTGGAAATTATCAATGGATTGAATTAAAGGCCTTGGGACCTAAATCATGTTTCTCAATATCAATCGCCATGAAATATACCTCCAACCACCACTCGCAATCTATATAGTGTATTTTTTCACGCATTATAGAACTATCACTATGATTAAGAGGTATTGCACACCCCAAATTAGCCTCATGGCCTACACAGTGGTCGGAGGATGAAAACAATTAATCACAAGGTGAATCATCTATAAATGTAAACTGTATTGGCATTATTTGACACACAATTATATATAAATAAAAGGTCTCCATTTATTTTTTAGATGAAATTTTTTATTTAAAAACAAAATTGAAAAGGAAATTATATAACGAAATTGTTGTTCTTAAATCTCTCCATCATTCACATGCAACCAAACGATTTGCTTGCGAATCCACCCACCAACATACATCAGTGAAAACACCTTGTAACTCACTTGAAAGCACCACGAACTAACAATTCCTCACCTACACTACATTTTATTGCAAACCCGCCTACAAACAACAATGAAATCACCTAAACACTCACTTGGAAGCATAGTCAACTACTTGGAAACCTCAATTATGCCTCGTATCAAATATGTAGATTGAGAATTGTTTACTGGTTGTCTAAATTTATTTGTATCTTTCAGTGTTGTCAACCCTCATGATTATTTGAAACCCTACTCCCTCATTACTAAGACTCGTAGAGTTCATTGAGAGATCTATATGATGGCTCTAGTAGTTCCATTTAGTTTTATTTTCAATATCCATGCTCTATCAATCATGATGTCAACCCTCATGAATATTTGAAATCCTTGTCCCTCCTTGAGATTCTTAAAGTTCTAAGAGAGAAATCTAAGGGCTCAGTTGGTTCCATTTATATAATATTTGATTGCCTTCGCTCTACCAAATATGAAACCTTGAACCAATTCAATTCAGAAACATAATACACGGGGTTAAATTTTAGCACCATGTTTGGAAATCAAGCTTCATTTTTCAAGTTATGTTGGCCATAAAATGCCAAATGGATTATCATGATTTGAACCAATGGAAGTGGTGCAACCATCAAAAATATTCCTACCTCTAGCACATAGTACTTGGTCCAATAAACAATGACAGCCATGGCTACCTTTACTTTTAATTATTATTTTAATTTCTCTTTTTCATATGATTTTCACCACAAGATTTGAACCCACCACAACCACAACCATTGGGGAAAACACCCTAGGAAGGCCCACAATCATTTGAACCCGCAACCATTGGAATAAGATCCTCAAGATTCATTGGTGCCAATCATTACCTAAGATCCTTTAAGTTTTTATGTGGCATTGTCATTGGTTGGGAAAGTGTAGCACAACTTTGGTATTGACTTATCGGATTCCTTAGTTGTCCTACTTTTGTTGTGAAAACTATTATGCATTGTGAAACCCTTATATTTATAAAGAGAAAGTAATGGTTTATTTAATTATGTCGGGCATAATAACTTGACAAGAATAACCCATCCGTGAACTAGATCTCTTGAATAAGCTCAAATGGGCAATGATAATGCAAATTGTTATAGGTTATTGATGTATATTTTATTAACCTCTTTTTTTTCCAAAATTTTAGTTTAAGTTAATAGTTTAACATGAGTAACGATGAATACAATTTGATCATTCCATTTTCATCATTCTTTATGTGAAAAAAAATCAAATTTATTTTCATGAAAGGACGATGCCATAGGTAAACTAATATATGCTTCCACATGTTGAAATTTAAATATATACTATTTTATGAAGAGTTGATTTGGTACCTTTATTTGTGGCTATGATTGTATTAGTCACCAAAACTTATGCATGATTGTATGATGGTTTTAATTATTCCAAATTGGTATCAATTTAGTACACAATAATTTTAAAACCAACAAGAAGATGCCTCACAAAAATATGCAATTCCACAAATACTTTTAATTTCACACATGAGAATTTTCATATAAGAGCTAGACAAGGTTCATACATGCCTCTATATATATATATATATATATATAAGAACTCCAATTTAGCTTCTAATTATATTGAGCTATGATAACAAGCTCAAGATAAAATCCCCCATTTTTAAGCTAGCATAACAAGGTTGGGATGAATGTCCCCCTTATTTTTACTTCTATGTGTACCATATCATGCTAAAAATGTGTATTTTTGCATGTATCAAATTGTGCTAAACATGTGTATTTATGTATGTATCATATCGTGTTAAACATGTGTATCGTATTGTACTATACGTGGATATGCTTTCATTGTAGGGAAGAATAGTAAAGTATTGTATGTTTGGTTAAAGATAATAATATATTTTTATTTTCTTGACATCTATCTGTCATTTCTTCTTCTATTAACCCATAACCCTAGAACCCTACTAACCCTAAAAAAAATCAACCCGAAACATCTCCACTTCAAAATAAATGATTAAGTTTACTATTGTCTTAAATATTACAGACATCTCTTATTAAAAAGGGAAAAGCAGCAAATACTATCCCCCCGTTGTTAGGAATATTAATCCTCCCTTGACCATGCTGCCTATTAGATTATCTAGCCTAACTTAAGAACCTTAATTAATTAATTGGGTCAACTAGTACCATTGGGTCCACTGGGCCTAATGGGGCCACATGCACCAGTTACTATAGTGTGTAGAACACTGGTAGAGGTTAACTGCCACTTTCTGCATGTGCATGCATCAGTTTGGACGCCTCCTAGACAATTCCCTACATTTTAGGAGCCACTGGGAGTCCTGACACCAACCTCCATCAGTTAGTTGGAGTTGGAACTAGTTAGTCTTAGTTAGCTTCCAATTACTTTCAGTTAGAGCACAATCAGTTAGCCAGCGCTAGTTATGCATGGTTGCATGTGGAGTAGACACATTTTCCCACCTACCACCTCAGTTACACTAAGTTAACTAGTTATTACTAATTGTATGAGTTGGTTAGACATCTGGGAGTTGATCTATTGGACTCCAATATTGATTGAGACACCATGAGTTAGCTAGTCAGTTAGGTACAGTGAAATCCAATTGGTAGATTTGAATTGCTCCCTAATGCATTCGAATTCTTCCTATGTAAACTATTGTAACACTGGATATAATTAATGACAATGATAATGTAAATTCTTGAGCAATACTCATTTGTTTCCTATGTGGCTTGTTTTGTTCAGTTTGTATCTTCATCCTCATTTTAATGCAATCATAATTCAGAACTATCTGCTTGAAGATCTAAATGGCACTTCAATTCTAATATGGTATCAAAGCCATCTCAGGCAAGCTTCATGTTTGTTTCTCTCCATTGAACATTAGAAGCAACTAAGTTTTCACAGAAGTCCCTAACCTTGATTTGCTAACTCTGAATTTATTCCGAGTAGCGGTGCAAGCGTGACGGACCCTGAAAACATGTTCATGTCGAGAGGAAAAGCATGATTCTAACATAGTTCGAATATTTTTAGTTTTGTAGTGATATTTTGCAGGTTCAACTCCATATGGGTTTGATATTATCAATTCCTCTTCTTACTCCATCCACAAGATATTCAAAATGGAAGTTGAAGATGACTGCATCTCTGAAGAGACAATGTCTCTATGAGGTATCTATTGGACTTGGTAAAGTCTTATGAATATGAGAATCACTGGCTAAATGACGGTGATAGAGCTTATGGAACAATATGTGAAGCATTTTCTCCAAGCTTGCGCTACCTTATTATTTTGCAGAATACCCAAAAGATCTCTAGACAAAACTGGATAGAACCTTGGGGAAGCACAATGAAGATTATTATAGCAATTTGGATAGCACATTCAAAACCACAAGAGTTTCTTATTCAAAAGTATCAGCCTTTACTCTCTCTAATGAAGTTGTTCAATATGAAGAAGAAGCAGAATCTTCCTCACAGTCAATTCGAATTGAAGAAAGTCTCTTTGAAGTGACTCCTTCTCCTGCTGCTCGAAAAGTGTATGAGATCTCTAATATCTCATCTCCTCACATGGCTGATCCAAAAGAAGACATCTGAATCTATGTTATTGAAGAAAATCTCTCATTTCATTCTATGCAAAAATTCTCCAATGATTCTTCTATTACAAATTATGTGCATAGTTTACTAGTGATTTCTCTAGGAAAGGGAGAGAAATTTGATTTCTCTATCTCTAATGATGTTGCTGGTGTGCAGATAAGTAATTCTTTGGATATTTTGGAAATAATATCATATTGTAGGAGTGATCCATTCACTCTCATTGATCTAGAGATTCTAACAAATTCATACATGATTGCATGCACCGATACTCGAGGTTTTGAAGGAGAAAATTGTGCATCTACCATCTTGGTGGAGCACACTCTTGGATCTGATATGAACCTATTTGGATCTGATATGATCTTATTTGGATCTAATCTGATATTACATGGTTCTAGGGTTCAAGAGCTTTCAGTACTGCTTGTAGTTGTTCTCATCAATTTTGGTGTGAAGAATCAAGTACCAAAAATCTCTTTCAAAATTTTTGTTATGGATTTGATGTCAGTTTTTTGTCATGAGTTTGCTGATATTATATTTTGTAAATCTTTGGATATTTTGGAAATAATTTCATATTATATGAGTGATCCATTCACTCTCATTGATCTTGAGCTTCCAGCAAATTTCTACATGATTGCATGCACCAATATTCAAAATTTTGAAGAAGGACGAAATTGTGCATCTACCTTCTTAGTGGAGCAAACTCTTGGATCTGATATGAACTTGTTTGAATATGATATGATCTTATTTGGATCTGATCTGATATTATTTTATTCATGTTTTGAGTTTCAAAAGCTTTCAGAAATGCTTGTAGCTGCTCTCATCAATTTTGGTGTGAAAAATCAAGTACCGCAAGTCTCCTTCAAATTGTTGCTGGGGATTTCATATCATTCCTCACTTTTGGATCTGATATGAACCTATTTGGATTTGATAATATTTTGTTCAAGTTTTAAGATTCAAAAGCTTACAGTATTGCTTATAACTGGTTTCATCACTTTTGGTGTGACAAATCAAGCACCGCAAGTTTCCTTAAATTTTACTATTGAGGAATCGATGTTAGTTCTCTCTTATGAGTTTACTGATATTAAATTTTGTGAATTATTGGTTACTTCTAAAGCAATATCAGATTATGGAGCTCAAGCATTCGCTCTCCACAATCCCAGGGCTTCTCTACTTTTGGTCACATGCTCATCCCCTCACAAAACTAGTAAAAAAGAAGACATTATGCTTCCACCTAGACACTTTCTCCCAACACTTGGGGCTGACTTTACCACACATGGCTTGCTGTTCATGGCTGACATATATCATATTCTTGGGTGTTCCTCACATGGTTCAAATTCTCAAGAACTTTTCTCTCTTGAGTTGATTTCAGCTACTCTACACGGGTCCAATTTCACCGTGCAGTTGTTTATCTTTCTAATTCAGTTAGTACATTATTCTTCTTCCAAAGAGGAAGATTCCTCCAAACACAAGCATTTTTTTTGGATTCAGAGGTTCACCTGCAGAAAAGAACCAAGCTACTGATAGTGTTGCAAATTGCAGTAAAAATTTTCACAAGTTTTTATTCAAAATTTGTAATCCTGCTTATTTTGAGGGGGAGTTTTTCCCATGAGATTTTCCCCTATTTCCTCAGTTGTATTAAGCAGCATTTTTTTTACTGTCTTTTAGATTGTATTTGGGTGACCTATGGTCTTGTTACCAGAGCCCACAGTTGTACAAGTTAGGGTTCAGAGGGGTTGTTGAGATTATTAATCCTCCCTTGACCATACTGTCTATTAAATTATCTAACCTAACTTAGGAACCTTAATTAATTAATTGGGTCCACTAGTACCATTGGGTCCACTTGGCTTAATGGGGTCACATGTACCAATTACTAGAGTGTGGGGAACACTGCTAGAGGTTAACTGCCACTTACTGCATGTGCATGCATCAGTGTGGGTGCCTCCTAGACCAATCCCTACATTTTAGAAGCCACAGGGAGTCTCGACACCAACCTCCACCAGTTAGTTGGAGTTGGAACAAGTTAGTCTTAGTTAGCTTCCAGTTAGTTTCAATTATATCACAATCAGTTAGCTAGCGCTACTTATGCATGGCTAATGCATGGCTGGATGTGGCGTAGGCGCCTTTGCCCACCTGCCACCTCAATTACACTGAGTTAACTAGTTATCACGGATTGTATGAGTTGGTTAGACATCTAGGAGTTGATCTATTGAACTCCGATATTGATTGAGACACCATGAGTTAGCTAGTCAGTTAGGTACAATCAAATCCAGTTGGTAGATTCGAATTGCCTCCTAATGCATTCAAATTCTTCCTATGTAAACTATTGTAACACCGGATTTAATTAATGACGATGATATTGTAAATTCCTTGGCAATACTCATCCGTTTCCTGTGTGGTTTGTTTTGTGCAGTTTGTATGTTCATTCTACTTTTACTGCAATCATAATTCAGAAGTATCCGCTTGAAGATCTAAATGGCACTTCAATTGTAATACCCGCTTCTAAGGGCCTTTCCAAGTTCATCGGGAAATAGGGAAGTTGATTATGCTATGGACATTCCCAACAAAGACCTATTGCATGTAGGTCTCGTGTGTCCAAAACCATTTAGGCCCTATACTAATATGTCTGTCCTAATTGGAGACGAATTTGTTCAGGAATCTGAAGGAATTTTACAATAATGCATAAAGCAATTCCACAATAATGCATACAGCAATTCCATTCATCAATTCATCATGCTTATTTAGATAATTAGATTTAGTTCTTATTTTAATATTGTTTTATTGGTCTCTGACATACCAACTTTTGTATAATGTTGATCATCGAATCCCATATATAATCCTCAATTGTATTTTTTGTTAAAATATCAGGTCTCTCTCGGGGTATTGATTGAATGATTTCTTTATGATATGTCTCTATCTTTCCTGGTGTATTTTTGTCTCAAGTGTGTTACAAACGAGAACCTCTTGCACCTTACCAACATTGCAGCAATTGTTTGGAAGCATGAAAAGGATCAATTGCAAACCAAGGGAGGACAATGAATGTAAAAGATGAAACTACATATATCCTAGGCAGAACATCCTGTGAGAACAGTTGTCAGCGTTGCCATCACCATGGTCACAAGCTGCTCTCCACATAAGAAATCAATGTCTTTTGAAGTTTTGACCATCAGTAGACGCATGATTGAGAACACATGGACTTATCATGCAGGATGGCATCTACCTTTCAGATGCAAAGGGTGAAGGTAGTCATTAAACAATAATGTTTGCTTGCACAAACTGTTTTTCAATTCTCATTTTTACTTCATGTATACGGAGCCTGAAATAGATTTCACATGATTAAAACAATTGAACTAAATTAATCATCTTTAACGACATGTTAAAGAAGCCTTCAGATATTATCAAAAGTTTGCTCTAGAGCAATGTTCATACATTTTCAAATATCCACTCAAATAACAACTTCATATCCAACCATCATTGACAAAAGGACATACACAGTAATTGAAAGTTGAAACTTGCAAAAGAATATAGAGCATTCAATCTACATAAGCTCACTCGAGTCTAGAACAGGTGCTTAGTAAAACAACGACTGCACAACCCGAATCATTTTTTCACAAACAATATGAAAACAGTGGCATTCCAAAAATCCCATTTAAGGAGATGATACTTCCTCTAGATGTTCTGACAGCATAAGAGATATCTTGAATTGTAATAAGAATTGCCTGGATAAACATGCAATGATTATAACATCCACAATTCATGAAATTTTTTTTTTCCTATTAGCAATATACATAGATTGCAAAGAGTTTCAGATATACCTTACATATCTAGAATCCTGGTAGTAAAGGAAACAGAAAAATGGATGACCGATATCAGACAAGCATTACAAAATTAACAGAAAACACTTCCAAACTGATGTTAGTTCATGGAATGATGCACGCAAGGTAGGTTTTAGACTGTTTCATCTAGAAGATCAAAACAGTGAGCAAGAACAATAGAACCGCTATTTTATAAACTTAACTTTATGGTCGTTACTTTATACCAAATCTTTGGCTTTATGCCTTCCAACCCCTGTTTTTTATCACATACAATGCAGGTTTATTCAAGAAAGTGCCTCGGAATTTATTCTGAATGGTATATGTTTCTCACCGCCCTCTTTGCCATAAATATGAACTTTGAAGAATGAAGCATTGTCCATATTGAAAACAAGAAAATCCCCAAATTCAAGGGAGTGATCAGAGACGAACGATTCCCAACCTTTGACCAAATTCATCTCAGCATCACGGTTTACAAGCCATATTTGTCCACTTGGTCCTTCCAATACAATGTCCTCTCGAAGTTGGTTGCCATATTCATCAACAAATTTTCTAGGAATTCTCTGTAACAAATAAATCAGATATCTTGGTTATAAAATTTCAAGAAACCTATCTTTCTCTCTCATAAAAATCCTTCTATATGTAGATGATGTCATTTTAGCACCCAGAACACTCTGCAGCCTACAAGACCACTTGAGGGCATTGGAGAGCTTCTGTAAAGAGATGGAGATGAATATGGATACAGATAAGACCAAGGTGTTACTTTTATCGCTTAAAAAGAACTGAAGCAAATCCAGGTAAATATTTGTGGGGGACATCTAGAAGTGACTCAAAATTACAAATATTAAGGCCTATAATTTAATGAAAGGTTGACCTGCGGCAATGTAAGGTCAAAACTGGGGCATGTGCTCCAAAAAGAAGCTTCAACATGGGTTGGAAACTGATCTTCTCACTGCAGAACAGATGTAGAACAGCCAAAATATGGGACTAGGAAATGTTATCTTCTCTATTCCAGACACTTGTCACACCCGTTCTCCTCTATAGTTGGGAGGTATGAGGACCTAGCCCAGCCGAGTCCACTGGAAAGGGTGGAAAATCACTTGATTACATGCATCTTGAGGGGGTAATCAGCACTCACAAAATTTTGCTAGCTGAAACAGGCCTTCATCCCATAGAGATGAAGCCACTCAGAAGGCATATTTTGTACAGTAAAAAGGTGGCAGCCATAGATAGCAACTGGATACCAACAAAAATCACCTAGGAAGAATTAAAAAAACAAGATAGAAAACGTGGAATCACCAATGCAAGACATGGCTGCAGGAGTGGGATGTAGTAGGGGAAAGTCATACAAGAGATGGGAAAGAGCTGAAAAGACGCAAGAATGTTACATCACAGGAAAATGGAGGAAACATGCCCGGAGAAAAACAGCTATACTATGTGGAACAGTTCAACACACTAGCAGATATTAGGGCTTTATTCTACACACTCATCACACCAGCTCTCCTCTATGGTTGCAAGGTATGGAGACCTATGACAACCAAGGCTCGGCAGAACCCACCATAAGGAGTGCAGAAGCACTTGATAACATGCATCCTGAGGGTGAAAATCAGCACTCATTATAAGATTTTGCTGGCCAAAACAGACCTTTATCCCATAGAGCCAATGGAGGCACTTAGAAGACTGATTTTGTACAATGAAAGGGTGGCATCCATGCACAACAACTGGATACCAACAAAAATCAGCAGGGAAGAACTGAAAAGAAGAAATAAAACATGGAATCAGCAATGTAAGACATGGCTGAAAGAGTAGGATGTAATAGAGGAAAGTCATCCAATAGATGGTAAAGAGATGAAAACACACTTATAAGAATAGTACATTGCTCGAAAATGGAGGAAACATGCCAAGAGAAAGGAGCTCACTATATTGAACAGCTCAACACAGTAGCAGAGATTAGGGCTTAGGACTACTTGAAGTTCAGCCTCCCTTGGCGAGAAAAACAGCTAATAGCTCAACTACAGACCAGCTCTCACAGACTAAGGTGCAATACAGGGAGATGGGTACAGCCAAAGGAAGTTTGGGAGGACAAAACGTTCCAGCTATGAGGAAACGATGAAGTAGAGAAGGGCCAAGAACTAAAATCAGCAGCTGAGAAGAAGCTTTTCAGGAAGAAACAATAGGGATCACACTGAGCATGGTGGCAAGCATGATGAGGGTCAAAGACACAATTCAGATATCAGCAACGGGAGGATAAGCAACAACCAGAGCAGGGCAAAGGATAGGAGTCCAGATCATGATCATGGATCAAGCCTAGGCCCTACACCTTGTCTCTTTCTTTTCCTTGCTACAATCTTTTCTGCAGTTTTTTTAGCGTAGACTGACATAGTTAGACAAATTTAACACTGCCTAGAAAGATAGCTCTGTATGTAAGCATCTTAGTCCTATAAGCCATTTGGCCTTGCGGATGGTTTAATAAAATTTATAATCTGTTCAATCTCTCCACAATTGCATGAAGCAGAGTCTCCTATAAAACACAAAGAACTATCTTCAGCTAAATTCAAAACCACCTACAAACTTAAATACATTATTTCAATTTAATATTAGGAATCCACGTCAATAAACTTAAATTTCTTACAACCTTGAGTCCACTCATCCGTTTTTACATTATTCTATGTCACAATATGAACAAAGAGATATTTTGCAGGTATGATGGTAAAGTAACAATATCAATAGACTATTCCTGAAATAGATGGATATTAGGAATGTTCATCCCTTAAAAATTAGACAAATTAAACTCACCTTGCAGTTCATTAATACCAGATAAGCATCAGGGCAATTTAAGTGCATAAATAATATCAGCATGAAGAGTGAGTACAAACAAAATTGCTGTTGTGACTTCTGGTCAGAGACTACAGAATATATTTGTTTTAATCCTTTAAGTTTGAAAACTGGAAGGTAAACAAGAAGAATAAGGACACCAAAATGTGAAATTTTTAGGCTGTCTCAACTGCTTGCCACTTCCAAATAGTGAACTATCGAGGATAGGAGGAGTTGTAATAGGTCTCATTCAGACCTGAATCTGCTAGGTCTCATTCGGACCTGAATCTGCCAGGGAAATTTTTGACATCGTTAATTCTGCAAACTCGTGGTTTTCTTCCGTGAATGTTTTGGGGCTTTCCTGCTACACGTTTTGTGGGTTTCCTGCTGAAGTTGTGGCTTTTTGCTGTGAAATTTTGGAGTTTTTGCAACAAATTTTGCCAGTTTCCTGCTGCAAATTTCATGCTTTACTGCTGTGAGTTTTGGTGGGTTTCCTGTTACAATTTTCATGGGTTTCTTGCTGTGAAATTCTTGTGTATGGAGGCAGGATGGAGATGGAAGGTGACAGTGATTTAGACTGGTGTTTGCGTTTAGTATCTTGTGGCAACGATCTTGCTTTTTGCTACCTGGAATCAGGTTGCCCTAGCCCATGTTTGCTGGTTTGTACTCGGTTTGGTGTTTTTGTTCATGATTCTTGTGGAGGTGGAGATGCAATTGGTGTTTGCATTCTTTGGTTTCTTGTTGTTTCTCCTACCCAAAATTAAGTTTCCAAGGAATTCAGAAGGGGCAAAAGAGAACAGTATAGATGTGCAAGAGGGAGAAGGTGACGACAGTTTCCAATGGTGTTTGTGTGTGTTTGGTTTCTTGTGGCGGTTGCCTTCCTTTCTCTTGCCCAGAATCAGGTTCGTCTAGCCAATACTTGTTGTCATGGTTTTGTCTCGATTTCTTGTGGCAGTGGCCCAACAGAATAAGCCTTCTGCCCTAGCCACAACTGCCTTTCATCGCAAATCTGCTTCAGTGTAGAGGTACTGGAGCATTGTGCAATAGAGATGCAAAGGGAAGCCAGGTAAATTGGAAGAAGATAGAAGAAATATGGGCATCAACAGAGGGAAGATTGACAAATTGATGATCAATAAGGGTGTCATCAATAAAGTGGCCATTGACAAGTGATGGTCAACAAAGAGGTTGTCGGCAAAATAGCCATTGACATAGTTATTGTTATCACATATACATTTTGCAGCTGGGCTACCATGATGCAGCATACAGACTTGTCTCTTTTTCTTTTCCAGGCTATTATTCACATGGGGTATTAGCATGGATCTTTACAACTTCAGTTATTTCAGAGCCTTGTTCATCGGATTTTCCTTGCTAGGACTGAGATTCAGGGGTCCAGTGAGATGATTTTGGTGATGATCTAGTTCATTGTAGGAGAAGCAGATCAGTGTTGGTACACATAGTTGTAGAGGGGCTTATCAGTTGGAGACAGGTATATATGGTGAGATCAGGTATACACTTCCTTGGTTTGATTTTGCTCTATGATGTATATCAGATACCTATGCTTATCATGTTAGGATGATTATGGTGACCTATGCTTACATCTATTGTGCTTTAACTTGGGTTATGATTAATTGAGGAATTTGATGAGAAGACTGTTGCTCATGCCATGCTTGTACAAATTGTAAACCTTGGTGCTAGGATGGTTCCATGTCATTTTCCCCCGTCCATTCAATTCATCCACATTCAATTTTATCCTGTGACTTAAACTGACTAAGACTTGTGAGATTGAAAATCCTTTTCTCCATTGTGACCCCTATGTATGATAGACTTCATGTTACTTTATGTCTCTGGCTATGAAGTATGTGGCTTGGCCAATGTGGTTGGGTTCACAAAGTAGTTCTCTTTTAGTTCTCAAAGCAAGTGCTCCGTCATAACAGTGTTGCTAAACACTAAAGCATCGGAACGCATAAAAGCTATATCTAAAGGATGCAAAAGTTATAAATGTTTAAAAGGTAGCCAGTGGCCAAGAGTTTGAGCACTCATTCATTGTATAATGTAAGGCTCAATCTACCCTCCACAGGGGCGACAGGGAGAGGCAAACTCATCGGGGCTATGGACTGCTCGCTGGCAGCGGGTCTAGGCCTTAGTCATTTACTGGAGCCCAGAAGACTTTCCAGGGCACTTGCCCTTGTAGGCTGGCTACTATCTTGTGAAATGTAAAGTGTATTAAAAAGGTTGATGGTCAAAGGATGAGCACTCACTATTTGTATAGTGTTTGACTCATTTTCCCCCACAGGGCACCAGGGTGAGACTATCCTACAAAGGTTAGGTCTTTGTTAGTACTGGAGACCAAAAGGTTTCTAGGGCACCTGCCTTTGAAGGTTGGCCTATATTGCAAATAAAATGCAAAGGAAAACTTGATAGAGTCTAAGGGAAGCATATCCAAGTACTTTATCCATTTATGAGACACCTCCATCCCCTATTGCTATCTGTCATACATATGTCACCTTAGTAGAGTGTATTGTTTATCATTCGGATAGATCACTAAGTCGAAGTCAGTTAAGAGTCATTCCCTTTTTCCTTAACCTTGTTCTTCCATCCTCACCCATCTGTAGCATATTGTTTACCCTTTGTAAGTATGGCATGAACAAGCAGACTTCCATAAAGTTCCAATATTTTTCAGAAGCACAGGTACATCTTACTATCATTATTATTTGTCACCATGATTATGAATAACTGATTCAAGTTCGGTTTTGATATACATTATTGGAGTATTTCTTACCCTGGATGTTTACAGGATCATATTGATATAGTTTCTCACCTTCAGTTAGGGTACTTTGACCTGGTCAACCCAGTTTGACCAAGAGAAGCATGGTTCCCAAGGCAATGACTCAAAAAACAACATGATATATATTTGTTCCAGACATGCCCAAGACCAATATTGCGGTTTTAGTTTTGAGAGATTGGTTGTGGTTCTCCTAATAAGTGATTATTATCACTTAATTATTGGCCAAAAGATCAAATTTTATTCCAGATGGCAGTATGATTGGTTCTCCTTGAGAGCAGAGCAGTGTTCCCGGGGGTATGAGTAGTCACTTATACCATTCTTCTATGTCTCCAGATCATCTAGAGCAGTCAGTTTGCACCCTGGGCAAAGTTATGGTGGATTTATCAGTTTCCATATATTGTACCAGCAAAAATGAACTAGAGAAATCACTCAAAAAATCGATTTGGCCTCTTGGGTCAAGGAAATGGGGTGGAATTTTGACAGATGATGTGTTTCAGCATACCATACAGTCCTCCAGCAGTTTTTAGTCAGCGAATGTCTGGATTATTTTATCTTGGCTCATCCAGTGAGGAAATCCCACCAAGGGCTTCACCCTCAACTTGGCTCTTGATGTATTTCATTGGTATATCATGTATTATGAAGTTGTGAAGGGACCTAGGGTGAACTACGTCCCTAGTGACCCCGTCCTATGTATTATCATGTCACATCTTATGTTATATTGTGACTTTCACTTAGGATAGGCGTCCTTAAGCAAAGCGCAACCCCTCTTTGACTTAGTCACTTGATCCACATATTGATTGATGTATAGTTGATATCCACCGTTGATCATGTTATAATCTCAACCGTTGGATGAAAAAGAAAGATAGGGTTTACGTCTCTCTCAAACTATTTAAGAGAGGTGACCCCCCCATTGTAATTCATGTGCTCTGGCACCAGAATTTGAATAAAGAGATTTTTGTCTGGGATTACACTCTGAGTTCTTCTGATGTGTTGATGATTTGTTGATTGGTATTGCTATTCTTTTATACTAAGTTTATGTCAAGATAGATCTTATATATTTTCTTGCACCCATCCATCTGCAGGTTGAAGGAGGTGCACTTGAGGAAGGTGCACTAGTGGGGAGACTCACTTTGTGTCGGCTCTTGGGTTTTGTGTATCAGGGAGTGATTCTTTCTCGATGATTTTTCATTTCCCATACTTTCTTTATGTTACAGATCCCATTCGGTTGACTTGCTTATTGATTTCTTTGGTTGGACATGTTGAGAGTGGTGCTAGGGTCATTGACCGAAGTAGAACCATTAAAAGATCTTGCTCAGAAACTCTCATTTGATCAAAAGGACGGCATTCTTCATCATCTCTGAGGTCATCTACAAGAACTAGGTATTTTTCACAGGTAATTTCTCTCTCTTTTATTTTCTGCATTCATTGCCTATCATTTCCTGCATTGAAAAAACCCTCATTTAGTAGTAGGAAAATCATCGAACCAATTTGCACCAAGAATTGGCAAATTTGGCGATTTGGGTTTTGTGTGGCATACCAAAAAATCCCCTCTCCCTCAAAAACGTCAAGGTTGGACTCCTCTACCTATCTCCAGGCACTGGTTTCAGTTTGGCAGAAAACACCCCTGTTTTGCTTACTGGTCAATTTCCTCTATTTTGGTTCAGATTTTCAGTTGGGTATTTTTATTTTCCAATCCTTTTACCCAATTAGGTGTGTTGAAGCCTTAATTTCATTAAATCAACCTCGTCTTGGGCATTTCCCATATTTTTTATTAAATCCCCCCAGGATTCAGGGTCTAATTATTTGAACAAACACACCAACCCTAGATCTGTTTAAATTTTCTAAGTCATTAATCTAAATTGATTCGAGTAACATTTCCACATTCCTTAAACACATTGTTACCATATACATTTTCAGACAGGCTTCCATGATGCAGCATGCAGACTTGTCACTTTTTCTATTCCGGGCTACTTTTACATGGGGTATCAGTATGGATCTCTACAGCTTCATTCCACTTCAGAACCTTGTTCTTGATCTTTTCCTTGCCAGGACTGAGATTCAGGAGTCCAGTGAGATGATTTTGGTCATGAGCTAATTCATTAGAGCAGGGCAGCAGATCAGGAGTCGATACACACAGTCACAGAGGGGCTTATTAGTTGGAGACAGGTATACATGGTGAGATCAGGTATATTTAATTGGTTTAGTTTTTCTCTGTGATGTATCTCAAACACCTGTGCTTGTCATGTTAGGATGATTATGGTGACCTATGCTTATATGTTTTATATTGCTCTAACATGTGTTATGATTGATCAAGGAATCCAATGTGAAGACTGTTGCCCACACCATCCTCAAACAAAGTGTAATCCTTAGTGCTAGGTTGGTTGCATAACATCTGTGCCCGTCCATCCAGTTCATCCACTTTTGCTTTTACCCCATGACTAAGACTGATGGATACTTGTGAGATTGAAGATCATTTCCCCATTCTGACCACTACGTATGATAGACTCCATGTTGCTATGTGTCTATGAAGTATGTATCCTGGCCAGTGTGGCTAGGTTCACAGGGTTGTTCTCCTTAAGTCCTCAAAACAAGTCCTCTACCATAACAGTGTTGCTAAACACTAAAGCATCGGAACACATAAAAGTTATATCTAAAGGATGCAAAAGTATAAAATATTGAAAAAAGGTAATCAGTGGCCAAGAGGTTGCGCATTCATTCCTTGTATAGTGTAAGGCTCAATTTTCCCTCCACGGGGGCTCCAGGGAGAGGCAAACCCGTCGAGGCTATGGACTGTTCGTTGGCAGCAAATCTAGGCCTTAGTCATTTACTGGAAGCCCAGAAGGCTTTCCAAGGCACCTGCTCTTGTAGATTGGCTACCATCTTATGAATTGTGAAAAGTATTGAAAAGGTTGATGGTCAAAGGATGAGCACTCACTCTTTGTATAGTGTTCGGCTCAATGGTCTCCATAGGGCCACAGGGTGAGACTAGTCTAGAAAGACTAGGTCTTTGTCAGTACCTTCCAAGGCACCTGCCTTTGAAGGTTGACCTATATTTGCAATAAAGTTGCAAAGGAAAACTTGCTAGAGTCTAAGGGAAGCATACCTAAGTACTTCACCCATCTATGAGGCACCTCCATCCCCTATTGCTATTGTCATGCATATGTCACCTTGGTAGAGTATATTGGTTATTAGTCGAATAGATCACTAAGTCAAAGTCAGTCAAAGTCATTTTCCCTTTTCCTTAGCCTGGTTCTTCCATCGTCACCCATCTATAGCACATTGATTACACTTTGTAAGTATGGAATGAGCAAGCAAATTTCCAGAAGACTCTAAGATTTTTCAAAAGCAAAGGTATATTTTATTATTATTATTGTTGGTCACCATGATTATGAATAACTGACTCAAGTTGGGTTTTGATATACACCATTGGAGCATGTCTTAGCTTGGAATGTGGCAAGATCATACTAGTACAGTATCTCACTTTGATTTTGGGTACTTTGACCCGATCAAACCAGTTGACCAAGTCAATCACGTTTCCCAAGGCAATGACTCAAAAATACAACATGGTCCATATTTGTTCGAAACATGCTCAGGACCAATATTGCAGTTTCAGTTTTGAGAGTTTGGCCCCGGTTCTCCAGAAAAGTGACTATTACCACTTAATTATTGGCCAAATGATCTATTTTTATTTCAGATGGCAGCATGATTGGTTCTCCTAGAGCAGATCAGTGTTCCAGGGGGTATGAGTAGTCACTTATACCATTCTTCTATGTCTCCAGATCATCCAAAGCAGTCAGTTTTCCCCAGTTTGCATCCTGGAGTGAGTTATGATGGATTTATCAATTTCCAGAGATTCTACCAGCAAAAAATAAACAAGAAATTCACTGAGAAAATCGATTTGGTCTCTTGGGTCAGAGAAATGGCTTGGAACTTTGACAGATGATGTTTCTCGGCATCCCGGACAGTCCTCCAGCAGTTTTGAGTCAGCAAATGTCCGGATTATTTATTTATGGCTCAGCTAGTGAGTAAATCCCCCTGTTACCTCCTGATTTGACAGGGATATCCACAGGGCTGCTAGAGAGGACCAGAATAATAGTAAATACTAAAGCCATTGAAATTGGAAAAATACATGCAGAAGATCATGGTGCTTTGCAGTCAAAAGAACATAAATAAAATAAAAGATAAAAAGGGAAAATGTATGAGGGTGATCATCACAGTAAAGAATTTCTGAGCATGCCTTGAGCAGAGCAGTTGAGTTGGCGTATAAAAAATGGAGATGTTTTCCTTGCCCTTTTAAACAGTGGAAAGGGCAGAACTCCCCGTTGGTGATTACATTGCATATTCTGACCAGTCATTTAAGTCTAAAAGAAATAAAACTATTTGTGGTCGAGGAATGACTGTGCAGGAAAGTACAAAAGGCCTCATTGTCAATGTTCTTAGGCTAGAAGTTAGTAGACGACTGGGGATGTCTCATATCAAGGCATTGCTGCTTGATCTGGAGGAAGAATTGTCAATTGTCGCTAATGCCGTTGCATTAGCAGTAAAGCAAGATATTCAGAGATCTGGTAAAGCTATGCCACATGAAACAGAAAATCTTAAAACACCTGAACAATTGTGCAGAGGTCGGAAGAAGTAAGTTTACTATTCTGCATGGAGAGAATATTGTAGGTGCTATATCCTCTGTTTTAAGAAACACTTCTGTATTGGGTAAGCTAATCCCAGTTGGAGTTGTTGTTGGTGCCATTTTAGCAGCTCTGCGGCCAGTTTTCTTTGTAGTCACTGGGGAGAAGGATTTGTTTGATGCTGGAAATGAGGTTGACCAGTCAGTGCTTTGTTCTGATAGAACAGGCAAAGTAAAATGGAGTTTGAAATTGAGAAGCTGCAAGAAATGGTCAGAGATCAGCCTAAGAGGCATCTGCTCACAATACGGATGCTAAAACTATATTTGAGGTCGTCCTAAGGGAGTTGACCACCTGGGAATAAAGACACAATTACAAGTTTGGCTAGATTATTATTCTTCCACCCATGTCATCTGTTGAGTAAAGTGGGTCTGATATTCATTGCTGTTGATGAAGACGTCCCAGAAAAAGAGCATCCTCAGAATGTTCCAAGCTGCCAACTATTGAAATATTGATACAAATATTCTGAGCGTCCATCTTGTATACATTGGACATTTCCAGCTCTGTACCAATCCTACCTTGTTGAAATAGAGGAAAATCGTGGTCACAGTTTGCCTCATATTGCTGGTTCGAGCAGCTAAATATAAAGGGTCTGGCAGTTCAACACTAGTCCACTATTTGGACTTTGATGCGCCAACACGAGAACAAGCTCGTATTCATCCAAAAGATCAGAAACAAGACCAAGGTCTACTGGAAGATGTCTGGGTATTACTTCAAGCAAGAAGGTTGAACTTCACGATTTCATCAGTGAAATTCACGATTTCATTAGTGAAATTCACAATTTCATCAGCGGCTTGGGGTATTTACACAACTGATACAAAATGGAGTACCCACACTCCACTTGTCAACTTAACAGCCCGCAGTGTAGAAGATCTAGATGGTGGCCGTAGGTCTGAGCTGGGGATGTGTTTCCACACGTTCTTTTCCGGCAGTTGGATACCAAGCAAAGTCAGGCGTTTTTGTTTAATAGTTGATTACCATGGTCATGGTTGTTTCACGCCGATGGAGCAGCGCCCCGATTTCCTCTAGCAGCCAATTACTCGTTTTTGGAGTAGCTCACTGTTGATGTCGTCTTGTCTGTTGATAGAGCGTGGAGTTTGCAGTAGTGCCAACACACCAGGATGACCCTTGTTTCTTTAACTGCCGTCGTTTTTGGAGTAGCTCACTGTTGATGTCGTCTTGTCTGTTGATAGAGCGTGGAGTTTGCAGTAGTGCCAACACACCAGGATGCCCCTTGTTTCTTTAACTGCCGATGGAGTGAAATCAAACTTCACGTATTTCGATTTGGGAAGTTTGTAGCTGAACCCGCGCGATTTACAGTGGCCACGAATATTTCTCAAACTGAGCTTTCGAGCAGTCACTGATTTTGTTGAACTCAGTGCCAAGCCCTTGTCTATTTGGCAACCAGCTTCTAGTCTAAATTGAACAGTCTTGCACGGATCCTTCACGCTGACGGAGATCGTGATTCTTTGAGTTTGGCAGCTGTTTGGAGATAGTATCGATGTGGTTGAGTTTTGGAGCTGTCAGTGATTGTAGGAAAACACAATGTCAGTTCCTGATTTTTCTTGGCGGCCAGCTTAAATTTATCCATTGCATACACAGAATCTACTAGCACTGATCGTTAGCGGCCACTTGGGCATTTTCCTTCGCTTGGGGCTTGGAGCCGATTCCTTTTTGAAATCGTATGCATAATTTTTTAGTTTTTTCACTCATGATAGTGAGCATCCTTAGATACGTGGCAGAGTGGAACAATTAATGAACTAGTTCTCTCTTTAAAAATAATAAAAAATCCTTTGAGGAGTCATGGGCTAACATTAATAAAAATAGATTTGGTAATGTATTCGTTGGTAAGGAAAAAGTGGGTCAAGATTTTTTCTCCACTTTTTCTCTTTTTATTATTTTATTATTTCTTTCTTGTTTTTTTTATGCTTTTGGGGGAGCCTTTTATGGCCTATAAAAGAAGCAAGGCTTCTTCATTGTAAAGATGGAAGTTTTTGGGCTGGGAGGACTTTTCCCCAGAGCTAATAAAGAAAAATATCATTTTGAGTTTTTGGGATATGTTGGGTTTTTTTGTCGTAACTTTGGGTTTTCATTAAGTGATAAACTAAGCCAGCATAGAGGGCTATAATCTAGCACATTGGGCAAGCATTTGCGGCTGCCAAGTTGTTTGTCGTCATTAGGTTCTCAGAGGTCCGGGAGTAATGAAAAGTAGTCAGTTATACTGCCATTCTCCCGGCCTCTAGTTATGGAACGGACCAGCTTAGTCTCACTTCCGTGAAACACAAAGCTCTTCTGAGTCCCCTTCTGACTCCATTTACCCTTCTGGTACCGGCATTGGCCTTCCCTCGAGGACTAATCCTCCCTTCCCTTCCTGCCCATCAATCTGAATCATTTTCTTTTTTTTTTGCTACCCGAGTTTCTCTAAGGCAGCCTCTTCAGATCACCCTGCCCTCAGCTGCACCTGCCTTAGAGATCCGAACTTAGGGAAACCCCCCTAGAGATAGAGAAGAGCCAGCCTGAAGCGAGGAGAGAGAAGGTGTGGTGACATTGGCCTCTCGAGAGAGAGACCGTCGCCTGGCCGACATGCCCGCGGTTTGGGCTTTCAACACCTGCGTGCCAGTTTCGGGCAACACCCCCCAAGGGGCGCCCCCTCTAATTGGCTATTGATGTATTTCATTGTTATATCTTATATTATGAAATTGTAAAGGGGCCTAGGGTTAATTAAGCCCCTAGTGAGCCCCTCCTATGATGTATCATGTCATATCGTATGTTATGTTGTGACATTTCACTTTAAAGGGGCGTCCTTTAGCAAAGTGTGCCCCCTCTTTGACTTAGTCACTTGATCCATGTATTGATTGATATATTTTAATCTCCACCATTGATGATGTTATAATCTTAACCGTTGGATGATAAACTGAGTTAGGGCTTATGTCTCTTTCAAACTATTTAAGAGGAGTAACCCCCCCATTGTAATTGATGAGCTCTAGCACCGGAATTTTAATAAAGAAATTTTTGTCTAGGATTATTCTTCTGTGTATCTTGTGGATGCTTTGATGATTTGATGATTGGCACTGCTACTCTCCCATACTAAGCATCATTCGGGATATATCTTGCATTTTTCTTTACCCATTTTATCTGCAGGAATGGGAGACACGCTAGGAGAGAGGGCATTTTTGTGGGGCATCTCACCTTCGTCTCGGCTCCGGGTGTTTGGTTCAGGGAGTATCTTCTTCTTAATGATTTTTTATTCTCTTTTCATTTCTGTATTCTGCAGATCTCGTTCTTTTGTCTGATCAGTTGATTTTCTCTGATCTAGCAAGTTGAAGGGGGTGGGAGGGTGACTGACTGTGGCATAACAACAACAAGATATTAGTCGGGAAAGTTCATTTTGACAGGAAAGTGGCATTCTTCATCATTTCTCAATCCATCTACAAGTTCCAGGTACGTCTCGCAGGTAAGTTTCTCTTCTTTTAATTTCTTTACATGCATTGCTCATCATTCTATTACATTAAAACTCTCGTTTCATAGATCCATAGGTTCTAGCATGCGACGAGTTATAAAATTAAAAGCCCACTTTCGATTTAACATAAAACCCCTAGATTTAAATTTTTGGCTTAATCGGACTCCATTTGCCCATTCAAAGCACTGGCCGGCTACTAGGGAAAAACGCCCCCTTTGGGGAAAGTGGTCTCTTTCACAAACCGCAAGCTGGGTATTGTTGGTTTCATTTCCATTCGCCTAATCTTGCACCCAACAACGAATCCGAGTGTCCACGTTTACTTAATTTCACCATTTTTCCCTAGATCCCAATTTTACTACATAAACCCTAGGGCAAAATTGGGGCTTTTCACCTAGATGCTATGAATCTCTTGGTTTTCGTTTTAAACTCTAATTAACCATCTAACTAAGAGATTCAACCAAGTTTCCCTCGCAATCTCCTCAATATCCTTAATTTTAGGGTTTCTTGGTCATAGGGACGCCCCCTGGACTTAGTGTTTCACTGGGTCCAAAGTGTCGATATCCCCGACTGGTGTGACATCCGAGTTCTTTCGAAAGTCCTGGATATCGTAGGTCACGACTTTAGTTGCCTTTCCTCTGCCATCCTAAATAGGATCATCTCATGGGGCATCTACAAGAATTGTGATAACACAACCGTACTTGAATATTCCTTAAATTGTGGCTAATCCCTTAAATCTAGGGTTTACAGCTCTCACCTTACATATTCACATTTTTTGGGCTTGATTTGGTGATTAGTTGTAGATCTGTCCTTTCAGGATAAGATCGAGTCTCCCCCATTGTCACTTGGGCATTCAGTGGCATAAAGCGAAGGAATCCCTAACCGATGTAACAACCATCCATCTTTTGGGGGTTAGGATTTTTGTAGGTCACAGCTTTGGTTTCCGTCCCCTCTACCATCTGGTATAGAATTCATATATTGGGGCAACTACAAGATCTGTGATAACAGTTATGATCAACAAGGTATCCATAGAGAAACCATAGATATGAAGGAGTTATCAACAAGGCGTGGATTCATTGAGTGTTATCAATGAGAATCATCAACGAAGTGGAGCACAAAGGGAAGGTTTGTTGATAGAGCCTCATCAATCGAGAAGCATTGATGAGAGTGATATCAACCATATGAAAGCTACTATTAAAGGGTTTTTCAACAACGACATCAACAAAGACTGTGATCAATGATGATAGAGGGAAGAAGAGAGGGATCGAAAGCATATGTGGCAGAAGCGAACTAGGCAAAAGGCAAACATAGAATGGAGAGCAAGTGAAAGGCAGAGCAATGTATGGGCAAAGGAATACATGTCAACAAGGAAACTCGTTGTTACAAAGATTGCAATTGCAAAGGAAGAGAAAGAAGAATCACAATAAATGAAGTTGGAGAGATACATAGATACAATGGTCGAAGAAACTGAGATTTTGAGGTTGTAGAACAACCACAAAGAATGATAGAATGGCAAAAGGGCAGAGTGTTAAATACTAGGCAGCAAACATAAGATGGCGGGGATAGATGAGAATTGAGTATTAGTCGGTTCCAATGTTGAGTAAGCAATTAGTTGGCCCAGTTGCAAAATGAAGAAATAGAGCCATTGTTGCCATGGCTTATCTAGTAGAGAATGAACCTAGGTATAGACTCTAGAGATAGTAATATTTAATATTTGCTTGTAGTTTGCATGCAGGTATGAAGAAGCCTTTGAGACAAAGCAATGAGGTGCATAGATAAAATAGATGAATATTTGTAATTGTAATATATTCTGTTGTAAGATCAATAATATAAGTAGAGGATTCTTGTATGCTTATGTATTGAGAAGGGTGTTTAAGATTGTTGTAGATGAATAAGAGGATTGAACATTGTGCATATGAGATGGATGTTTACGCATATGTAATATGGGCTAATAATAAAGAGAACCTTTGTTATAAATGTTGGTGAGAAATGATGTGTTTGTTAAGAGAGATCTGTATGTGAGAATATAAATCCCTGTGTGAGTTGAGAATAAGTCTTATGAGTGTATTTACTGGTCAGGCAAAAAGATTGAGAAACATGAATCCCGAGTGTGATAGGATCACTAAGTGATTATCAATGTTCCCCCAAGGTTCCGGGAGGACGGGACACGAGAGTGGGGAGACGCATATTCGGGACGTGTGGAGACGACCCCCAAGTTTTAGAGAAATTCAAGGAGGACAGCGAGACGCAAGAGTCATAAAATTTTAAAAATATTAAAAACGTAGTGCAATCATGCAATGTAAATGCAAAGTTCAAACACAGTACACGATTCATCAAGATTATATTAATAATAAATATATGAATCTATGAACAACATATTTCATGTTTGTCACTTCTAAGTCTTTGTCATTTGATATTTCAGTTTTGACTTTTGAGTAATTGAAAAAATGAATCAATGATACTATACATCAACATGATAATTTAAGTTTTAACTTTTGAATAGACATTGCAAATTGCCATAAATTTAAAATTATTAAACTAGTAAACACTAACACTAAAGGTCAAAGACATTAAAATACTAAATAGTAAATTAAGATTGCTCAAAAATGTGAAAGAGTCACAGAGTCAAAGACTTGGTCATCAATATGAATAATAAAAATAGACTATAAATATATAGGCCAAAGCTAAATTAGTGAAAACTAGATGAAATATCAAATAAATCAACATGAAATGAGCATTAAGGAATTAATTCCATTGACTGGTCCTCTGTACCCATATGCTACATGAAGGCATCAGGACCATCAATGGGAATGTCACCATCTGAGTCAAAGTCACTCTTATGAGTAACCAATGGCACACGACCAAACCATTCTGCATCTCATCTTGTCCATCCTCCTCATCTATCTGTGCATCATCCTCTAGATCCACATCCCATCATGTAGCTGGCCCCATCCGATACTCTGGTGTCTTCCTGTGTTCAAGACGGAGGGCACTGTCCATTGCAACTAGCTTCTCTGCTCTTATAGAGGTAAGTCTATTCCTCTTGATAGAGTGGATTAAGCTATAAGTGGACGAATTCCTCTCACCGATAGAGGAACTAGCAATCTGAGACAACAATCGAATAGCAAGATGTTTGATCTTTGGAGCATCATCCCCATGCATGTCCCACCAACCAATGGGGTCATCCTGGCATAAGTCATTACGGTCTACCTTAGTATCAGGCTTGTTGAAGGGACCTCTAAGACCTACAAACCAAATCCACCATCTCCAAAGTGTTTGTCTGTCTTCTACATTGTACATCTTTGTAGTGGCTACTTTAAATCCCATTTTGACCTTTGGATCTTCACTAGGAGGAATTTTGCCAGGCCTAGAAATGTACCATTTTGAGTCCAATGCATATACTGCCATTTGCAAAGGTGTGTTCATTAGATCCCACTGTTGTTGAATAATAGGTCAAATCTAGCTCGTATAGAATTCTAAGGGATCTTTCTCATAAATGGTTGCTTTTACTTGACCCAACATGCTATCAAAGGTCTCAAGATTTCTCCAACACTAGAAGAATCAGTGTCAGCATAGCGAATGACCTCAACTATAGGGTGCAAAATGGAGACCAATTAACTGCAATCTACCCACCAATCCAATGTTATCATATCTGTACTAGTGGTCGAACCGGTCAACCCCAGGACCCAAAACCAAATCGAAACCGGACATAATCTAGGAAAAAAACGGATCAAAAAACCGGTTGAGCAAAAATACATAAAATATTCATATTTTCAATATATATATATATATATTCATGTGCAACCATGTGAATTCAAACCATCATACACAAATATGTAAAGTTTCTCATGTATATAGCAAGTAAGAGTGTATAAAACCAAAATAACGTCGAGTGCAATTCATATATGAAGCAAAGTACATAAACAAAGAGGCTACAAATGGCCCCTAAAGTCAAAATATAAGCATATAACTATAGTCTAGACTCTACAATATAATCATATATCAGAATTATCTATGTTCTCATGCTTAGTCGCAAAGGTAACAAAAGTGGTGCATAGATGTAGCATGAGCACTCGCAAAAAAGCAAGTGAACGATCTAGATAATAACGTACTTTTGTATGTGAATGCATGTGTAATATCCCAAATACTGATATTCTCTAATGTTCTATGATAGTGCTAACTCGTACATTCAATCTCATACAAATTTGCAAAATCACTGTGCATGCAAACTCGCCATGCAAAAATGCCCTAAATAATATAGTTGAATTAGGGTTAGGGTTTTGCAGAGATAAATTAACACTTACCACTGATATTCTGGCTGATAATGACTCCAGAAATAGCAGCATGCATAAGGATCCGGATGGGTGGTCTAATAATGCTCTTTTCCTCTCGTGTTACCGCCCTGCAGCACCGTAAAAACCCTCCAGACTAAAGGTGACGTTTTTGTAGGAGGAGAGCTCCGTTCAGGCTGAAACTTTCTGAGCTTGTCCGTCTGCTGATGCGGAAGAGATGGCCTAGAACATGCAGAGGTTTGGCTGCCTCTAAGTGCCCTAGCGAATTGATTAGCAGTTCTGCTACTCATGCCCCCAACTGATCTGTTTGGCTGATAGCTACTCCAGGTGAGCAAACTGATGGTTGATAATCACTGCATACCGTAGGATAGGCCTGCTGAGAAAGAGGAAGCTGACATGCAAAGGAAAGACTGGGTTTTGTGGTCCCAGCGAATCCTTCTGTGTTTTCCCTGCTACTTCCGGCTGCAAAACGTGGACCTGCTAATAACCCTTCGGAATGTGCTGGATCTCCGAACACTGTAGTATATGATGGATGCAATGGATAAACCTGGATGATCTATCCCAATAAGAGACTAGGGCAGATATCTCACTGCCGAACCCTCGCTAGCTGAAGACACCATCTCCAACCCCAACTATCGCAGCTGCGCGCTGTGCTGCTACTCGAAACTCCAAAATCAATCAACAATAACAATAGATATCCTCTTTGGTCCAATAACCCTTCTTAATAGAATAACATGTACTTTTAGGGTTTGCATGTCACTTTTAGGGTTTACGCTTCACTTTTGCATGCATGCAATTCTAATTTCATGTTGACTTTAACACTAAAATAAGGCATGCATGCTCCGCATGCTTTATAATATGAACTCTTATGGCCTTCTTACTACACTGATGACTTAAATAATACTGAATTGATGTACCTTTCTCTCCTAGTGTTATTAGTCCTCAGTTATTCCCTTTTTATAAAAACGGAACATTACAATCCTCCCTCACCAAAGATTGCTTGTCCTCGAGCAATGACAACGCAAATCCACAATCAATCAACTAAACCAACTGAATCCAAGGATGATCCCAGGGTCCCAAATTATCCTAGGAAATCTGTAGCACCCTCTGCTGAAAACATTGCACTGTACGGTACCATCACCAGAGACCTGAAAGCATCCTCTAGCAATCACTAAACTGTCAGTCACTGTAATCCCAGGGTCCCAAATCAATCTGAGAATTGCAAAGGTCAAAATGCATCCACTGCTACCCTGCGTAGTGTCGACACAAGGAGCATCATGTAGACTCCAAAGTAACGCCATCAGTAAACACTGTATCCATCCTTCATAAGGTCTTCCACCTGGATCCCAATGCAAACTTGTGCATATTTCATCCGAAATATCTGAAAGCTCTTGTGGGACTATACCCTTGGCTAGGAATGTCTTCCCAAGAATCGCCCACTCAATAGAACACCAACTCTTAATCTCTCTCCAATCCAACCCTCAAAAAGTACCTTGTCCATAAGCACTATCACAAGGAATAATCCTACCAAGCTGACAATCTGCCCTTCTGATTTCAACTGGAATGCTCATATACTGCTGGTCAATTTCTCGATCCTGGCCAACCTGTAAAAACCATCTACCATTATGCAAATGTGGACTCAAGCTACTGCAAGCCCTGTCTATGTACTTCTTAAGAGGACCGCTTTGAAATGCAATAGTATGTTTCTCCTGCCGCCCCATCAAGGAATCTAACTATTGTTCAATACTGGAAATCCTGACCCCTGACTCGGTACATACAACTCGAAGAACTGTAAGCTCAACATCTCGTTGTACTATGGTGTCTCGGACTATCTTGGTCCTCTCTTTCATCGCTAGAAATCTTTCTTTAACACGTTCAATCTTCTTTCGGTGACTATCATCTGGAAGCTCTATCTCATGCATGTATAAACTCTCCCTGACCTCCATGTGTGACTGCTCATTGTCTCGACTGTTGTGCTCATTGCCTTGCACCTCATGTATTTCGCTTGTCATGACTGTCTGGACTCCTGCTGTAGGTGATGAAGAGTGTACCAACTCCAACTCATCACATGGCTTGTCCACAATCTAACTAGCGAATGTGCTTGTGTCGCTAGACTCACAGGATGGCTCTAATGTGATCTCCTCATGCACATCCTCATCATGTATTGTTAACTCCAAATGAAGCTCACCAACAACTTGTACTTCATGCTCATCTTTCTTCCCTCCCCCAGCTATGCTTTTAAGGAGATCCTCATCCAAATCCTTGGGCTGGCTCCCAAACTTGATGGTGTAATAATCTTGAAAGGATAACGTTGCACATACCTCATCACCCAAGGCTAGAGACTCCTGATATTGAGGCAAGTGTTGAAGTACCGCTAACCTCTGCCAATTTCCAGTCAAGATCCTTCTCATTGTCTTCATGTTCTCACAAGCTGGCAAAGAAAAAACTTTGTTCTGACATGCACTTCACCAACATCACTGACATGCATTTGCATGTACACGCATGCATCAACATGCACTTTTATTCAATTGCTATGTGCCCACCGCTGGCAAGGATCATGCTCTGATACCACTGTAATATCCCAAATATTGATATTCTCTAATGTTCTATGATAGTGCTAACTCGCACACTCAATCTCATACAAATTTGCAAAATAACCGTGCATGCAAACTCGCCATGCAAAAATGCCCTAAAATATAGCTAAATTAGGGTTAGGGTTTTGTAGGAGAAATTAACACTTACCACTGATATTCTGGCTGATAATGACTCCAAAGATAGCTACATGCATAAGGATCCGGATGGGTGGTCTAATAATGCTCTTTTCCTCTCGTGTTACCACCCCACAACACCGTAAAAACCCTCCAGACTGAAGGTGACGTTTTTGTAGGAGGAGAGGTCCGTTTGGGCTGCAACTTTCTAAGCTTGTCCGTCTACTGATGCCGGAGAGATGGCTTGGAACATGCGGAGGTTTGGCTGCCTCTAAGTGCCCTAGCGAATTGATTAGCAGTTCTACTACTCACACCCCCAACTGATCTGTTTGGCTGATAGCTGCTCCAGGGGAGCAAACTAATGGCTGATAATCACTGCATACCGTAGGATAAGCCTCCTGAGAAAGAGGAAGCTAACATGCAGAGGAAAGACTGGTTTTTCTGGTCCCAGCAAATCCTTCTGTGTTTTCCCTGCTACTTTCGGCTGCAAAACGTGGATCTGCTAATAACCCTTCGGAATGTGCTGGATCTTCGTACACTGTAGTATATGACGGATGCAATGGATAAACCTGGATGATCTATCCCAATAAGAGACTAGGGCAGATATGTCACTACCAAACCCTCACTAGTTGAAGACATCATCTCCAACCCCAACTGCCGCCACTGCATGCTGTGCTGCTGCTCAAAACTCCAAAATCAATCAACAATAACAATAGATATCCTCTTTGGTCCAACAACCCTTCTTAAATAGAATAGCATGTACTTTTAGGGTTTGCATGTCACTTTTAGGGTTTACGCTTCACTTTTGCATGCATGCAATTCTAATTTCATGTTGACTTTAATACTAAAATAAGGAATGCATGTTCTGCATGCTTTATAATATGAACTCTTATGGCCTTCTTACTACACTGATGACTTAATAATACTAAATTGATGTATCTTTCTGCTCCTAGTGCTATTAGTCCTCAGTTATTCCTTTTTTATAAAAACGGAACGTTACAGCATGCTAGATTTCATATATTCATTTTGAATACACGCAAATCAAAGATTTTGGTGAACATATAACATACATATTGTTAGCCACCTGTGGCTCTCTATACAATCATAAAGTCCTATATCACTTCATTATGTATTTTACATTATAGGATATGGTTTTCATCCCAAGTGTGTATTAAATCCTAGTTTGCCTCCTTCTAGACTTATCTCTTGACAAGGTTTCAGTGTTGAGGGTAAATCTAACTTACGTGGTGTTTACATCCTATACTATAAATTTGTATCATTGGTATGAACATAAAGTAAGTGGCTTATGCTCTTTTTGCCATTTTTCTTGTGTCTTCTTGTATATTGTTACCCACCTTCTTTTTCAAATAAATTTTGGGCTAATTCATGAAGTTGCTAAGCAAAAAATATATAGATTGTTCTAAACTACTAGCAGCCTTGATACTCAGTCATGGGTCAGTTCTATCAGTCAACCAGAGATTCTGGGCACATTGCAGCCCTAACTTTCGATCTGAGGCAGGTCTGAACTAAATATGGGAAGATCTGGGCATGTTCTAGGCTATTCTAGGCACAAGTTAGGCAGTTCAGAGCACGTCTCAGACCTTGACTCGGCATAAGAAGCAAATATGGGTTGTTTCAGGGCACATTTGGGCATGATTAAAGACTATTCCAGAATGTTAAGCCAACTCCCAACCCTCTTCTAAGTCCTAACCTCTTGATCAACAAAAAATAGCTTTGAGGCAGAGCTTCAGCATTGAATGGTAGTGCTCAAGGAAAGAAGGTTGACGATGTTTTACTACCCACATCAATTTATAAGGATTGTAGGAACATTAGGTTAAAAAAACCTAAGCTAACGTGTCCCTCTTTTTGTTTCTATATAAAATAATTTTAAAATAGTAATTTTTTGGCCCCACAACAATGTTGTACAGAACCGACCAAAACCGGTTTGAATTCATCGAATGGCCCAGTATGCTCATAAACCCTGATTGGACCGACTGGTTTTGTCTATTCCGAGTCGGTTCTGATAACATGGCACCAATCATCATCCAATACTTGAATCCGGATACTCTTCCTCTCCTCTGTCTTGGACTCTGCCCACCTATTCCAATCTAGAGTCACGACCATGGCCTATAATATTAGTTGCACCTCCAACATCCTCTCCAAAAAGAGAAAATAACTAGCATATCTAGTATATGTGGGCTTGATTAATTCATTCCTCAAGTGAGCTCTATACAAGGCTAAGGAGGTGTGGTGATTGCAGACAAACATCTACACATTCCTCACAGCCGATACCGAGGTGGATACCAATGAATATTCCCAATGTCTTTTAGTGCATTGTTGAGTCCGTGCACAGTGCACACAACAAGGGTCCCAAAAAATATGCCTATACCTACTTTGAACCAACAACCCAGCTGATCTGCACACTACTGCTGCATTTGTCACAACCTGCACAACATTGTCTGGCCCAATCTCCTCTATAGCATCCTAAAGAAGCTCAAATTGTAAAGTTGCATCTTTGTGCTTTCCAGAACAATCAACGGCTCTAGGACAAAATGGCTTATCTATGCATGTAACTATGATGTTGATAAGTGGACGTTTGGTAATCTTTGTCCACCCATCCATAACAATAGCGCAACCTAACTTCATCGATGTCGCTCTCATCTCCTTTTGCACAGTAATCTTTGACACTTGCCTCTCTAAAATCACCCTCCTCAACTTATGTTCACGGTTCACCTAGGGGCAAATATGAGGGTGTTGATGCTGCAATATTATGGACCATCTTGTTAAAGAAATGTAACTACGGAAGATATTCTATTTTGTATTATTATTATTATTATTATTATTATTATTATTACTATTATTATTCCTTTCGGAGATTTTGTTCCTCCGATTAGGGATGTTATTGATGTAGTTGGTCATGTAAAGTCTTGAGGTAAAACCTTCGTTGTAAGTCGGGTAAAACCTTCGTTGTAAGTTGGGTCAATAGTACCCACAAAAGTATTATTAAAATGTTATTTTAAGTCTCCCAAGGCAAGTCGGTGCTGGTTGTGAGGGGAAGTCTGCCCTATTGGGTTACTAGGCTTCTCAAGTGATGAGTATATATAGGTGAGTCGCCTCCGTCATTTGGACACACTCAACGCTCAAGCAAGTTCGCTAGAGAGAGGAGTAATCCATCTAAGGAGGAGGAAGCAATCTAGTCTTATTTTTTGGGTCTTACACTGTACTTGTTTGAAGTATATATCGAGGAAGTTTTCTTGGGTTTTCTTCCCCGTGAGGGTTTCCCAGGATAAACCCTATGTTCTCTTTTGTTATGTTGTGCTTGTTATTCTTTCAGCGATCCTTTTGTTTTCGCATAACAACTTTTAAAATCTTAACATGGTATCAGAGCCAGCCTAAAAGAAGACACTGTGCAACAGTTTTTCTAGCAATTCAACTCATACCAAAAAAGGACCATTCAACTCACCCTAGGAGGGCGCATCTTTTCGTCTAAGCAGATTTTAATTTTGTGGATTTTCATTTTTTGACCTACCACTACTGTCGAGAGAAACTAGGGCATCAGATTTTTCAGAGTTTTGTCGACAGATTTGGGAAAAACAAGATATAGACTAGCCCACCTTGGGGAGGCACATCTTTTCCTCTAATCACTTTTGCAAGTGACCACAATTGGAAAATTAGGGTTTTCTTATCAAACCTTAGGTCGTCTCGAATCAAATTCCATAAACAATCCTCAAATTGGTAATTTCTACCTCCTATATTTCCATTTGAGGTTCTCATTCACTAAAGATGACAAACAATACCAAGCTTGAAGGAGCAGAGAATTTCAGAGCAAGGAAGTACAGTCATGCTCATCCTTGAAGAACATGACCTAGAAGGCTACACCAAAGATGAGGTCAAGGAACTAGAGGAAGATGACGCAAAGGCCAAGCACAAGAAGGATATGATCAAAGCTAAGAGGATCATAACCTATTCTACCAAGGATCATTTAATCCCTCAAGTATCTTCCAAGAATACTCCAAAGGAAATGTTCGATGCACTAACCAATCTATTTGAAGGAAAGAACATCAATAGAAGAATGACCTTGAGAGACCAACTCAAGGGTGTGAAGATACAAAAGGCGAAAACTATGTGCTACTGACTAGGTTGCATCCGGTTGGAATTTCAAGTGAGCCGCCAAAGATGAACAAATATTTGTTCAAATTCAGAGTTCAGAAGTCCATTTAGGCCTTCCAAGGCCCATTTTTCACTTTTTTACCACATGTTCATACCCTGCGAGGAGATTGTAAAAAATGTATTGACCATGGGATTTTTGTAAAGAACTTGGCTTCTTAGGACTTGGTTATCAAGCCGATTAATCCAAGGTGTTTTTTCCCTTGTTAATTATGTAATGATGAACAAACGATTTATAATTTTCGAGATTTTCACATCCTCCAAAGCTAGAATGATTGTCTTTGTGGTTAAACCTTGGGAGGTTATTAAAGTTTACGTATCAATATATATGAACATGTTAGACATTGTTATTGAGTCATATGGACATGAGCTAGGTCACCCTAGGTTTTTACTTAATTTCCAAAACAATAATTTTTCCCGCAAAATTAGGCTATTTTTAATGGTTTAATTAAAAATCTTCTAAAGGGCATAGAAACTTGATCTAGAGGAGGAATTTGGTGTGGTGATGCTCGTTTTCACACTCAGAGCGTACTCTCCCTGAGCATCAACCCAAACAGGTTTTACCCTGTCCAGCAACACCCGCATAGCGAATGAGGTCTCACCCGAGATGTTCAAGGGAGGGTTGACGGAACCAAGTTTCTGTAGTATAGAAGAGAGTTAGGGCATCGACGGTTCATCAGCTTAACAACCAGAACAGATCAACTTTTCTAACAGAACCATTCATTATTGCGCATCATTCATTCATAATTGTAACAGATCTAGATCGGAAAACATGACAGCATTCATAAACAGTAAAACATCGCATCATAGATCCATATTTCAGATTCACTTAGCATTCATCATCAGGTTTGCAGGAACAGAAAGATAGAAAAAGACAAAAGAAGATAACAACAATTCAGATCAACATCCGTCTTCTCATATTACTTCTACGCAATCACCCACAAATCAAAACAGATAACAATTCATCTCAGACAGATAACAATTTGTTCTCTTTCTCTCTCTATCTATGTCTGTGTCATCGAATGGTGTTTTCATTCACAATTCTTCTTTCTATATATATAGGCTTGCGTCTTTACATTCATGGTCCATTTCTAACTAACTCCTAGCTGATTTAGCTGACTAATGACCAATATCCACAAAAAATGGTCAAAAAGTACAAAAAGTGACAAAATAATCAAAAGTAGTCTATCTTCCACCTATCGCGCTATCTTCGCCTTGCACGATGTCTTCTGGGCTTGTGCAGCATCGCATCGCGCAACTTACCCCAACCCCTTGCCAACAAGCCCCCAACATAGTCTTGTGGCTCGTCCTCGAGCCACGTCAGATGGACTTGGTGTACTCAACAAGCTTGGATTGCGAAAACTACTCCCAGACAGCGGTGTGTCGTTTGCCGGGAATCTGTCAAGCTGTGCAATTTGTTGCAACTGCCTCCTCTGTGGTCAATCTCTGTTGAACTCGGCATACCGCTGCAATCTTGTAACTTGCAGAATGTTTTTGCGCCTTCGAGCACAAACACTGGTCGTTGGACTTCTTCAAGCTCACTGTCACTGTCTAGGTGGCTCCCTGCTGCATGAAAACTGTCGGCAGTTGCATGAAAACTGTCTGCAGCTACAAATTCTGAGCTTTCGTGCCACCTTGGAAGCCATTCTAGCGTCCACAACCTTGTCGTTCCTTGCATTCAGGCTCAGCCCGGGCCGCCTGAAGTCGATCCCGTTCCCTGTTCCTGCAGACTTAGTCAAGTGGGGTAAGACCTCTGGCCCTTTCCAAACTCCTCGTGAGTTTCTTGGTCTGCGCCTCAAATCGACTGGGAGAAATATAGGTAAGGACGACCTTGCGAGGCACTTCCGTCTTGGACGAGCTAGCCCGCATACTCATAACTACTTCTTCAATTTCCACTGATGAAGCATTCTTACTCAAAATCTCCCCTGTATCCAATGTGCGCTGCATATTAGCTCCGGTTTCCACTGCCTTACGCAACAGAACTTCCTACCTCTACAACTTCGAACAGTGTAACTTCACCCAATGGTATCCTCTCAGCGACTGGCCATCTGCTTATAACACCAGCCTCACTTCGGATATCATCATTGTCATATCAGGTTCATCATCAGGACTAAATCCTGCATTAATGAACCAATTACGCCACTGATTCTGCCAACATCCCGCTTGGATCTGCTATCATTAGACGTTACATCAAAAAGTGTCGTCGTTCACCTATCTTAACAGTCGTCATTGAGTACTGATGTGACGTCCGGTCACCATCTTCTGATTGGCAGGATTCGTCATCTAAACAGCGCTACTGTTTCTTCCGCTTGTTTAGACTCTCCTTTTTGCGCAGTCACTTCCTCTGGCGCAACCATTTCCTTGCGCACAACCACTTTCTCAAGCGCAATCACTCTCTTCCATGCAGCTATTGTTCTCTCAGCGCAGCCCCTCTCCATGCAACTACAGTTTTCTCAGCGCAGCCCCTCTCTTCCATGCAACTACAGTTTTCTCGGCGCAGCCCCTCTCTTCCATGCAACTATTGTTCTCTCGACGCAACCCCTCTCCTCCATGCAACCACTGTTCTCTCAACGCAGCCCCTCTCTTCCATGCAACCACTGTTCTCTCAACGCAACCCCTCTTCTATGCAACTATTGTTCTCTCGACGCAGCCCCTCTCCTCCATGCAACTACTGTTCTCTCGGCGTAGCCCCTCTCCTCCATGCATCTACTGTTCTCTCAGCGTAGCCCCCCTCTCTTGACGCAATCACGTCTTCTTTCTATCTATCCTTCCCCTTTCTTTGCACGGCAACTCAAGCAATGCGCGATTCTTTCTGGTTAATCATATTAACTACTCTTTATCTAGTGTTGATTTTGACTATGTTGCAACCCTACAGCTGTTGCGGTAGATCCTTCTAACTGTGCTAATGACTCCTATTCCTGCGTAGCCCCTTCCTCTTGGCGCGCCCTTCCTCTTTCTGTCTACCCTACCTATATTTTCTCTCTCTTTTTTTTTGGCGCAGTGCCTTGCACGGTTTTTCCCCCGTCCGATAGGGCTTCAAGCGGCTTCCATTCACAAGCTTTGGCAGCACCGCCCCTTCTAACTGCTGCACTTGATTTGCACCCCCAGAGGTAATAGAATTAACAAGATATGGACCTAACCAGTGCATCTGTAACTTACCTAGATGCTTCAAGAACTTGCTGTCATATAATAGCACCAAATCTCCTTCCTGGAACTGTTTGTTTTTTATATGGCGATCATGCCACGCCTTCTGTCGATCGTTCTCAACGCGCTGATGGAATCCTACAATAAAATGATCTTCTTCAAGCTGCATCAACTATGCTGCGCGCTTTTCTGCATCATCATCCATGCCAGTTGCTGCTGCAATGCGTAGGCTGGGGACGATGTTCTCCATAGGCATGACTGCCTCTTGCCCGTATACCAATTTGAACAATGTTTGCCCCGTCAATCTCTTGCAAGTGGTGCGATACACCCACAGCACAGCTGTAATCTTCAAATCCCAGTTATCTCGGTTAGCATTACATACCTTTGTAAGCAGATGCTCCAAGATTTTGTTGAACGCTTCTACAGTCCCGTTTGCCTGCGAATGATATGGTGTACTTTTCTTGTGTTGTATCTACAGTTCTTCTATCAGTGCTCTTACTGTGCAATTGATAAAATGGTTTCCTTGGTCACTCATCAATACTCTTGGACATCCAAACCGCGTCACAATGTTATCAAATAGAAATCTGTCTGCTGTCGCAGCAGTGCAGTCCACAACTGGGGCAGCGTCCACCCATTTTGTCAAGTAGTCTGTTGCTGTGATTATGTACCGCGCACCAATTCTTTTGTCAGGTGGGTTGATTGGACCCACAAAATCCACAACCCATTTATCGAAAGGTTGCAAAGTCACCCACGGCACTAGCGGCATCTCATCTCGCCGCGATGGCTTCCTAGTACGTTGGCATACATCGTACCTCCGCGCATAATCTGTCGCATCATTGTGGACGGTAGGCCACAAAAGACCTGCATGAAGCACCTTCCTTGTTGTTGCACGACCCCCGTAGTGGCCCCCAGCACCTCTTGCATGTGCTTTCGCTAAGATCTGCCCTTGTTCATGTGGTAGGACACATCGTCGCAAGATTTTATCTAGTCCCAACTTATACAGGTGTCCGGCAATCAACTGATAATCAAAAGCTTTAACCACCAACTGCTTCTTTTGACTTGTGGAAAGTTATTCTAGTGCGATTCCTGTCGCCAGGAACTGGATTATTGGGGCATAATGGTCGTCTACCATGTCAACTCGAAATAACTGCACATCAGACAGTTCGTCTTCAATATTAGTAGGCTCTTCGCCTATTTCAATTCTGGATAAATGATCGAGGCCAGCATTCAAGTGACCCGGCTTTACAATTATTTCAAAATCAAACTTTTGAAAGAGAAGTAACCAGTGGCATATATTTCCCCCAACACAGGGTTATTAACCAAGTACTTCAAAGCAAAGTGGCCAGTAAACATCTTAAAGTGGCCACCTAAAAGGTGATGCTTGAATTTTTGCAGCGCATAGACCATCGCCAGACCTTCGCACTCGGTGGTCGTGTGATTCCCCTCGGCAAATGACAACATCCGACTGGCAAAGCAATTAGGTGATCCAGATCTCCTTCTCTTGGCTACGCGAGCACTACTCCTAGCGCAACAAAAGATGCATCAACATGCACGTGGAATTCTTTGTTCCAATCTAGGATACAAGTATTGGTGCTAAAGCCATCTTGGCCTTCAGCGTGTCGAAACTACTTTGGCATTCTGGACTCCATAGAAAGACAACATCCTTCTTCAATAGTTTTTCCATCAAGGCAGTGATTGCAGCATATCCTTTAATAAATTTGTGATAGTATCCAATGTGCCCTAGTGTCGCCCTGAGCATCTTTACATTGGTCGGTGGTGGCAAGCTCAAAATGAGTGTTATCTTTGCAGGATCAACCAGTAATCCTTGCTTGCACACGATGTGACCCAACAAGGTCCCAAATGGTGTGCAAAAAATGCACTTCTTGGAGTTCAGCACGATTTGATGTTGTCGCGACCTCTCCAGCATCAGTCGAAGGTTTGCCAAATGATCCTTGATTATGGCATACACTGTCCAATCATCCATATACACCTGTAGGACTTTTGAATGAAATCTTTAAATGCTGCGACGAAAACTCGAGAAAAGATTGCGGGCACATTCTTCAACCCAAAAGGCATCACCGTGTATTGGAAGCAGCCCCACTCAGTGGCAACTGTGGTTTTATGTCGATCCTCCTTGGCGATTCTGATCTGGTGATAACCAGAGAATCCATCTGTGAAAGAGTACATTTCTTGACCGCCTACTCCTTCAAGTAACTCATCAGTGAACAAGGTCGAAAAGGGGTCATGCATACAAGGCATCATTCAATTTTCTTAAGTCGACACAGATCCGAACTTCACCTGTTTTCTTGTCTTGGACCACCATGGGACTGATCCATTCTGATTCTTCTACCGGTTCAATGATTCCAGCATCCAACATCCGGTCAAGTTCACCCTTGACTCTTTCTTTGTATAGCGGATTCAGGCGATATGGCCTCTATTGTACTGGTTTCGCATCTAGTTTTAGCGGGATCTTCATCTCTCCTAGATCACCCAGTATCCCCTTGAAATTCATGTAGCAGGTCTATGATTTTTTCCATGGTCTCCTCATCCCAATAGTCCCCAACACTTGCAAATTTTGGGTTTTCTTTTGTCCCAATGTTAACCTTTCTGATCTTCAACGACTGACTCATGGGATCAGTTGGTACATCTGGTACTGCAACATCCTTACTTCCTTCTGTCTCCGGGATATTGATATTCCGTAGTTCATCATCATCTTCAGGTTCGCCAGACATGTTATAGCATTCCATTATCGACTACATGTGGCACTGCGCATGTGGATCCGCAGGGTATGCGACTGGTACAACTTTTAGGACCACGTCACGAATAATCTGAAGTGCATTGTTAACCTTGAGGTTAGCATCTGCAAATCGAAAGGTCTATGCAAAGCAAACCGTCAGCTCCTCCCAAGTGGTTATGTCCTTTCGCAGCTCCGTTATACATACCATGATTTTGGCATTTCATCCAGGGTGTGAATCAAGGCATGGACACATTCATCCTTTTGTCGCGATTGCCACAATGTTTGGCATTCTATCAAATGACTGCTAGGGTCATTCCATCCATCATACCTCCCAGTGTGGTATGTGTCTGCATTGCCGAATCGAACTGCCATCAAGCGTCAACACTGGGCCCATCTAGTAATTGTCTTTTACTGGTTCAATGTACCTCCAGCCTTCATCAGGATCCATAGGGGCGATGACCTGAATATCTTGGTTTTCTAAAGTCATCATACGCTTTTTGAAGTTAATGACTGCCATGCTATCATTGGCACATCCAACCCCTGGCAGTGCGAGGTAGGAGCCTTCACCATTAACAACTTCAATTACGTCGAACTCAGCACGAGTCCTCATACCTTCAACATCTACGACCAGGTTAGATACACATCCAATTGGTTGTACCTTCGCCTGATTAGCTAATCGCAGCTGCACCGGGGACCATCTCAATGTCGGCTACCCCATCTTTTCCCATGTCTAATTTGTTAAGATATTTACGTCTGACCCTAGATCCAGAATGACCGAGTCGACTTCATAGTCTCTAATCTGAATATTTATCCACATCTCTTTGCCTATCTTTTTCTTATGTAGAGAGTTCACTGGGGACTCCTTACCTGGGCGGCACAACAAATTTTCAATCTCAGCCAAAGCACCTGGGTCTCTTGCTAGCGATAAACAACTCTCAAAGAAGTATTGCAAGGTACCATGTGCCGCGATGGTCCTGCCTCTAGTGTAGAATCAAAAGCGGGAGGCATTTCAATGACAAGAGACTTACCAAGATTTCTTCCGACTGCATCCCGTGCTCCAAAAAATGTCTCCTTTTCAGTTGCGATATCGAACGGTGCCTTCTTCTGTCCAGCCAGTCGAATCTGTTGGCGGGGCCCAACCTCTCTTGTTGTGGCTCCTGCGCGGATGGCAACGGCAACATCAACATCTGCTGTTCTGGGCTCCGTTGAGATCGTCGTTGCCGTCGATCCTTGATTCTGGTTCATTGGGGGATTCTGAGTCAGCGGCAGATTCTAGTTCAACGGGGGGGTTCATAGGTTGGTTCACTGTCTGATTCTAGATTGGAACTTGATTCTGGGTCTGCAACTGGCTCTGGTTTTGCAACTAATTCTGAGTCTGAACCTAATTCGAGCTTTGCAACTGAGGAACGTTCCCAGCCTGCCATCTTACGATTAACTGTGGGCAGTTTTCGACCGTATGATCAATCGTCATGCAATATGTACATGAGCATTGCAAGTGTGGGCAATCTCTCTGATAGTGCCCAAATACCCCACAATTGTAACACTGGACTGATCCGTGACCTCGTCCAAAGCCTCCTCTTCCTCGGAATCCTCCGCGGAGTCCCCCCTGTTGCTGGTACTGTAGCTGAGCCATCTGTTGCGGCATGGGATTCGGTTGTTGCTGAACATACTGTGCAGCTTGAACATACTGCCCTACAGCTGAGGCATCGTCATTTGATTGTATTGCGGCTGTGGTGCAGGCTGTGGCTGCGGCTGCGACGATATAAATTGCATCTGCGGCGATAGTGTATACTGTGGTCGAGCATTTACCATCTGAGGCTACGTCTATAGCTACTGTATGGTGCGAGGATCTTCGCCCTTCACAAAGTATGAATCATATGTTCTCTCCTGCAGCAGATCATATGCTCGACAGTTTTTGTCTTCATGTCCCACTGATTTACAAAAAGAACAATATAGGTTGGTTGGTTTTGACACCATTTTCTGCATGTAGCTACACTCTTCATGCCGATGCCCATAAACTTGACATATGCGAAACCATGGTACGCTGTCGCAACTTAATGGGTTTCGCGCTCCTAAAAGTAGATAATTTCGGAAACTGGGGCAGTTGTCCTTGGTGTGTTCGTCTGCATAACACCGAGTGCACCAGAGATCGTCACGATCTTCCTTCACCTTCTTGATGTCTTGTAGCTGAACCATTGGTGTGTCCCGGCAATGGAACCATTTCTTGGCTCAACCCTCAACCAACAAACCCAGTCGACAGGGGTCCCACTCTGTCGACACTCAACTCGTCGCGATCTCCCTGAGCATCGGCCCAAACAGGTTTTACCATGTCCAACAACACCCGCAGAGCAGATGAGGTCTCACCCGAGATGTTCGAGGGAGGGCTGACAGAACCAAGCTTCCGTAGTATAGAAGAGTGTTAGGGCATCGACGGTTCATCAACTTAACAACCATATCAGATCAACTTTATTAATAGAACCATTCATTATTGCGCATCATTCATTCATAATTGTAACAAATCTATATCAGAAAACATGACAGCATTCATAAACGGTAAAACATCGCATCATAGATCCATATTTTAGATTCACTTAGCATTCATCATCAAGTTTGCAGGACAGAAAGATAGAAAAAGAGAAAAGAAGATAACAGCAATTCAGATCAACATCCGTCTTATCATATTACTTCTACGCAATCAACCACAGATCAAAACAGATAACAATTCATCTCAGACAGATAACAACTTGTTCTCTTTCTCTCTCTATCTATGTCTGTGTCATCGAATAGTGTTTCATTCACAATTCTTCTTTCTATATATAGGCTTGCGCCTTTACATTCATGGTCCACTTCTAACTAACTCCTAACTGATTTAACTGACTAATGACCAATATCCACAAAAAATGGTCAACAAGTACAAAACGTGACACAAAATAATCAAAAGTAGTCTATCTTCCGCCTATCACGCTATCTTCGTCTTGCACGGTGTCTTCTGGGCTTGCGCAGCATCCGCGATGCTACGCAACTTACCCCAACCCCTTGCCAACACGGTGCATCAAAGTGTCAGTTTAATGCTAATGGTGCGACAAATTGAAAAAGTCAAAGGCACATGTTTAAATGAGGTGGCTATTTTGTCTCATATGGTGGGCAACCTCAACTAAAGACAAAGGCGATCTACGTGGGAGCCATTTCGACTTGATTAATTTTTTATTGAAAGGTGGCACATATATCCCATGTAAGGGATGTGCCCCACTATCTCATGTGATTGGTTGATGTGGCGAGGAAAACTTCACGTGTTGGAAATTAAATTTGAAGGCGATCTCTTTGGGAGACATTACAATTTGTTGTTTGAAGATTGAAAATTGGCAACTCCATCTCATGTGTTAATGCACCGACCATCCTGTGAAGGCATGTAAAATTTGACATGTGGGTGAATCAAAAGTTTAAGGCAAGTTCATTCCATGATCAAAGCATGTGATTGGGATTCACTTTGGAAGGTAGCGAGTTACTTTGAGTTAAGCAGTGGCATCTACTTTAAAGTTCATGCTTCATGGAATGTAGCATCCACTCGTATGGAGTGTTGGCAGGTAGGTGAGGGCGCATCTCCCTTGGGAGATATGGCACCCTCTCCTTTGGATCCTTTCCATCATATCTCACAAATCACTCAAAGACTCAACCTCCATCTCTAATCATGGAAGCACCCCCTTGGATCGGATCTTTCTATTTAAGCATGTCACTTCTCCATGGTTGGCATCGGAAGGTGGAACCTCTACTTGCATATGTTGTAAATGTTTTTGAGCATAGTTAATGAAAAGGATTTCGAAGCAATTTCAGTGTGGGATCCATAGATTTTTGGTTGATGTTGTCTTTCTGCTAAATTATTGAGGTAATCTATTTCAATTTCTTTCATATTTTGCAATTGCTGGGATTACTTGTCTTCGTAAGTAAATTAACATTTTGGTAAGAATAGGAAGTGATTCTTGTGAGGTTACTAACCAATGAGACAACTGCAATACTTACACGACACAACATTCCATTTTTACAAGCACTCCATATTCATCGACACTACTCTATGTTATTTATCAAGCTTAAACCAATTTTGCAAAATGTCATGAATGATGTTTACATTGCCATATGTTGTTAATGTGATCTCTTTCTTGCAATAGTCTGTTGTGATATTTTATCCATTTCATATTAACTCCTAGAATTAGTCTTTTCTTTCATAGATTAAAAACCATAGGTTTCCTTCTATTAGGGAACACCCACCTTGGCTTCGCTAGAAGTTATCCTAAACAGAGGAGCTAAGTATCCGGTGATAGCACTTGGCTCGAGCTTGCCCCCAAGGTCGCACCCAGTGGCTTGATGATTTCTGCCACGTGACCCTAGGGTGTGAATTAGGCAGCAACACTATGCAGTCAAACTTCTCAAGAGTATCTCGAATCAAAGAACAACTAGAGGCTATTGGTGACATGGTGGAAGAAGCAGAAGTTGTGATGACCACATTAAATGCTCTTCCAAGAGAATGGGATTCCTTCATCAGAGGAATATGTGCTAGAAGAAAGTTAACCAAGTTCAGCGAACTATGGAAAGAATGTGTACAAGAAGAAGGAAGGATAGAAAATAGAGAAGAAAAGCTAAATGATAATGAAGATCAAGCTCTAGCAGCTCATGCAACGAATGGAAGAAACAAAAGGAAGGATCGAGGATCACCTCCTAGAAGATCACAAGAATTCAAAAGAAACAAGAAACCTAACAAGGATTACTCATCTTACGAATGTTATACATGTCATAAGTTGGGACACACTTCCAAACAATGTCTACTTAATAAAAGACAAGTTCAAGAAAAAGAACCGAAAGTTCCATGCCCACGCAATCGAAGAGAATGAATCATATGAAGAGAAGGATAGAGAAAATGAATACTCTAATGAAGAATGTGTCTTAATTTCAACTCTCACTAGATCAGTCTCTCATGGAAGTGACACTTAGCTAATAGATAGTGGTGCTTCCAAAATATGACAGGTCACAAAGATTCTCTCTCATGTCTTACCCAAAAAGACTATCCACACAAGGAGCAGCTTGGAGATAATTATCAATATCCCATCAAAGGAATGAGAGAAGCCTCTTACAAGATAAAATCCAGAATGTCCATGAAGATGAAAAAGTATTATATGTTCTACGTTTAAAGAAGAATCTTCTTTCTATCTCAACTCTAGATAAAAAAGGTTTCAGAGTTACCTTTGTAGATGGTGGAGTTCTTATGTGGCCGAAAGGAAAGACAATAGATTATCCAGTCGTAATTGGTGTTGAATGACTCTACAAATTGAAGGGGCACACAGATTCAACTTTTACAGCCAGTACCATCAGTCCATGTAAACTTTGGCATAAAAGACTTGCTCATGTGAACAACAAGGCATTACCAATTGTGACCAAGGTAGTGTAACACCCTGGTTTTGACCCCGTTGCATTAATGTAAATGATGTAAATATTATATCGAATCATGACAAGGAGCTTAAGGCCAAGGCCCTGTCACTAATCGATGTTTGGAATATAGGCAATCATGGTTGATGCCTATGGTTTCTGTGCTAAGTCAAGCACGTTTGTAAACATCATGTAAATATGCAAATTAATGAAAACCCACAGTCAGCTATGTCAATGCAACAAATAATGAGATGGGGGCATGATTTTCCTAAGGATGAGGGGGTGGGAATGTTAACCTTGAGCCAGTTTGGGGAAAAGCCATGTGTCATGGGGGGAACCCATCAGAACTGTCAACTACCCTCTTTCCTGTCTTCTCTTCCCAACCATTTATTCTGCCAGAAGGTGGTTGAGGTAGTTATTGCTTGGAAGGAGAAGAGTATGCGCAATTTCGAATTGGGCAGAGCACCCAATTTTGGAATGTTGTGTTTTGCTTGTATCGACTAGAAAACACCAGAACCGTATGCTAGTTTTGACCCACGCATTCACATTTTGGATTTACTCTTACGTTTTGAGAGCTGCAGGACATTCTGGTTTCATTAGTCAGTCATTCATTCACCACCATCCTTGTTTTCCCAGAGAGCGACATTGTGGTAGCAGCGGAGCTCTTCTGTGTATATCCTTCATGTTCTGCAAGTGTTTAGCGACATGGTGGTAGCACCGGAGCTCTTCTGTGTATATCCTTCGTGTTCTGCGAGTGTTTAGCGACATGGTGGTAGCAGCGGAGCTCTTATGTGTATATCCTTCGCGTTCTGCGAGTGTTTTTCCCTTGGAAAAACTGTGATTGTTGTGTTGCAGAGTTGTCTTAGACTACAGAGTGTATGCGACCCTGTTACTTGTGTTCCAGAGTAAAGCCAATGTTGTGGAGTCTCCTTGTGGTTGTTGTGTTGTGCACCCTGGTTCGGGTCTGAGCTATGTACAAGACTTAGGGATGGGAGAGATGTAGAACGTGCTTGATAAACCTAGTGTGGAACCTCACGATAAGATCAGAGTGGCTGGTAAACCTGCTATGCACATCCTGAAGAGCACTGAAAGGGAAGGGGTGGGCCGAGGGACTGTGGAACAGAGAAAGGGACACTTCCTTGTGTTGAGTGTGTAGGCAGTAGGGAAGCCCGGCCAGATAGGTCTTGAGAAGGTGTTCTTAGCTCTCTAGATGAGCTCACTAGCTTAGCAATTCTTCCTGCCCATTGCCCTAGGAGCCTAATAAACCCAACGGGAAAGATGGCTTGGCTGGTAGCCTGATAAACCCATCTATTGGCTTGGCTGTGTCTTGTTGTGTTTAACCTAGTGGGTAACCTTTGGCTGGATAGCCTGATAAACCCAACTATGAATGTTGGCTTGGCTAGGTAGCCTGATAAACCCAGCAGTGAGATGGCTTGACTGTGTATAGTCTAATAAACCCATCTGTTGGCTTGACTGGTCCTTAAAGGTGAATGTTGGCTTGAGAATGTTCAGTCTATGATACCCAACTGTGAGATGGCTTGGCTGAGTGGCTTGTGAAACCCATCTGTTGGAATGTTTCACCCTGCAGCCTGATAAACCCAACCGTGTTGGCTTGGCCGAGTGTTATTGTACCTTGGCTATGTATGAGTATGCTAGTGTTCCCTTATTGCTGTAGGAAATCATGCCCAACTTGGGGGTGGCCGTGTTGCTGAGAGACTAAGGGGCACACTGGCCTATGGTTGGGAGGAACGTTACAGCGACATAGCTGGTTGCGGGACAAGTTCTATTCAAGATAAGTGTTCCTGTTTATGTTATTCTCTGCAATTGTATTTCTTGTTTTGCAAATTGCTTGATGGGATGTGATGAACATGTTGTTATGTTGAATTGATGCATTGTTCCTTTGAATAACTGCAATTATAGGCATCTATGTATGTTTTCCATCAATGTATTTCGAACTAAGTTGCAGGGTAGATTGGCCAGATCGGTAATGGCCTGAATGATCAGATCGATCCAAGAATGCAGTGAAAAAGCTAAGTTTCCTGCTAGAAATCCTCCCTTGCACAAATTTGGTGGATTGCGGGATGCGAAATGTCGTTTCGTAGATTTTGGTTTCCGCAGATTTCCCTTCCGCAACTTGTAGGATGCGGGATCGCGGTGTCGCGATTTCCATAATTCCCAATCCTGCAGTTCAATTCTCCGCGTCGTCGATCTTCGCGGGATGATTCTCTGCCGTTGATCTGTTTCCGATGCAGGATGCGGGTTGCGAGAAGTGAGATTGCAATTTTTGTAACATTTCAACCCCGCAACTCGGGCTTTCCGCACCATTGATTTTTGTGGGTGAATTATGAGCCGTTGATTTGGTTCTAGCTGTGGGATTGTTTATGATCGTGGATTTCAGTCACGTTTTCTCTCCGCCGTCCGATCTCCTCTGAGATCTTTCCTTGCGAATCGTCGAACTGATCAATGGAAGACACGAGGGAGCGTGACAATGTTGGAAATGTCGAGATGGGGTCACGACCATGCCCTGTGTTTCGATGAACAGTAAAAGTTCTCGATGAAATTTTTAATTCCGCATGATAATGGGGTATGGGTACGTGACATTGTGGTATCAGAGCTGCGAATTGCAGCATTGGGCCTGGATGGGTCGGAAATTAGTTAACCAGAGCTGTCGGTTACAGCATTGGGCCTAGATAGACCAGGTGACAGTAAGTAAATGGTTTTGATTTTGAATTACTGTGTGTCTAATAAATGGTGTTGATAACAGATTTTGCAGATTCATAGTATGTTTTGGAAAAAGTAAGTTGTGGTTCATCCATGAGAACCCATGACTGATATGATGCTCGGGACTCCTACGAGCGTGCGCGAGATGCCATGGGGGAAAATGCCCGAGTTGGAAATGATGACATAGAGTCTAATGGAAGGAGATTCCAAGACACACCGCCAGATATTGCAGCTACCATGAGAAGCCTGATTAAAGCTCAGGAAGAGCAGCATCAGTGGAATGCTGCTATGTTGCAGAGTTTGACAAACTTGCAAAGAAAGATAGACTCTGGACAAGGTACAATAAAACCCGAAGGCAGTAAGAGCAGTACCAGAAGAAGAATAAGGACTACTAGTAGATCATCTAACTCAGAAGAATCAAGTGGGGATTCAAGCTCTTCTTCTTGCAAGGGAAAGAGAAAGAGGCACCATGGGGATCGCTATCAAGATGAATTTAAGAAGGCTAAACCTCCTATGTTTGATGGCGAGGTAAAGACTGGACAGGAAGCTGAAGCTTGGCTTCTTGGGATAAAGAAGTACTTCCAAGTTCAGGATTATTCGGGGAACATGAAGGCAAGGGTTTCCATATTCAGTTTGAATGGAAGGGCATCCATTTGGTGGGAGCACTTCAAGCAAGGAGAATCAGTGAAAGAAGACTTAAGTGGAAACGGTTCCAGAAGTATTTCAAGCAGAAATACCTCTCTGACCGGTACTATGATGACAAGATCAAAGAATTCCATGAGCTGAGGTTGGGACAACAGATGATGGAAGAGTATGTGAACATGTTCCTAGAACTGTTGAGGTATGTTAGGTACATCAAAGCTGAAAAAGTGAAAATCCAGCGTTTTCTGAGTGGATTGACCCAGTCTTACAAAGACAGAATCGAGTTTTATGAACCTAGAACTCTTGAAGAAGCAATCAGGAAGGCTAAGTATTGCTATGAGCAAAGCAAAGGAAAACCTGACTATCAGAAGACATGGAAGGACAAGAAGAATAAGAAGTCTGACCAAAGGAAGAAAGGTTTCAAACCATCTAGCTTCAGGAATCAGCAGAGGCATCCATTCCAAGATGAAAAGCAGCCAGCTAGAGTGGTGGGAGAAAATCCAAGAGACCCACAGCAGATCAGAGAACCACTCCAATGTTGGAGATGTGGAGGACCCCACATGCGCACGAATTGTCCACTCGAGAATGGGAGTGCAAGGCCAACTTACAACATTCAAGAAGCAGAAACAGTGGGTCAAGTAGCAAGGATCGTCCCTAGGATTTATGCAGCACTGGAGATCCGCCAGGCAGATCACCAGTCAACTGTGGTTGAAGTTGCAGGTAAGATTGTTGAGCAATCTGTTTCTATCTTGATTGACCCTGGTTCTTCTCACAGTTACATTACTCCTAGAGTAGTGGAGATTTGTGCCTTTGAGAAAGTAAAGCATAAGAAATCTTGGTTAGTTCAGCTAGCCACTGGAACTAAGAGAAAGGTTAGCTAAGTGTTGGAGAAATGTCCATTGGTTATGAATGGATTGGCCATTTGTGTAGATCTGAATGTTCTACCCCTTGGTTCCTATGATGTTCTCATTGGAATAGATTGGTTAGAAGCTCACAGAGTAAAGCTTGACTGTTATAATAAGGCTTTTGAGTGCTTGGATGAAGAAGGCAACTCAAGGATTGTGAAAGGCATTCCAAAGGTGATTCCTGTGAGGCAGGTTTCAGCAATGCAGTTGAAGAAGTTATGTAGGAAAGGTTGTCAGTTATATGCAGCTCATATTTTGGAGGCACCAGAGAATGAAACTCCTAGGTTGGAGGACTTTCATGTGTTGCAGGAATTCAGGGATGTGTTTCCTGATGAGATTCCAAGGCTTCCTCCAAAGAGGGACATTGATTTCACAATTGAACTTGTGCCAGGAGCAGCACCAGTGTCTAAGACACCCTACAGAATGAGTACGCCGGAAATGTTAGAGATGAAGATGCAGCTGCAAGAGCTGTTGGAGAAAAAGTATATCAGGCCGAGTGTGTCCCCTTGGGGAGCACCAGTTATGTTTGTAAAGAAGAAAGATGGTACACTCAAATTGTGTATTGATTACAGACAGCTGAACAAAGTAACAGTAAAGAACAGGTATCCTTTGCCTAGGATTGATGACCTCTTTGATCAAATGAGAGGAGCAAGGGTATTTTCCAAGATTGACTTGAAGTCGGGTTACCATCAGGTGAGAATCAAGGATAAAGGCATTCATAAGACAGCCTTCGGAACAAGGTATGGACATTATGAGTTTGTAGTGGTACCATTTGGTCTCACAAATGCACCAGCTACATTCATGTGCCTTATGAATAGTGTTTTCAGCAAGTATTTGGACAAGTTTGTTCTTGTTTTCCTTGATGACATTCTTGTTTATTCTAAGAATGAGGAAGAACATGAAGAGCATTTGAGATTGACATTACAATTGCTTAGGGAGCATCGGTTGTATGCAAAGTTGAGCAAGTGTGACTTCTATAGAGATAGAATTCAGTACTTAGGTCACATTATCTCAGAAGAGGGTATATCTGTGGACCCAGTCAAGATTGAAGCCATTATGAATTGGCCTACTCCAAGAAATGTGACAGATGTGAGATCTTTTATGGGACTTGCAAGATACTACAGGAGATTCATTGAAGGATTCTCCAAGGTTACACATGCCATTACTTCTTTGCAAAATAAGGGCATAAAGTTTGAATGGACAGTGAGGTGTGAAGAAAGGTTCCAGCGATTGAAGAATCTTCTCACAAGTGCACCGGTTTTGAAAATTGCAAACCCAGCGAAAGATTTTGTGGTGTGTACTGATGCATGTGGTCAAGGGCTTGGAGGAGTCCTTATGCAACACAACCACGTGATATGTTATGAGTCCAGAAAGTTGAAAGAACATGAGAAAAACTATGCTACTCATGATCTGGAACTTGCAGCCATAGTACATGCTCTCAAGATGTGGAGGCATTACTTGATGGGCAGAAGATTTGAGTTAATGACAGACCATTGCGGTCTGAAGTACTTGTTTGATAAGCCTACTCTAAATGCTAGACAAGCTAGATGGCTGGAGTTTTTATGTGAGTTTTATTTTGAAATCAAACACATAAAAGGAAAAGAGAATAAGGTAGCTGATGCACTCAGCAGGAAGGTGCAGGAAATGCATGTGACATCTCTTAGTACTTGCCAATCAGATTTGAGGCAGCAGATTGTTAATCATACTGCTGGAGATGAGTTGTATGTGCAAGTAAAAGACAAATTGCAGCAGCAAGGTCTTGAGAAGAGATATGAGGGATATAAATTGGAAGAAAATGGACTTCTTACTTATAAAGGCAGAATTTACATTCCAAAGGTAGCAGATTTGAGGAGAGTTGTTATGGACGAGATCCATCAAGCTCCGTATTCTGGTCACCCAAGATATCAAAAGACAATTACTACAGCAAGAAAGCAGTACTTTTGGCCACAAATGAAAAGGTACATGGCTGAATACATTTCCAGGTGCATGAAATGTCAGCAAGTAAAGGTTGAGCCTCAACACCCTGCAGGTTTGTTGCAGTCTTTGCCAGTTCCAGAATGGAAATGGGAAGTTATTTCCATGGAATTTATTACAGGATTGCCAATGACTTGGAGACAACATGATTCCATCATGGTTGTGGTGGACAAGTTGACGAAGGCATCACATTTCATACCGGTTAAGTCTATGCATAAGACTGATGACATTGCAAAGATCTTCATGAAGGAGATTTTCAAATTGCATGGATTGCCAAAGGCAAGAGTCTCTGACAAAGATGTCAAGTGCACTTCCAATTTTTGGAAGGGGTTGTTTGCAGATTTGGGTACAAAGTTGAACTTCAGCACTGCTTACCATCCTCAGACTGATGGGCAGACAGAGAGAGTTAACCAAGTGCTGGAAGACATGCTTCACATGTATGTAATGGACAAACCAACCAAGTGGGAAGATTATTTACACTTAGTAGAGTTTGCCTATAATAATGGACAGCAAGCATCCTTGGGGATGAGTTCGTATGAAGCTTTGTATGGCAGGAGGTGTAGAACACCAGTGACTTGGAATAATCCAGTGAATAGGGTTGTGCTTGGTCCATAATTGCTCAAGGAGATGGAGCAAGAGGTTGTAAAGATCAGGCAGAATCTGAAAGCAGCCCAGGACAGACAGAAAAGCTATGTTGATAAGCATAGGGTGAATAGAGAGTTCAGTATTGGGGATCATGTTTACCTCAGAGTGAGGGTGAAGAAGAGTTCCTTGAGGCTTGGGAGTTGTGCCAAGCTATCACCAAGATATTGTGGGCCGTTTGAAGTGCTTGAAAGAATAGGGCCAGTTGCATATAGACTTGCATTGCCTACTAGCACTAGAGCTCATAATGTTTTTCATGTTTCTTTGCTTAAAAAATATATACATGACCCTAACCATGTGATAAATTGGGATGTGATTCAGGTGGAACCCGAGGGAGAGTTCTGAATCGAGCCTATGCACATCCTCGATAGGAAGGTCACCATGCTCCGGAACCGAGCCATAGGACAGGTAAAGGTGCAGTGGGAGCACTACGGTCCTAAAGAGGCTACATGGGAGCTGGAGGATGCCATGCGATTGGCACATCCATTTTTGTTCAAATCTGCGGAGCACTGAGGCGATGCCAATGTAGCATTTTATTCAATTTTGTAAGCACTGAGGACAGTGCAATTGAAGGGGGAGGGGAATGTAACACCTCGGTTTTGACCCCGTTGCATTAATGTAAATGATGTAAATATTATATCGAATCATGACAAGGAGCTCAAGGCCAAGGCCCTGTCAATGATCGATGCTTGGAATATAGGTGATCATGGTTGATGCCTATGGTTTCTGTGCTAAGTCAAGCATGTTTGTAAACATTGTGTAAATATGCAAATTAATGAAGACCCACAGCCAGCTATGTCTATGCAACGAATAATGAGATGGAGGCGTGATTTTCCTAAGGATGAGGGGGTGGGAATGTTAACCTTGAGCCAGTTTGGGGAAAAGCCATGTGTCATGGGGAGAACCCATTGGAACTGTCAACTACCCTCTTTTTTGTCTTCTCTTCCCAACCATTTATTCTGCCAGAATGTGGTTGAGGTAGTTATTGCTTGGAAGGGGAAGAGTATGGGCAATTTCAAATTGGGCAGAGCACCCAGTTTTGGAATGTCGTGTTTTGCTTGCATGGACTAGAAAACACCAGAACCATATGCCAGTTTTGACCCATGCACTCACGTTTTAGATTTACTCTTACGTTTTGAGAGCTGCGGGACGTTCTGGTTCATTAGTCAGTCATTCATTCACCACCATCCTTGTTTTCCTAGAGAGGGACATTGTGGTAGCAGCGAAGCTCTTCTGTGTATATCCTTCGTGTTTTGCGAGTGTTTATTGACATTGTGGTAGCAACGGAGCTCTTCTGTGTATATCCTTCATGTTCTGTGAGTGTTTAGTGACATTATGGTAGCAGCGGAGCTCTTCTGTATATATCCTTCGCGTTCTGTGAGTGTTTTTCCCTTGGAAAGATTGTGATTGTTGTGTTGCAGCGTTGTCTTAAACTACAGAGTGTATGCGACCCTGTTACTCATGCTCCAGAGTAAAGCCGGTGTTGTGGAGTCTCCCTGTGGTTGTTGTGTTGTGCACCCTGGTTCAAGTCTAAGCTATGTACAAGACTTAGGGATGGGAGAGACGTAGAACGTGCTTGATAAACCTAGTGTGGAACCTCACGATAAGATAAGAGTGGCTAGTAAACCTGCTATGCACATCCTAAAGAGCACTAGAAGGGAAGGGGTAGCCCAAGGGACTATAGAGCGGAGAAGGGGACACTTCCTTGTGTTGAGTGTGTAGGCAGTAGGGAAGCCAGGCCAGATAGGTCTTGTGAAGGTGTTCTTAGCTCTCTAGATGAGCTCACTAGCTTAGCAGTTCTTCCTGCCCATTGCCCTGAGAGCCTGATAAACCCATTTGTTGGCTTGGTTGTGTCTTGTTGTGTTTGACCTAGTGAGTAACCTTTGGTTGGATAGTCTGATAAACCCAACTGCAAATGCTGGCTTGGCTAGGTAGCCTAATAAACCGAGCAGTGAGATGGCTTGACTATGTACAGTCTGATAAACCCATCTATTGGTTTGACTGGTCCTTAAAGGTGAATGTTGGCTTGACTGTGTTCTGTCTGTGATACCCAACTGTGAGATGGCTTGGCTGAGTGGCCTGTGAAACCCATTTGTTGGAATGTTTTACCCTGCAACCTGATAAACCCAACCATGTTGGCTTGGCTGAGTGTTATTGTACCTTGGCTATGTATGAGTCTACTAGTGTTCCCTTATTCCTGTAGGAAATCATGCCCAACTCAAGGGTGGCAGTGTTGCTGAGAGACTAAGGAGCACACTGGCCTATGGTTGGGAGCAACATTGCAGCGACATAGCTGGTTGTGGAACAAGTTCTGTTCAAGATACGTGTTCTTGTTTATGTTATTCTCTGCAATTGTATTTCTTGTTTTGCAAATTGCTTGATGGGATGTGATGAACATGTTGATGTGTTGAATTGATGCATTGTTCCTTTGAATAACTGCAATTATAGGCATTTATGTATGTTTTCCATCAATGTATTTCGAACTAAGTTACAGGGTAGATTGGCCAGATCGGTAATGGCCTGAATGATTAGATCGATCCAAGAATGCAGTGAAAAACTAAGTTTCCTGCTAGAAATCCTCCCTTGCGCAAATTTGCAAGATTGCGGGATGCGGAACGTCGTTTCGCAAATTTTGGTTTCCGCAGATTTCCCTTCCGCAACCTGCAGGATGCGGATCACGGTGTCATGATTTCCATAATTCCCAATCCCGCAGTTCCATTCTCTGCGCCGTCGATCTTTGCGGGATGATACTCCATCGTTGATCTATTTCCGATGCGGGATGCGGGTTGCAGGAAGTGAGATTCCAATTTTTGTAACTTTTCGACCCCGCAACAGATAGTGATAGGTCTACTAGAGATCTGAATTAATCATGAAGGGGTATGCAGAGGATGTACTCATGGAAAGAATACCAAGAACCCATTTTCAAGCAGTAATAGTAAAGCAAAGGGGATCTTGGATATTGTTCACTCGAATGTGTACAGACCGATGTCAGCGACTTCCTATGAGGGTGTGTTTATTATGTCCATTTTATTGATGATTACTCTCGTAATACTTGGATATACTTTTTGAAGAGTAAAGATGAAGTATTTGGAAAGTTCAAAGAGTTCAAGGCTCTTGTCGAGAATCTCTCTAAAAAGAAGATCAACACCTTGAGATCAAATAATGAAGGAAAAATCACTTCAAATGAATTCAAGGACTTCTGTAAAGCTGGGATTAATAGGGAGCTTACTACACCCTATAATCCTCAACAGAATGGAGTGGCAGAAAGGAAGAATAGATCTATCATGGAAGCAGTCAAAGCCATGATACATGACCAAGATCTACCTATGCATTTATGGGTTGAAGCAGCAAGGACCACACTCTATGTGCAGAACAGAATATCCCACGGTGCTCTTGGGAACAAAAACGTTTACCAATGAAAAGCCCAAAGTCAACCACCTGAGGATATTTGGTTTTCCTGTTTATTTACATGTCCCCAAGGAGAAAAGATCAAAATTGGACCCTTCGGGAAAGAAGGGGAATATTGTTGGATACAGTGACCAGTCAAAAGCTTACAAAATCTATATTCTAGGTTTCCGTCAGATTGGAATCAGCAAAGATGTCACATTTTATGAAGATGCAGCTTTGAGCAAATGTAGAAAGAACTATGCAGATGAAGATCATGAAGAAGAGCAGGATGCTTCCAGAATTGTAGAAGCCAGTAGACCACCAATTAGAGATGTCCAAGAACTCATACCAGAAGATCCATGGCATGGCAGAACCCCAAAGACCCATGGAGACACCCCATGAGATGATTTTAACAAAGAGAAGACCAGCTTGGGCTCGTGATATAATTCGAGAAGCGAAAAGATATGGTGCACCAGAAGGAAGCAAGAGATCAAGACACTACTCCAACTATGTGGCACTGATGTGCAACCTTGTTGATGAAGAACCCACATGTTTTAAAGAAGCTTCAAAGAAGAAAGAATGGATGGATGCCATGATCGAAGAATATCAGTTTACCATAAAGAGTGATGTCTAGGATGAGGTGCCAATGCTAAAGGATAAGTCGGCAGTCTCTTCAAAATGGATTATCAAGACAAATCATTCGACAGATGGCAGTATTGAATAGTTCAAAGCAAGATTTGTCGCACGAGGATTCTCTCAGAAAGAAGGGATTGATTATGAAGAGACGTTTGCTCCAATAGCAAGATATACTTCAATCAGAATTATCCTTGCCTTGGTAGCCAAGACAAAATGGAAACTACACCAAATGGATGTAAAAACAGCCTTCCTAAACAGTGTCATGGAAGAAGAAGTGTATACAACTAGGTTTTGAGACACACGACTAGAAGACACATGTATGCAGATTGAATAAAGCACTATATGGGTTGACGCAAGCACCCAAAGCGTGGTATGGTAGAATTGATGGCTTCCTAATGAGCTTGGGCTTTACCAAAAGTAAAGCAAATTCCAACCTTTACTATAAGGTTGTAGATGATGTGATCATGATATTACTATTATATGTGGATAATCTATTCTTTATAGGAGAGGAGAAGTTCATCAACGAATGTAAGAAGAAGCAAGGAAAATCTCCAGATGAGATTTTCCTAAACCAAGGAAAATATACAGTTGAGATCCTAAAAGGGATTTGGGATGTTGGATTGCAAGGCAATGAACACTTCGATGGTGACAAACATGAAGCTCTTGAATGATGACTCTTCAGAAAGAGTAGATGTCACACTATACAGACAAATCATTGGCTCATTGATGTATTTGACAAATACAAGATGATATATATCTTTTGTCGTAAACATCTTGAGTCGATATATGGTGGAGCCCCGACATGTTCACCTAGTTGCAGCAAAAGATGTGATGAGGTACCTAAGGGTACATTGGATTATGGATTCAAATATTGAGTCGACAATGAGTTCAGATTGTATGGCTATACTAACTCAGATTGGGCAGGAAGTGTTGAAGATAGAAAAAGCACTTCAAGATGTTGTTTAGGTTTGGGATCAGGGGTGATCTCATGGCTTAGCAGAAACCAGAGCATTGTTGCGCTCAATACAGCCGAGGCTGAATACATAACAGCATGCTCAGCCTTTAGCGAAGCAGTATGGCTTCGCAAATTATTCGCAGGATTGTTTGATGTCGAGGTGGATGCAACTGTTATTTATTGTGATAACCAGAGTTGCATCAAGCTAACAGAGAACCTGGTGTTTTATGATAAGTCAAAGCATATAGAGATAAAATATCCTTACATCCGGGATATGGTGTAGAGAGGAGCTTGGAAGCTCCAATATGTTCCTATAGAGGAACAAGTTGCAAATGTGTTGACTAAGCCTCTGTCTTGTATAAAGTTTGAATATTTTCGAGACAAACTTGGTTAAGTCCAAAAGGACCTCCCTGGAAATAGGTGTTAATTTTCCTTTGAAATCTAAACTAGGGCTAAATAGTATATTTAATTTGTTACTGGAAACCACACATTAATTTCATTTACTAGTATTGCAGCAGAAATAAAATACTGAGAAACATCCACAACATCACATAAACATAGACACGGAGTTTTGGGTATGGAAACCCCCGGATAAAACCCAAGATGGGAAAACCAATGCAACAGCCAGATATAGAATTTATATTATAAAGATATGGAACTTTTACAACCAGCAGATAAATCACCCAACCTGGCGAAATGTACCTCTGCAGAAACACTGGACAAGTCCAGCAACCCAACAAACCCCCAGCGCAACAGTACGACCCCTGCATTAGCGATACGGACTTCTCTGCACAACTGTACGGATCCGTACGACGTTGACGTCAACCTGTATGGGTTCCGTACGGTTGTACGATTGCCTCATGTCGAATGGTACGCCTGCCATCTACGCACTTCTGTACGACGCCAAGATCAACCTAGAACCTCGATGAATCTGTCAGGTAAGAGCTCCTTCGTCTTTTCAGTAAATTCCTCCATCTGACTTCTCTCTGTCTATATCTCACCTGTGTATGTGTCCTCTCCACCAAATCTCCTTTTAACTCAATGGCTAAGCGAAAACCCTAACCCTCACTATGGATCAATGGATGTGATCCTCCAATGAGATCAATGGCCAAGATTAGATTAGCCATCACTTAACTTTATTTCACTTTTCACTTTATAAAAGCGATTCCATCAAGTTAAAATCAAATTAGAACTATTAATGTATATTCCTAAGTCCAAACTTAGAAAAATCACATTAAATACATTTGGCTTCTTGTTTAATGTCTTCCTAGCATGCAAGGACACATGCAATGCTAGAAGACCTTCCTTGCTGCAACTTTCTAACAAGAGGGAGTGATGATGAGATTGTTATTGATGATGTGATGACAGCCCGATTCAGGGGCGGTATATCAGTGCAGAGAAGGTGAGTCGAGTTTATCAAAGTGCCTACGAATGAGGTCCTGCATTCATTTGAGGACAATGAGGTCTTGCTTTCATTTACAAATGATGTGGTTTGGCATTCATTTGCGGACGATCTTGCATTCATTTGCAGACGATGTGGTCCAACATACATTTGCAAACGATCTTGCATTCATTTGCAGACAATGTGGTCCAACATTCATTTGCAGACGATGTGGTCCAACATTCATTCACAGACGATGTGGTCCTGCATTCATTTGCAGACAATGTGGTCCAGCATTCATTTGCGAACGGTCTTGCATTCATTTGTAGACAATGTGGTCCCACATTCATTTGCAGATAGTCTTGCATTCATTTGCAAGACGATGTGGTCATTTGCAAGACGATGTGGTCCTGCATTCATTTGCGGATGATGAGATTCCATCATTTTTTATGTTGTGGGTGATACGGCATTAATTTGCGGATGTTGTGTTGTGTTTGTATATTAATGATGTTGCAGGTGATACTCGAGATGATGGTGTGATGTGATGCTCATGATGATGATGCTTGAGATGATGTGATGTGATGCTCGAGATGATGATGTGATGTGACCCTCGTGATTATGATCTAAGATGATGAGGCTCATGATGATGTTGATCCACGATGATGATGCTCCGTGATGATGATATTCCATGGATGATGATGATGATATAGTTGTTGAATATCACATATCGACTTACCAATCAGTTGTACATAAGTTATTGTTAATGTTATAAAATACATTCCTTGTTAAGATGGAGTGTTAAAGAAATGTAACTACAGAAGATATTCTATTTTGTATTATTATTCTTATTCCTTTCAGAGATGTTGTTCCTCTTATTAGGGATGTCATTGATGTAATTGGTCATGTAAAGTCTTGAGGTAAAACCTCCATTGTAAGTCAAGTCAATAGTACCCACAAAAGTATTATTAAAATGTTATTTTGAGTCTCCCAAGGCAAGTCATCCTTGGTTGTGAGGAAAAGTCGGCCCTGTTGGTTTACTAGGTTTCTCAAGTGATCAGTATAAATAGGTGAGGCATCTCCCTCATTTGGACACACTCAACACTCAAGCGAGTTCACTAGAGACAGAAGGAGCAGTCCATCTGAGGAGGAGGAAGCAGTCTAGTCTTATTTTTTGGGTCTTACACTGTACTTGGTTGAAGTCTATATCGAGGAAGTTTTGATAGGTTTTCTTCCCCATGAGGGTTTCCCAAGATAAATCTGTGGTTTCTTGTGTTCCTGTCATGCTTGTTATTCTTTCAGTGATCTTTTTGTTTTGGCATAACAACTTTTAAAATCTTAACATGTTATCAGAGCCAACCTAAAAGAAGACATTGTGCAATCGAGCGAGTAACAGGAAAGGAATGCCATTGCCAAAGAGGAATTTTCCAATGGAATCATCTGTATCATCACGACTCAACTTACCGCACATCCCTGTAATTGTTGGTCCAATAGCACAAGAATGATAATCCTCCCTTTTTTATGAATATGTCTTGTCTTGAGTTGCTGGAGGCATAAGAGTGGATGGGCTATTCTTAGATTTTTTTTTTGGAACTTGCACTCGCATTATGATGTTCTTGTGAACTGACATTTTGGCTAGAAAATCTTCCCTTTGCATCTGTTTCCATTTGCAACCTCAACAGCTCGATTTTCTACACTAAGGTTGGCTTCAGACATTGACTAACCCCTTTGCCACCAATGCCCAAAATGTTGATGTATTTGTAACTTCGAAATGTATTCACTTATATATCTTATGTTGTATTTCATTGTACCCCGATGTTCCTATCGGGAGAATCATAAATATAATAAAGTCATGTAAAGTCATAGAGGTTAACCCTCCGTTGTAAGTCGGGGCAATAGTCCCCACAGTTGAGGGGTACTAGGATTATTAGACTCTCCTAGTGAGGTCGGCCCTGGTAAGTAATTGTCAAGTGGAAAACTAGTATAAATAGAGAGTGAGACTCTCTATTTGTAACACGCATTCACTCAACTGTAGCGCATGAGTGAGAGAAGAGGAGCTTGCACAAGTGAGAGAGAGAACAGCAGTCGGAAATCATCTTTGTGTTTTTGGGTTTTACTTTTGCCATTGGTGCTAATTCTATCTCTGAGGAAGTTGCGGCANGAAAACTCTTTGTGTCTCTTGTCTCTTGTGATTATTGTTGTGCATGTTATTCTCTCAGATAAGATCCTAGATCATATTGATTAAATGATAAAAATCTAACACAAAAGGTGTTGTTTAACGCGACTATAACTCCCACTAAAAGTATGGCTACAAATATTGCATGTCCAACGGCATGTTCTACCACTTTTATTTCCCTGTTGTTTGGGGGCAGCAGCAGTTACTTTAATTGCATACAACAAAAGTGGTTCAAGTGGATCAAATGTGCCCTTTGCATAGAAAGCCAATGGCTTTCATGGGATGAGATTGGTATTGCCTTCAATGTCACTTTCACTTTCATTTAACCTTGATGATGTGGGAGTTGCACTCCCACTTCCACTTCCAACCCCTGTCCCGACAATTGTATTACTAGTGCACTCAGCCATGGAATGATAATCTGAATCACTCTTATCATTGCCACTATTGTTGCTATCACTAGAGTTGCTCATGTTGGCTATTGCTTAGTTTGAATTGTGTAACTGTTATGTTATAATTTTTGACAACCTGCAACAAGTTTTTTTTTTTAGTATTTATAATTTAACATATATAATGGTAGATAAATTGTACAGACTAGAGTTGTAGGGCTAAAGCATAAATTCAAAATTCACTTATGTAAAACACTGAAAGTATGAAACAATAAATGATTAAGAAACCAAAAAAATGAAAAAACTAGAGTTAAAAATAAAAACTCATAAATTAAAAAAATAAATAAATAGTCCCGAGTCAAACAGACTGCAAAAACACAAAAAATTAAAAAACTAAAAAAAAACACACTAACAGAGAAAATATCATACAATAACTTAGAATAAGATATTTCATATTTCAGTATAAAAAATAAAAATAAAATCTTTAAACATTAAAAAATACTGCAAAGTTTGTCTTAGTGACTTACCAGTGTCACCTTAGCCCTCTTCGAGTCCTCATCTACAAAGTAATAGGTGGCTGTGAAAAATCAAGGGCTCTCTTTTGGCTTAAGTGGCTCCACTCAACGGCTTCAACTCCAGCAGCTTCAACTCCAACGGCTCCACTCCAACAACTTCAACTCCAGCTTCAACGTCGACTTTTCTCCCTTCCCATGGGTTGTTCTCTCTTCCCCTTGCATTGTTCTCCAGAACTTCTCCCTTCCCCACGGGCCACTGCAGTTGTCGGGCTACTCTCAATCGGCCCGACAACGGTTGAATGTAGTCTCTCTCACAGCGGCAGCTGAATGCACTCTCTGATGAAAACTGATTTTGTCAATACCAAATGAAATACAAGAAGAGTCAAGACTCAATAGCTTAGGATTAGGTTAGAACTTAGATTTAGTTTTTTAGTTTTATATTTTTTTTTATGTTTCAAATTTTAAATTTTAATATGTAAGTTTTGTTTAATAATTTATTTAATTAAGCTTTTGTTTCATTTTTAATTTTTTTTTATGTAGCTTAAGAAAATTGGAAAAAATAGCAGGGGAGTTTCGAAGTTTCGAGCAGAATGCCCACAAGTCTCAACGGAGTTTCAGATTTACGAGCGAGACACCCACAAGTCTCAACGGAGTTTCGAAGTTTCAGGCAGGACGCCAGGAAGCCCCCCAAGTTTCGTCGAGTTTCGCAGCCCAACGAAACGTTTCACTAAGCGTCTTGCCAAGTTTCGTTGAAAGCAAGACGTCCAGAAACATTCGCATGGAGTTTCACTGTCCACGGGACGCGAGAAACGCCAAAACACGTTTCTGACCCTTCGAGACGCAACCCGGTGGAACATTGGTTTTTATGCTAATAATCTTGCAAGAATGCATAAAGACGCACAGTGACCCATAACCCACAAGTCCCAAGAATGAAGAATGAAGTTGTATGAAGATTTGGGCTACAAAGCTCCACGTTGGAAGTTTGTTGGGTTTTTGGGCCAATTGCACCCCATTGTCACGAATTCAAGGAGAGATATTATTCTCCTTTTTTTAAGAAGGATGCCTCTCAAAAAGGGTCTCTACAAGTGATATGTTGATAATTGGGTTCTAGATTCTAGAAGGTGGAATCCTCCTACGGGTTGGGAGAGGGGTTTATCTACGTAGTTCTTGACAAGGAGCTAGAGGAACAAGCAAATATCTTGAATGGATTTTACATGATCGTTGGTGCTTTCGCTTATGCATAACACTGATATGACGCTTTTAATCAGGAATTTGTGTCTCAACAAAAATACCCCCTTTGGATGGAGTTGCTCACATACTTGAACACTTTCAGGACCAAATTGAGAAGTTACTGTTGCCTTTTGTTCCATTGCTTGTTGGAGATAAGTGTGGTCCTCACATGTTGCAGCCTAATGTTCGAGTTTGTGTTGAAAGTGGATATTTCAAGGAAGCTCTCTTTCTAGATATGCCTTTTGCTCAATGGCTCCCTAATTGTTTAAAAGGCCTTGTAGTTCAACCTCTGTGACTGTTTTTTCGTGTTAATCTCCTATTTTAATCAAAGACTATACCTTACACAAGCAAGAAACTTCCCTAGCTGCACCTTCATCACAGAAGTGTTGAGAATCACAAGAGAGAGAAGGAGAGGATTGAATGGAACCAACCAACAAACCTTAATTTTGCATGAAGAGTAAATAAACCTATCTCGATACACCCAAAAGTGGGTTTATGGAGACCAAAATCACTATAGGTGAAGCACAAAGACAAATAAGAGTAGATTTATGGATACCTAGAATATAATATTGGTCACGGGAAAAATCTAAACAATACACCTATATTATCAACATACCCACTTAATCTGAATAGACGGCCTCAAAGATAAGGAATTACAGTACAAGATTCACATTCCCACCTCAATGTTGAACAAGGACCACATAAAGAATGCATTACATGGTATCCCCCTTCAATGTCATATCTCTCACACCAATATGATTTCGTAGGCTAGTGAAGGTGACCTCTAACAAAGAAGAAAAGTTATTTGCAATATGGGATTGGAAGGAGCCGCCAATAAGCTCACTGTCATCAACATGTGTATGTCTAGCCACTATAGAAGGAATAGCATCATAATGTGGAGGAGAAATATTTAATGAAACATGATGGTATGTTGAAGGCACAAAGATCAACATAGGCTATCCCTAAAAATGAAGTTATTTGAACTGTCAAGTTATCCTCTCTCTCTCTCTCTCTCTCTCTCTCTCTCTCTCTCTGTGTCAAGTTTTCTTGTCTCAAACTCTCAAATTGTGTCATTACACCTTTGATATGGTTGGTTATATATATTTTGGTTAGTGATTAGCTTAGGTATGTTACACCAATTCTTTCACTTTCTTTCTCTTGCTTTCAACATTACATAGGATTTGCTTTTGCATTCCCACGTTCTTCCACCAATTCTCTCTCTCTCTCTCTCTCTCTCTCTCTCTCTCTCTCTCTCATGTCAAGTTTTCTAGTCTCGAACTCTCAAATTGTGTCATTGCACCTTTGATATTGTTATATATATTTTGGTTAGTGATTAACTTAGCTATGTTACACCAATTCTTTCACTTTATTTCTCTTGTTTTCAGCATTACGTAGGAATTGCTTTTGCATTCCTACATTCTATTTGTTAGTTTTTCTACTTTAATTCAAGTTGATTAGGATATTTATCTGAAAGAATAACAAGCACAACAAGATACATAAGATGCATAAGACACAAAGATTTATCTTGGGGAAACCATAAAGCAGAAAACCTCGCAAACTTCCCCAAAATAGTTCTGTCACTAATACAATATCTCAAGATGGAAAAACCCAAGAATAAGATGTCTTCTGCAACTCTCTCTCTTTCTCCTCTAGCGAACTTGTCCTCTGCCTCCTAATGCGCACATGAGAGAGTGTGTGTGTGTGTGTGTGTCTAAATGAGGGAGGGCACCTCCCTATTTATACACATCAAGTGACTGACCTAAAACTTGACTGGGCCGACCTCTTAACCTAACAAGGCCGACTTCACCTAGGAGACTCAAAAATAGATTGTATTACATTCATCTTGGGGACTATTACACTGCACTTGTACCCAACGCACCTTCAGGTGTACCCCAAGGAGAGAGGGCCATTTTTTCAACCAAGAGGAGTGTTATTGAGTAACGGTGGTCATGGCTAGGCCCTTTGGCTAATCCCTTAGGAGTACTATGGCTTAATGGCACTGTTGACTTCCCTTTGATGAGGTTTTTAACCCCAGGGTTGGTGTCTGGGGCTCCTAAGGGTTTACTACTAGGTCACATGGCTCCATATCGTGTTTACAAGCTCTAGTGGCCTCTGCTTCAGCTGCGAGACACTCGTCTTCATTTGCAGCCACTTTGGACACCCCCCTGGCCCTTCAATCAGTGGGCACCTGCTCTCCTTAGTCTTATCTCCTCATAGGAAAGTCACCCTCCATGCAAGGCCTTTTCATGCTTTGAGGAGGGCATTGAGGGATTTTACAACGTTCTAGGGGTTATATGAGGTATAACGCCCTCCCTCCAGCTCACTCCAGGCTTTCATTCGGAGATATTCGCTTATTTGAGCGTATTTTAGCACATGGGGGTACAAATACCCCAAGCAGCCTACCTTGAGTCTACCTTAGGCCATATTTTATTATTATTTTTTTAATTTTCAGTTGGCATTTTATAATTTCAAATTGACTTATTCTAAGGCATGTAGGCCTGGATATTTTGTAAAAAGTGAGTGTGAGATCATATAAATAGATCTCCTCACTTTCATTTTAAGACAGAACTTATGGGAAAATACACTGCATTTGTTTTACCCTTGCTAGGGCTCTTTGGAGAGATGCACCCCTCTTGAAGAGGTTTTTCTTGGTTAATGCAAGCTTTCTCTAGCAATTCTTTGGTAAAATTCTTTGCTAGGTGATGTTTTGATTTGTTGGATAAACACAAGCACAAGGAGTTCAAGCTTCTTATCTCTTTGTTTGAATGGTGGTTGATGATGCATGTTCGAGTCTAAATAGCAGCACTCGTACTGCATTTTCTCCTAGAATAGGCCATTGCCATCCTTCTCGTCACCTTAGCTGGTTGAGGCACGTCTCCTTGTGAGGTTCCTCTAGAGTTTTTATCTTAGTTTTTCTAGGCTAGTTGTTTTACCTAGGAACTCTTCCTCTCTAGGTTAGGTATCCTCTCTAGATGCCCTAGCCTGTGGTAGGACATTTTGATAGGGTTAGTTCCCTTGGCTTTCACACCTTTTTTCTTCTAAAAAACCTAGTTCTAGGGTTAGTTTAGGATTAGTTTTAGGTTAAATTTAGGTCTGCAATTTTATGTTAGAAACCCTAAAAATCAAAAAATTATTTTTTTTGCACTTTCGGGCCTCCCTAAAATCTCGACCACCTTCCCTACAAATTCGCCCTTGCCTCTAAAGCCCTAAAAACCCTAAAGCGAAATTATAGGGAACCCTAAAAATACAAAATTTTCAAAATTTTCCCCAAAAGGCCCTAAAACAGTCCTAATTCTGCCCTAAAAACCCTATCCAAATCCTTCTCCTCCCTCGGCCCACTCTCCTAAGACCTTGTTTCCCTAACCCTCGCTAATCCCTCAGCTACCCTTGTTGCTCCCACCCTAGGGAAGCTCTAGCAGTCTGTTGCTGCTACCTTTCTATCACCCTCAACAAAGCCTAAAACAATGTTGCATACCCTTTCCCTAACTCCTCGCTACCCCTTTCTTTCCCTTTCCACTTTCGGATCTGCCCTTGGGGTAGAACTCAGCCTGTTTTAAGGTCAGTCCTAGACACTACCTCCTAGGCTACCCTTATAGTGGCAGCCTTCTTCTTGCAGCCTGCTACATTTTCCCTTTGCCTCTTCTTTGGCCTACACATGAGCAAATAAGAGGTGAGTCAAGTGCTGGTATAAATTATTAGTTTGGGATATCATTATAAATTGGATTGGTTTTCATTGTTTTTCTATTAGTCACACGGTATGCAACACAAAATATACATACACTAAGCCACCCAGTTTACAATAGAAGCAATCACTTGGTTAACTTATTTATGTTATTATTGTTTTGTTGATAATGCATTTGATACCACTGACATTTGTGCTCCCATACTGATACGTGTCACTGATGCAAATCTTACAACTGTTGTCACAAATATCTTAGTGAAGGACTGATATAACTACTGCTTGGAATTGTTTGGAATACCATTTAGAGTGGGCTAGGTGAATACATTGTTCTTCCACACACATATACTTCAGACTTGGTTGTTGGTTAGTCAATGCAAAATCGATTAAATGAACATAATGCAATATGAAATCTTGTTAAACTTACTAATGTTGCTATTATGCTTAAATAAATGACAGAATGCATACATGTTGTACTAACTGCCCATTTTATTAATCTATGCTTGTTGTGTACCCTCTTATACTTATGTGTTTTGGGCAATGATATATGCTTGTACTTTATCAATAATTGCACGTGTATGTTGTTGTTTCCATTATGAAATAAGACTGATCTTTGGGCTGATATACTACTGCAATAATTGGGAGGAGTTCACATGCTTACCGGTGATTTGTGCCTCCATTTCAACCGGTAACAGGGACTACTACCCCAATTTACAACAGAGGGTTTACCTCAATGACCATACACAATAATAACATCCCGACTGGAGGGAAAACATCTTCGATGGGGATACAACAATATACAATGATAATATACAATAGAATATCTTTCAAAGTTACAAATACAACAACACTCCCTCTTAACTAGGAAGGTATTCTCTTGCCACAGTCATCAACACATTTGGTCAGGTCATCATCACTGGATCATCATCATTGTTGTTGTTGTAGTCATCTTATCGATCATTGATTAATGACATGTGTCGAATCTATCCGTAATAGGAAATTTCTACAGAGGCATCCATGTTTCATGCTGGGTGTCAGGACTCTATCTCTTACCATCGTCTCGTCGTATCCATATCATCTCATCATCGCACACGAAGAGCAGCCCAGATGCACACATGTCCAACAGACTACCTGCGTTCTGCCAACATAGGAGCATGCCAGGACTCATTACGTCTCAAAGACAACCTGCATCTACCACTATGTGAGAATCGCCTAGGAGCACACCAAGTGCATTACGTCTCTCCACGGTCATCTCGCGTTCTACCGACATAGGAGCATGCCAGGACTCATTACGTCTCGAGGACAACCTGCGTCTACCACTATGCGAGAATCACCTAGGTGCACACCAAGTGTCTTGTGATCGGTAAACCTCTCATCATCTCCAACATCGGAACACATCAGGAGTCATTACATCCAGAGACAACCTGCGTTCTACGCCAAGACTGATTACATATAAGGAAAACCTTCAAGGACTGATTATGTCCAGGGACAACCTACGTTCTACACCAAGACTGATTACATCCAAGGACAACCTTCCAAGACTCATTACATCCCGAGACAACCTGTGTTCTACGCCAAGACTGATTACATCCAAGGACAATCTGATAGGACTGATTACGTCCCGAGACAACATGCGTTCTACGCCATAACTTATTACGTCCGGGGGCAACCAGTGTTTCTTCCCATGTGAGATCTCATTCTAGTCCATCTACGTCTTTCAGTCTCTCGTCATCTCTAGCATGGGAACACGCCAAGACTAATTACATCTAGGGACAACCTGCGTCTACCACCATGCAAGAGCTCGTCACTCCCTCTTTCTAAAGACCTCGATATGGATGACACCAGGTCTCTCTCTGAAGTACTTGAACTTCACTCTGGCTAGCGGCTTGGTCAACACATCGGCTATCTGCTCGTCCGTCGACACGTATTGGAGCTTCACTGCTCCTCTCTACACCATACCCCGGATATAGTGATACTTGATCTCAATATGCTTCGACTTGTCATGGAACACCGGGTTCTCCGACAACTTCATGCAACTCTAGCTGTCGCAAAAGATACAAGTGACCTCTAACTCGAGATCAAACATATCAGATAGTATCTTTCGAAGCCATACTTCCTCGCAACTAGCCAAACATGTTGCAACATACACTGCCTTTGTTGTACTCAACGCCACGCAAGACTGCTTCTTGTTAAACTAGGAAATCATACCGAATCCCAAACTGAAGCAGCGTCCTAAAGTGCTCTTCCTATCAGTGGCGTTGCCTTCCCAATTCGAATCAACATAACCATGCAGGTTAATCTTTTGATTCGCATCATACTTGAGCCCGTAGTCAACTGTACCCTTCAAGTACCTCAATGCATGCTTTGCATCAATCAGGTGAACATGTCTCGGATCCGTCAGGAATTGGCTCAGGGTGTTCACAACAAAGTATATGTCTAGTCTCGTGTTCATTAGATACATCAATGAACCAATCAGCTAACGATACATCGTGTCATCAACCGTCTCTGATGAAGCATCACACAATAGCTTCAAATTCGATGCCATAGGTGTGGCTATCGCCTTGCAGTCCAGCATTTTGAATCTCCTCGAAAACTCCACTGTATACTTTCCTTGACCAAGAAAGATCCCATCCACACTCTACCACACCTCTATGCCTAAGAAGTAGTGCATCATCCCTAGGTCTTTCATCCCGAACTCAGTGGCAAGCCTCCTCTATAAGGAACAAATCATCGACATATAGCAAGAGTATCACCGGTCTTCCGCCTTCAACGTTGAAGTAAAGGTTGGAATCCACTTTACTCTTAAGTTCATCAAGAAGTTGTCCATCCTGTCGTACTATGTCAAGATTCTGAGATCTTGTAGTCACTCCCTCCGAAGCAGAGCACCATCCTCCTTTTGCATCTTGTACTCTCTACATTGAAACATTTTGTTCTTGAGTGACAGGTAGCCTCCTCTGCTACTAATATTCTATGTATCGGTCTATGTCATCTCTCAAGGTCACTGGATACCAAGATCCTCTATCTCGAACTTTGTTGAAAGTTCCTCTTGCACCCATCTATTAGCTTCTCGTCCTCTGTAGGCTTCTATCTTCAACCTTGTAGCAAAGGTTGAGATCTCCATCACTCTAGGTGATCTTCAGGCTCATCATGTAATTGTATGTGCTATTCCATGGGTGCCTTCTGAGTTCGTACAAAGCCTTCTGCGCACATGTGGTTCTCTGCTTGATATGAACTTTTACTTCACTGGAGGAGTGTGTCTGGTCAATGGAGCACGTCTTGCCATAATCTAGTCCCTATTGAGAGAAACCATGAACCTTGCTTTGTACTTCTTGATGTTGTCGTTTGTTGCATGCTTGATCTTGTAGATACACATGGAAGACACTATGAACTTCCCTTCAAGTCTCGGAACCACATCCTGGACATCATTCTTCATAATCAACTCGTACTCTTTGATCATAGTCTCCTTCCATTCAGCTGCTTCTTCATATATGGAAGGATCTACATCAATGATGTCACACAGCAGTGCTACATAACTGGAGTGTGTTCAAGGCATCTTATTTTCTTTGGAAGTCCCATCATACTTTTCTTCATCTTGGATGATCTCTCATGCCCAAGATGGTATCATCTCTCGAGGTGGATCTACTGCTTTCTGTGGCTTGGCTAGATCATGATTCTTTTGAAGCTCTTTCTTTTGTCATGGTGTCTTTGTCCCTGGGAGCTTCAAGTTCTTCTTCATTTTGTTGGAGTGAATCTTCTAGTTGAATCGTCGTCACTTGTTCTTCGGAAAAAGGCTCATTCTTCTTTTCTTATAGGTGATTTGTATGCGATCTTTCCTACAAGTCAAATTTAGTTGCATGATTAGAAACATTTCATAATTTCCAAAACATATTTTAATAACAACAAATTTTTATGTATATGTCACACAGTCATGCAACTATTTTAGTCCGTGCAACATTTGGCCATATCCCGTATACATACGATAACTTTCTAGATGCCTTCCATCTCGACCAGAACATTATTAAGAGTGTGCACTACTCCCAATATGTCAGCAAAGAGGTTTCATTCTAGATGAGTAGCAATGGAATGTTGTATAGCACGATAGGCTACTTACCCATCACATGCAAGTTAGTAGTATACTGTTCATAAATGTAAACACTTAAATATGCATAATATATTTCTTAAATCTAGGAACACAACTGAACAGTATCATTTAAGTAAGTAGATGTATAGGAAATGACATAAACACTTATCTTTGTCTGTTTGGTAGACTCCCTCCAAGTCCTTTAACTCCTTGCAAGAATTGTTGGAGTCTTTGACAATATGCTCTACCTCATCATCTAATTCTGAGAACCTGTGTTTGTCTTTCTTATGCTTAAGCAAGTCTTCTATACCATAGACCACATGGGACTGCATACTGGTTCTGAATCTAAGTGTCACTTCTTCATTCACAATTGCATCCCTTCTTATCCAAATACTGAGATGGATAAGATGTTCTTCTTTGTCATTGGTTGAATCCTCCTAGATTAAAGTACATATTCCTAATCACTTGAGGAATCAACTCTTTCTTCTCTGAATCTTTTCTTTGTTGGTTCATCGTCTTCAGGGATGTGAGCATGATGTCTTTTCATGTTCGACTTCTTGTTGGACGAGCCTTTGTTTCTGGGACAGTCTTTGGAGTAGTGTCCCTTCTCGTCACATGTGTAAAATCTAATACTGGATGGATCTCTTCTGAATTTCTTGTGTTTTGTGATGAGGGTACTCCCTTTTGTTGTGATGATGATCCTCCTTCTTTCTATGATTTCTTCTGGTGTGAACTATGAGAGCTTGACCTTCAGTTGCTCCCATCTTCTCTTCTCTTGTTATGAGTCAAGCTTCTTCTTGTGTGCATTCTTCTCAAAGTCTGTTGAAAGTGATCAGCTTCTTTCTGGCACATATTCCTTAAATGAATGAATCCCGTGATCTTGGGAGACTAATCAAGGTGGTCATATCAGTCTCCCCTTCTTCTACCTTCTCTTCCACTGCTTCAAGTTGTTCCTTAATTTGAGCAACCCTTGTGAAGTAGGCTTGCATGGTCTCTGAGTTTTGTATCTTCACATTCTTCAGCTGGTTCCTCAATGTCATCTTCCGGTTGATGTTCTTTCCTTCGAACAGCTTTGTCAAAGCATTGAACATTTCCTTAGGGTGTGATGTTTAACCACTGGAAGGTAGACCCATTAAAACCACTATGGATCAACAAGAAGAGATTTGCACAGTAAATGGATCTCCAATACTTGGAAAAGAAGAATACATATTTTGAAGTACAAGAATGAAAATTTATCTTAAGGCACTGGGACATGATGTATGGAATTCAGTTCTCCCCGATTACTTCCCACCAAAGAGGACAAGGACTACAACTCAAAAGAAATCCAAGAAAAGTAACTCAATGGCAATGGCTTCAATACTTGATGGATTACCTGATGATGTCAAAGAGAAGATAAGTGAATGTAACTCTGCAAAGGAACTTTGGGACAAGATAAAAGACCTCTACTCAGTTGAGCAAAGAGCAGAAGAAAGACTTTCCTTTCTCAAGGATGTTAATGAAGATGAAAAGATAAGTGAAGATGAAGAAAATTTATTTATAGGAACAACAAACTCAGATGAGGAATCAGAAGTGGACATAAAAGCCCAATATATGGCTGGTGTGGATGAAATTGAAAAGTGTAGGAAAAAGAACAAAGTCTTGAAAGGAAAATTGTCAAAAGATCAAGAAGAGAAGAAGTCAAAAGAAGAGGAAGTCAAAACCCTCCAAGAAGAGCTACACAATTCAAGACAACAAGTGTTGGCTAGTATGAAAGAGGTTAAGAGCTTAAAACAAGAAGTCGTTGAATTCAAGGAAGAAGTGAAGAAGCTAAAAGATCAGCTGACTATTAGTGAGAAGTTCAAGGAAAGTACTAAAGCTCTTAATAAAGTCCTCAGCTTACAAAGATCCCCCAAGTATAAAACAGGTCTTGGATATAATCATAAAGGATCAAGCTCCATCATTCATGAACATGTTGAAAATGTTAAATGTCAGCATGATTCCTCCAAAGATACACCCAGGCAGAAAAAGAATCACAAAGAAATGAAGTCTAGTTATCATAATTCTGCTCATCCTCCCAAGATGAAAAATTTCAGAAGACATGCAAAAGAAAAGAGTCATTACAAGTAGAAAAACCAGAGATTCTCCAAACATACCTTCTATGGATATTGTCATTGCTGTCACAAGTTTGGTCACAAGGCTAATGATTGTAGAATCAAAGAAAAAGATGAAGGGCTAATAAGGAAAGAAGACACCAACATCTCTAATGGAAAAAGACTTATTTGTTTCATATGTCACGGTATTGGACACTTTGCAAAACATTGCAAGAATAGTACATGCAGATCCTTTCAGGAAAATCAGAAAAAGGTATGGAAGATGAAAACCAAGGAACAAAGAAATAAAGAACCTGTAAGTAGAGTACCTCTTGGAAAAATATGCAGAAGAAAGGAAGATTCCAAAGATATAGAAGAAATAAAGATTTCAAACATCAATGAAGTCTCCAAAGATAACGATGAGCATAATAGAGGCATAAATAAGGATGACATCCTTTATGATGAAAAGCAAGATGGAGATATAAAAGGATACACCAATAAAGATGAAGATGATGAAGAAAGATGTAGTGGGATCTTTTCCTAGAAAGATATCTCATGATTTAAAGAAAACCCTAAGAATAACATTAGAAGGGAAATCTTATACTCAGGGGGATTAAAAGTAAGAAAATTCCAATTGGTATCTAAGAAAAATTCAATTGATATATAATGTTGAAGTATATTGAAAGCTATCTTCTTCTAAGATGAAGGGTGATCAAGGTTGGTGTATAGATGACACAGAAAGTGAAAAATAAATCTTCCAAAGATTGAGAAAAACTATGTTTTTTTTCTTAGAGAACAATTATACCTGCACAGTGAGAAAAATCAGGTACAAAAAATTAAGAGGCAATTTTGAAATGCACGCCAGAGATTGTGGTGGAGTCAATAAATTCATCTAAGAGTGTGGGTCTATTCTTTGATGAAATTTCCATCTATCCATTGTTTCATATTTCCACCTAGGTGTCACACGTGAGAAATATAAAATTTCAAAATCAGGAAAAAGTATGTTTTTGTTGTCTGAATGTTGGTAACAGGAAGTCTGCAAGGCCATTTTGAAATGCACACCAAAGGGTTTTCCAGTGCAAATAAATTTGTCCAAAAGCATGAGTTTGTTATTTGGTGATCAGTCCATCCAGCCATGGGTTTAGCTTCTTTCTGATGGCCACACGTGAGAATAATAAATCTACCAAATTAGCAAAAATCATGTAAGCTACAGGAATAAAATAGGCAGAAATATAACTGTTTATTTAATGAAAGCTACAGGAATAAAAACTAATAAACAGAGATATGGAAGTGATTTATAACAAACGATTTGTTTATAAACAGAAGTAAAAACAGAGTTTCTATTATTATTTAATCAAAGGATTAATAAATGATAAAGTGTTATCGAATAAGACAGAGAAGTGGTATTTAAATGAAAGGGTGCATTTTACAGAAGTTTAGAAGGAAGTGATTTTGTCTTTAAAAGGGCATGATTGTTAATGAATCAATGTGTTTGTTAAGACACGCCTGATGAAAGGGTGCGTTGGTTGAAATCATTGAAGAGATATGTATAATCAGCAGATCGAGGAAGTTGAGGGTGTCTCTTCTATAAATAATAAGGATCTAAAGAAGAAGATGTGTGTCTCTGTATGTCTCTGTGAGATATGATAAGAGAGAAAAAGGTGTCTCTATGATCCATTTCAGCAGAGTATGTTTGTCAGTGACGAGCTAAAGTATGAAGACTGTGTCTGCTGCTTTTTATATGAAGATCTAAATGTACAAGCTTAAGGAATTCTGCTAAAAGCAGAAGCCAGTTAGCTTACAGGAAAGATAGACCATTAGATATGGCAGCAGGAACAGAGTTTTTTTTTTAAAACATGTATCCTAGACAGAAAATGGAAGAGTGTGGAAAAATGCTGAGTGTAAACTCTGTCACAAAAATGTTGACAAAGTAGAGGAAGTACAGTGATAGGGGGAGTCCATGGATCTATCAGTTAATCTATCATTCAAGAACCTATTCCAAGAGAGGAAGTGTTAAGATAAAAAATAATACATTGATTAAATAACACGATTCAGTAAACAAAGGGGAGATATGATGATAAGGGGAGCTGTCAGAAAGTAGAAAGACAGGAAATCCTATATCAAAATAGGTGCAGCATTGGCATAACAAGTTATCCTTTGTCATTGTTGTCAAAGGGGGAGAATGTTTACAGGTTGCCATCAATGCCAAAGGAGGAGATTGTTGACAAGTTTGGGTTATAGTTGTCATTGATGTCAAAGGTGTTCACGAATGACAAAGGAATAACTAGTGGATATGATGGCAGGACAAACTCAGTGAAAGAATAAAGTAGTAATGGCCTGGCATGGCATAAGTTGAGGATGTGACATGACACATATGATGGCATCGCATGGCATAGTTGAGGATGTGGCATGACACATATGATCACATGGAATATGATGGTGTCCTAATGATGATGAAAGATTAAGGATGGCAAAGTTGCTTATGAAGTAAAAAGGATAAGCAAAAGATACCATGGCAGAGTTAACACAAAGTTATCGCAGCATAAGTCAAAGTAAAGACGAAATGGCACGATGATGTGGTGGGATAGACGAAGATAGTGATGACATGGCACGTTGATGAGGTGGCATAGTTATCTCCATGAGATCCGATGAATGAGGATCAATTTTTGTATAATCCGCATTAGTTCTAGAATGGACGGTTAGGAAGCATCCCGCACAAGATCCAACGGTTAGGAAGCATCCCGCAAAAGATAGGTGGAAAAGCCAAAGTTCCGCAAAAGATCAAGATCGAACGGTCCGGGGCAAATCTGCAAGGAAATCAACGGTCCAAAAGAATGCGGAAACAAAGTTGCAGAATGAATTCGCGAAAGTCCAAAATTGGAAAGTTGGTTGAGCATCTCACATCCCGCATGCGGAAGGAAAGTTGCAGGGAGGCAGCTTTGGAAAGTTGGTCGGGCATCCCGCATCCCGCAATCTGGAAAGATCAGACGACTAAGATTAGTTCCGCTAAAGCAGATCGACAGTACGGAAAGGAACTTGCGGAAAGAAGCTTGCGGAAAGGAGCATGCGGAAAGACAAAAACAGACAATCGACATCCTGCAATCTGGAGATCGACGGTCAGGAAAACGCCCAACGAAGATCGAAGGTGCGGAAAGGAACTTGTGGAAAGAAGCTTGCGAAAAGGAGCATGCCGAAAGGAGTTTGCGGAAAGAAAAAAATGAACAGTTGACAACCCGCATCCCGCATCCCACAATCTAGAGATCGACGATCAACGATGGGGAATCGTTGATGAAGAAATCATGGTGCAGAAATACGATTTCAAGGAGGAAATCTATGTGCTAGATCGACAGATGAGAGAGATTCAAAATTAGATCAAACGACCTAGATTAATTATGGAGAAGGAGATTGCGGACTCATAAGATGGAAGGTTAAGACCGTGTTTTTGTGAGAAAAACGTGTACAGATGAGCTTGCGATGAAGATAGCTCGTAGAGAGTTCGCAGAGGAAGAAAAGAAGCCTACAGGCGTGAGGAAAAGAAAAGCCCGAAGGTCTGAAGAGAGAGTATTCCTGCTGATGGAGGAGAGGAATTCCACAGGCATTGGTTTGACGAAAGCAACGATCAAAGAAGAAGGGAGCTCACAGATCAGAAGTGATCAAGACGTTTTTAATTAATTATTTAATTAAAATCGTTAGTCACAGGTTGTTGAAAAGGTGTGACAATCAAATTTGAAAGGGCATGATTGTGAAAGGGTATGTTTCCTGAATAAAGAGATGCGTCCGTAGGAAACATAAAGATACTTATACGCAGAGGTATGAGTGAGAAAGTTGTCTATTTCATTAAGATCGATGTAGCCATAGCAGAAGACAGAGACCAGTGGGCGTGACAAAAAATGAAGAGAGAAAAAAATCTAACTTATTACAAAAAAACATATTAGGGTGGCAAGGTGGAGCTAGGGCAGGCAACAAGCCTGCAGGGGGTTGTTGCCTCCTTCCAGCAGAAGTTGGTAAATAGGGTGTAGGAGCATCCTGTCAGTCGTAGCTGACAAAATAGGATGTCGAAGCATCCTTTCAGTAGCAGCTAATAAACCAGGGGGTCGTAGCCTCCTTTCAATTGGCATTGGTAAATAGGGTGTCGTAGCATCCTTTCAGTCGTAGTTGATAAACCAGGGGGTCGTAGCCTCATTCCAATTGGTATTGGTAAACAGGGTGTAATACCATCCTTGTCTATAGCAACAGGCAAAATTATTTGTAAATAACAATTTTGCAGTAATAGGACGTATTTGTGGTTTACCCTATTGGGCTTCCACATTAAAATTGTGTTCTGTGTATTCTTGTTATTATGTATTTCTAATGATAGATTTAAAAGTGGTTAAAAATTAAAATAGTAAAAAGTTAACAATACTGATTCACCCCCTCCTCTCAGTATTGACCAATAAACCAACAGGTGTCTTCTGCAACTCTCTCTCTTTTTCTTCTAGCGGACTTGTCCTCTCTCTCCTAAGGCGCACATGAGAGAGTGTGTGTGTGTGTCTAAATGAGGGAGGGCACCTCCCTATTTATACACATCAAGTGACTGAACCAAAACTTGATTGGGTCGAGCTCTTAACCTAGCAGGGCTGACTTCACCTAGGGAGACTCAAAAATACATTTTATTATATTCATCTTGGGGACTAGTGCCCTGACTTACAACGGGGGGTTTACCTCAATGACCATACATAATAATAACATCTTGACTAGAGGGAAAACATCTCCGACAAGGGTACAACAATATACAATGATGATATACAATAGAATATCTTCCGAAGTTACAAATACAACAACACTACTCACATTGGTTTGTATCTCTTAGTCCCATTGACCTATTGTTATGGTCGATTGATGGACATTAATAAAATTGTCTCATCTTATCTTCTACCTCAATATTTGTTATTTCTAATAGAGCAACTCTCTCTCTCTTACACACTCTCTCTCTCTACTATTCCCTCTCTGTAGGTGTCAAGTTTTCTACTCTCTCTCTCTCAATTTTTCTACTATCCTACTCTCAAATTATGTCATTGCACCTTTGATATGGTAATATGTATATATTTTTTTTTCGTTAGTGATTAGCTTAGGTATTTTACACAAATTCTTTCATTTTATTTCTCTTGCTTTCAGAATTACTTAGGAGTCGCTTTTGGATTCCCACATTTTATTCACATTGTATGTATCTTTTAGTCCCATTGACCTACTTTTATGGTCATTTGATGGACATTAATAAAAATTATCTCATCTTATCTTCTACCTCATTATTTGTTATTTCTGATAGAGCATTACTGTCTCTCTCTCTCTCTCTGGTCAATTCTTCTTGTCTCAGACTCTCAAATTGTGTCATTGCACCTTTGATATGGTTATATATATTTTGGTTAGTGATTAGCTTAGCTATGATTCACCAATTCTTTCACTTTCTTTCTCTTGATTTCAGCATTATGTAGGAGTTTCTTTTACATTCCCACATTCTATTCACACTAGATGTATCTTTTAGTCTCGTTGACCTACTTCTATGGTCATTTGATGTACATTAATATAATTATCTCATCTTATCTTCTACCTCATTATTTATTATTTTCGATAAAGCAATAGTCTCGATTAATTATTGACGGTTGACGTTAATGACATTAAATTATCATCTATGAGTATCCTTCCATGTGGTATCAAAGCAATCTATCCTCAGCTACATACCTTGTATTTTTTTGGCCTCTCCCAACTACCATGTGAAATTCATTGCCAATGTTTTTTCCTTAACCACAAAATCCAACCCTAGCCACAACTGTAACTTTATCCATTCTTTTGCATTCTTGTACCCAAGAAGCTGCACTAGCACCCTTCTATCGACCAACATAAGCCACAAACAATGAGGACACAATTTAGGTATGGCTTCTCCTACAAAATTGAACAATATCCAGTATGTGCTCTACAAAGAATATCAAGTATTCCCAAAAATTAATGAGGTATCATGCAACCATCAGACCAGTTCCTTGGAAGCCAAGCTCTAACCTCTCAGGAAGCAACCCAAACAAATGGACAAGATCTTCAATTTCCTTAAAATATCTAAATGTCAGGTCTCCCTATAGTTTCTAGTTCTTCTCTAGGATTGAATTCCTTCTCTCGTCCAACCAAGTTCCTTGTGATGTAGTGTCAATTATTACCCGAGAATGAAAATTGAGAAGTTTGATGACTTGAGTGTGAAGAATTGGCTGGCCCAACTAGAACTTTTTTTTTCTACACCAACTTCCCTCGAACAAGGCGATACACTCGTTGCCTTGCACCTTGATGCAGAACCATTTCAACGGTAGAAATGGTGGCAACCTAAGGGACCTTTTGGCCAATTCTTTTATGAAAGAACTCTTGACCCAATTAACAATGTGTGAGAAAATAAATACTTCAGTTAGCTCTCTAAGGTACAACAAACAAAAATTATCATAGACGACATGCCCCAATACAAAATATTGCCAACCATATGAATGACCTTAGCAGTGACAAGCCTCTTGATATTTATATTGGAGGGCTTCACTATGACTCCCAACATGAGATAAAAGGTTATCATCCTATGGACAAGATTACAACAATTGTTAGATTTTTATAAAGACAACAGTATAATAAATAGGATCACTAAAAGAATAACCAAGCACAGAAACAAAAGTGAATGTGAAGCTCGATTAACCAAAGGGATAATCTATTACCTCCCAACCATACATAATGCAAAACTATTGTCTTCCCCGAGCTCACACCTTCCAATAAAGATAATATGTTCAGAGATCAATGTACATCCAGATACTAGTAGCATAAACCCCAAGAAAACAAGAGTGAACTTCTTCAAGGCTAGAGAACCCCAAAAACTATCTTCTAGTAGCAACAGTGAACTTCCTTGTAGCTGGAGGGAACTTGCTTGAATTGATTGATGATAACATGAGAGGAGGTTCCTTCTATTTATACTTTATCTTGCTCACTCTCTAATTTCCAACTGGGACTGACTTGTCTCCCTTACTGAGCCAAAATTTCTTTTTTTTTGTGGGTTAATTTGTCTTCTGGAATCTTCTTCTAGGGATGACTTGTGAGGATGTGCCTCATGCAGCTACTACATTAACACTCCCTCTTAGACAGGTAGGCATCATCATACTCGAACACATCTGGATATCATTAGTACATCACGGTTGTCTCGAACATCTCTATATCATAAGGAAGGTCTTCCAACAAACTTAGTCGATCGAGAAGTGTCATCATGCATCAGCTCAATCCAGTCCCTCGAAGAACATGCACTAGCTCCACAACTCTGCCCTATCCATCAAGTAGTCACTCGTGCGTCAACTCAACCCAGTTCATCAAGGAACATGCATCAAATCAATCTTCATGCGTCAGCTCAACCCAATTTATAAAGAAACATGCACCAATCAACCACTTTGCCCAATCAATTGGGGAGTCACTCGTGCGTCAACTCAACCCAGTTCATCGAGGAACATGCATCAAATCAATCTTCGTGTGCCAGCTCAACCCAGTCCATTAGGGAACATGCACCCACTCAGCATGCCTCAGCTCAACCCAGTTCTTCGGGAAACATGCATGTGCTCAACATGCCTCGGCTCAACATAGTCCATCAGTGAGTCCCTACAAGAGTACCATTGTGCGCCAATGTGCACCACCCTTTCCACCCTTTTCAGGATGTCTGAGAGATCTCCTCACTCCCTCTCGAAGTGATCAGGAGAATGCGTGAAATCTCTCCATCATATGATGTTCGAGAGATCTCCTCACTCTATCAGAGTGATCGGGAGCATGTGTTGGCCTCTCCATCCCATCTCAGGATGTCCGAGAGATCTCCTCACTTCTTTCTAAGTGATCGACAAAATGCATTGGCCTCTCCATCCCATCTCAAGATCTCTGAGAGATCTCTTCACTCCTCACAGAGTGATCGATAGAATGCTTGGTCTCTGTATAATCATCCTTCCCTCTCAACGAGGGATATAATCGTGGAACCAATCTCCCCACTCCATCACAGAGTGTCAAAGAGTAAAATCAACCTTCCCTCTTACTAAGGGAGTCAATCATGGGACTAATCACCCCACTCCATCACAAAGTGTCAAGGAGTAAAGTACGGTCCCATCTTGTATCATACAAGTACTAATGTGCTCTTCATAGGATCTTCGAAGAACCTATAGACCTACACACATATCAACTAACAAAGGCATCAAATATATCGAGGCAAGCATTTTTGTCCTGCCCTCTTCTAGACATGAGATGCAAATGAATGAAAAAATAACAAATCACATGACTAAATTCATGTACCTGTATGAGAGAGTATCAATAGACTAATCTCCTCGACCCATCACAGGGTGTTTGGGAGATCTCCCCACTCCATCTCAGAGTGTCCGGGAGAAGATATGGTATTGTCATCGAAATACTCACCCTTTTCCAAGACACATGGCTAATAACTATCCGATATAAACATGCCCATCACATCTCCCTTTGTATTGGAGCGCCCTGCTCCCTCTGCATCTGAGCATCTTGCTCCCTCTCTGGAGTTATCCACAGGATAGTCCATCAGCCTATCACTTCGGGTGCCAATCTAAACACCAACTTTCACAGAGCAAATGAGCACAGTTCCTTAGTAAAATGTAAGTATTCGTCCTGGTGACGACCAGGTACATAAAGGATCCTTTCAATTGTCTGTATGGTGGGATCTCAATCAAAACAAAATCGTCATCAATGTAGCCATGTACTCACAGTCAACATGCTTGATCTGCTCAGGGTTTTAACTGTTTTCTTCCCTTAACCTAGGAAGACCTCAAGGTTCCTACCACACCATCAATAAGTGATGCAATAGGCAAAAGATCCTCATCTTAAAGGCTAACCCATTCTTACACCATACAATAAGATTCTTAGCTCTGGTGAGAAATGGATCATCAATATACAACATCTAAAGCATGGGGCCATCATCAACAATACATTTTGAATCCTGAGGCACAACTCTAACTGAATGGATGTGTACCTCCTCATAAACCAACTGAGTAACTCCCGTCCTCCAGGACTAACAACCTCTAATCCATCTGTCATGACCCTAACTGGAAATCAACATAATCATCGAAGGAACAAGCATCTGTAGTAGAGAGACCAACATCTGTTGGAGCCTTCTGCTCCCAATCGCTAATCTCTTTATGAGATTCTCTAGGCATGTGGGTTATGTGTCCACATATAGTTAGATGTATTAGGTCCTCGTTTGTCGGTTGTTACTGTTGAACAATCATGACTTCTATTTAACTGTTTCATATGTTAAGGAATTCATCCTTCTTCCTGATCTGTAGCATGGGCTGAGAGTCATGCTCTTAGAAGTTCCCCGCTTCTGATAAATCTGCTCTCTCTCGATCACTGAATATCAACGGGATCTATATGTCCATCACTTGTCCTACAAAACAAGTCTCATCATCCTTTCCTTGTAGGCCATAGCATATGGTCATTTACCTACAAGTCAAACCCCATCAGATGGTTAGAGACATTGCATAATCAAATTTAATCAATTCATATTTCAATGCAATGGCAATAGTTCACACAGTTATGTAAGCATTTTAACCAATGCTTCAACACAACATATATATGGTAACTATCTGGATGCTTACTATCTCCATTAGAACACACTATTAACAGTGTGCATAGCTCTAGGCATGTTAGAAGGATATATCATCCTAGATGGGTTCATGGAATGCGGTGCAGCTATTTAAACAATCATATACATAACAAATACTACATGATCCTATTGTTCAATAAAGGAACTATATCACAAGCTCAGCAAACCTCCTAATTCTAGGAATATAGATATGCATACAAATTGTTATGAAAATGTGTTCAAAACAAACAGATCTAATCTACAAGAGAAATAAATCCGAATACTTATCTTTTATTGTTTTGTGGGTGGGATCCCACTGCCTCCTTGTAGGAATCATGAGAATTCTTGGGTCTTCATCTTCTTGTTGGAATCCCATCACGATCTGGATCTTCATTGCTATTGATAATCACATCATGTTAATATTAGTTTTTCTCTGAGGTCTCCACTCGCTCTGAGAAGTCAGGATAATCAATCTGGCAACAATATTCACTACACCAATATGAACTATACTACAAATCTATTTAGAACTTGTAGCACATGAAGATCCTTACTCAAACAGGCAATCACATAAGACACGAAATTTTACCCTGGAAACCCCAATGGGGAAAACCAGCAAACTGTGGGGCTTTCTACTTTCTCGAGCCCGAGCAAAAAAATAAATATAAAAGAGGTACAGAATGAGTTTAGATCCAAGTGGATGAACCTGAAGAGCCAAAGCCCTAAATCTGCAGCAACTGCAACTGCTGCCCTTGGAAAATGCACCCCCAGCAGCACCCCCTCACACTAGATTTCTCAACTCAAACTCTGTCAGTCACTAAACATTGTACTCTCTATTTCGCTCTCTGAAGAATTCTCTCTCAGCTATCTGCTCTACTTTGCTCAAATCTGAAAGTAGAAAAACGTCCTCCAGCACTAAAAACGTGCCTCGACTGTACAGCTGCGTCCTCACTTCTCAGAGGCACAACTCAACTCATTTGCTATCAATCTGACTCCGATTGATCACTGTAGGTCTTTCCTCAGTCACTGAAGAAAACCCAAAACACTCTAGACCCTCTCTGCCCCCTTAGCAAATGTGCAACAACTCCCCCACGTCCCACACATGTGATGTGTTGCTTCTCATGTCATCCTCCAGCCGCTCACTCTGATGCTGTTGCTACTGCTCTTCAGTCTTTGAAGATGCACAGTGGAGACTCTCTCTAACTACCCTGATGATGGATCTCCTCACTCTCTGAGAATATGATCTCTCACTGCCCTTAGGAATGTGCCCCCAGCTATCTCAGATGGCACGCCCTCCTTTGGTCAACTGCTACTCACGGCTGCTCTGATTTCCTGATGCACACAAAAGATAATGACTTAAGCACCACCAGTGCCCTTTTATAAGTAAACTTGAAATTAGGTCACCAAAACCCTAATTAGGGTTCCAAAACCCTAATTTCACTTTTGGTGCCAGAAATCAAATTGCATGCATGCACTTTTGCATGTAACTGACAAAAGTGACTAGATACACTGCATGTCTCCACTGCTGGATCCATGAAATATGGCAGAGTGCATCTCACACTCTACCCTCCTTCCAGAGCTGATAAGAGCCTCCATGTCGGGCAATCTGCATTGAGGACATCTTGAGTTACACCATAACTCAACAGTTAATATGGAGAGTACTAGAAGAAGAACTTCGTGCGATCATCATTCCTTAACTTCTTGTGAGAAGTGTCTTCATCGACATCTACAGTTGAGGCTTCATGCCTCCTTTTATTTGAGCCATGACACTGTCTGGCATAGTGTCTGTATTTATGGCATCTATAGCATTGGATGTGTAAAAGATCCTTCTTCTTCTTTTGTTATGGAATAGGGCTTGATCTTTCACCTTTGTATTTTATGTTATAAAACTTTATTCCCTTACCTTTTCCTTTCTTGACATGATATGTAAGGACTTGACTTTCTTCATGTTGGGTGTTGTTACGTTGTACCAATACAAGCACACCTTCATATGGGCCCCCAGGGAGAGAGTGTCATTTTTTACAAAACATGACAAGTCTTATCCAAAAAATTTTGAGTGGTGGTCATGGCCGAACCCTTTGGTCCTTCCTTTAGGAGTACTATGGCTTAATGGCATTGTTGACTACCCTTTGTTCAGGTTTTTTAACCCTGGGGTTGGTGTCCAGGGCTCCTAGGGGTGGGTCACTGGGTCACATGACCCCTTCCACTTATTTCTACTCCGATGACATTTCTTCCAGCTATGAGGCTCTTGCCTCTCTTCCAGGTCACCTTAGGCACCCTCTTGGTCCCTTTCCAGCCTCTCTCCTTGGGCCTCTTCCAAAGATGACGTCATCATCCTCACCAAGATGTACTGCTTGTTTTAGGGGCTTAGATGGGGCATGACGCTCCCCCCTTGCTTACTCTAGCCTTCAGTTCGGACTAATTTGCTCCGTTTTAGATATTTTAGTTATTTTTTGGTAAACTCCAGGGAAAATGCCCGCCCCAAGTTACCCACAGATTTGATTATTTTATATTATTTATGTTAAAATTTTAAGTTGAAATGTTATAATTTCAAATTGACATTTTAAAGGCATGTTGGCCTGGTTTTATTTGTAAAAAGTGAGTGTGAGAAACATATAAATAGATCTCCTCACTTCATTTTGAAGACACAACTTATGGGACAAAACTCAATATATTACTCTTTTACCCAAGATAGCCTTCTGAAGTGATGCACACCTCTTGGAGGGATGTCTTCTTGCTCTTTTGGATGAAAGTTGGTCTTCTTTTGCTTTGCTAATCCTTTGTGGATGCTAGAATTGTTGGAATGACACATGCTTAAGTAAGTCTAGTCTATTTTTAGCCTTGCTTGATGAAAGGTAGGAAAATTTTGTTTCATGGATGATTGAATGGTATCCCTAGGGCTGCATTCTCTTTGAATAAGACCTTTTATCTACTTTCTATCCCCTTAGCATAGTAAAAACACTCCCAGGAAGAGGTTTTTACGAAGTTTAGCCTTGGATCTCCAACTTTTCCCTAGTTTAGGTTCTTGAAACTAACCCTAGAGGTTGTTTCAAGAAGCCCTAATGTAGTTAACAAGGACAACCACCTCCAAGAGGAAGATTGGTCACCTTCCTCTAAATCTAAGGTTCAAGGGTAAAATCCATTAAAACCCTAAGTTTGTCCATCTTTTCTACCTACAAACCCTAGTTGTACATTTGTAAATATTATTCTTAGGTTAATTTTTGCATATGCATGTGTAAATATTGCATTTTCATGATAACTAGGGTTAGGTTTTAGGTCTGCAATTTTTATTCTGAAAACCCTAAAAAGGCATAAAATTCCAAAATCCCAAAAAGAAACTTGTATTTTGGACACTCTTAAATTTCGCCCTGCCCTCCTATAATTGCAGCCTGCCCTAAAAACAACATAAACCACAGGGCGTCACCTTAAAAAGGAGGCCAAAACCTTGGAGATAGCTGCTGTAGCAGCTCAGCCCCCATGCTTTGCCATAGTTAGGCCCTAAACAGACCTTCTCCCTACCTTGAAAAGGCCTTCTCTCACCCCATCGAACCCTAAAGAGTGGCCTAAGTAAGCCTTAAAGGTTGATTACCCTCGCTGCTCCTGTCACTGGTTCAACTGTGTGAGTTTTCAGACTGTTGCAACCTAACCCCAACCTAACCAGTTCCTAAACTCTCTTCTACGACCCTAGCACTCCTCTCTCCTACTTTCCTCTCCCCTCAACCAGCCTCTTGATCCCTAAAGCGAAGTCTTAAAGGCCCCTATAAGGTGACCTTTGAGGTTTAACTCACTGCTACTCCTTAAAACCATGCAAAATAATAAACATCGGTTATTAGAACTGCCCAAAAGATGGATTGACAGCTCCTAATTGTACCCTTGTATCGGTAAACTAATTAATGTTCACGCTACAACTGGTTACCTGATTTATGTGCTTATAATGCATCTCTGTTATTTAAATGCCACATTGAATGGGAAAGACCAATCTGAAGAGTATGTCTTAATCCACTGTCACAAGGCATAATCAAAGGCTGCTGTTATTAAAATCTCAAACTGGTTGGATGTTAATGCAAGTAATGATGCACCATGGAATGCTTGGCAATTGGAGAATCTAGAACTATACATTTTGTTAACTAACCATATATGCACACACCTAATTGGACGTGCTTCGACAATGCTTGTTACTTTATGTCATACTGATATAATGTTGCATAGGTGATTTATTTTGCAATAATTATCATACACTCTTAAAGCTGATACAAACTGTGATGTAACCTATATTTGCCATCAGATTCACTCATTAATTGGATTGCTCATGTACATAGGCTGATCCTAATTGTTAAAAGATATGTCTTATAAACTAAACTTGTACATGCTAACGTCTAATTACCTACACTTGAACATTGGTTATGATGCGAGATTGTTTTACGTCAAATTAAATAAACAGTTCACATTCACTCCATCTTCAGACTATTGCCTAATCATAATTATCCTAGATATGCCTCCTTCATTCTTTACGTAAGTCCATATAGGAACTGATCTTTCATGAGGTTGTGGATGGTGTTTGGTGTAATTATTGGCAGGCACACTGATAAGGGCTCTCACCTTGGAGGTTTCGACACTCCAAAGCAAGATGGAAGTGTGGCTGAGGTGACATTGGGTCACACTATACTCTATACTCACATTTGCTTACTGGGCACTAGCCCTGCTAGTTTGTCTAGTAACAGGGTACCATGTACCCTCCCTGTAATGTCCTCTTCCTTTTAGGCCTTGAGGCCCATACCGCTAACCTATGTGATTCCTGTGGGTTCGAGCGGTTACTGATAGCTAGGGAATCAGATCAGGACTGATGCCATCCATAGAAGATCTAGGGCATCCTCACTGGGTCAAGAAGGACCACCTGGGCCAAAGGCCACCTTCATGCATGACCATGCTCTTTTAGGTCTCCATCCGCATGCATGCAAGTCAACGGCAAATTAGAAGATAAAGTGACCTAATTAGGTCAAAGATTAGGTTTTGCGCAATTGAACTTTATAAATAGATGGTAAAGCAAGAGGAGACCTCACTTATGATTATTATTATTTTGGGAGCACTTGGATAGCAGCACAGCGTGTAGCACAGTAGTTGGGGTTGGAGACGGAGTCTTCAGCTAACAGGATTTCGGCAGTGAAACATCTGTCCTAGTCTTATTACGGGTAAGCCATACTGGTTCAACACTTGTTCTTCAGTTCATTCATCAGTTATATAGCACAGGGTATAGATTGTTGCAGTGGCACGGTGCAGCCGTAAGAGGGGGTTTTCAGCCAGAAAGCCCTAATTAGCTGTAGGGCCTCCCGTTCTCAGTTTCCTTCAGAAACTCAAGCACCAGTCTTATCACCAGCTACATACTCCGGCACTCCGCGATTATCAGCTCCATCTGAGCTCATCCGAAGGAGTTATCAGCATTTCCGGACCACCAGGGGCGTGAGCAGCTGCCTCAGAGAACCAAGACGCTATCCTACTTAGAGGGTTCAAAACTGCAGTATATTCCAGCCAATCTCTCCGGCACAGCAAGGCTATCAGCCCTGCAAATCGGCGGATCCCTCGGACAACTCCTTCCTTGAGGGCGTCACCTTTTTCTCTGGTTGGGCGTATTGCTTCTCGGGCATTCACCGGAGGCAGGAGAGATCAGTTCCTCTCCGATCCAGTTCTCAGTGCTTGCAGACTTTATCTGAAGCAATCCAGCTCGTTATCAGTGGTAAGTGTGCATTCTATCTCACAAACCCTAACCCTAATTTTTCCTATAAAATAGAAATTTTTGCCTGGCAGTTTGTAAGCCCAGTTGTATCCGCATAATTGTTTAGAAATAGAAAATATCGGGATTTGGGATATTACACTCCCTCTCGCTGCAAGTATGGTCTCTTCTTGCATGCAAACTACCCATATACGTTCAAACTTGGGTTACCCACTAAGACTCTAAATGAATGGTTCCCAGGATGAAGGGAGACCATTAAGAGAATTCATGACAAGTTCTCTATCATCAAGTGGATCTCCAATGGTGCTTAGTTGATCTCTTAGCTCAAAAATCCTCATGAAGTAAGAAGCAACTGATTCTGACCTTGACACCTTGAGATTTGACTGATGATTTATCAAAGCAAGGGTATGGTTGATATTGTTATCTTCAAATAGCTTCCTCAAGGCTCTAAACATCTTCCTGGCAACCTTCTTCTGAAAGATCTAAGCAACCAAATGGTCATTTACTGAATCTCCCAAGATTTTCCTTGCCCTAGCATCATTCTTCCTCCACTAAGTCTTCTCGGCTTCCTCTTCTGGTTCTGGAGCCTTCTCATTCACAAACTTCAAAATATCATTTTCTTCTAAGAAGAACCCTAGACTTCCATGAGCTGAAATGGGAAGTCCCATCAAATCTATCTTCAACTTTCATGCCAATCATCTTAACTGCAGAACTAAACCAAAAACCCTAACAAGAGCTAGGTCAAGTTTTGAAGTATAGATATTTGCAAATCTGAATCCACGGATAGTTGCGCCCTACCAAGGCTAGTTGGAGCAAGATAAGATCAATCGAAAACTGTGTACAAAAGGACTGCATCCAAGGAACCCTAGGTCTTGACCCCGACAATATTAGGTCAAAAAGTGAAATTTCACAAAACAAATTTGGCCTCTACAGAAAGATGTGCCCTCCTAGGGAAAGTTGCTCAATGCTCCTTTCAAGATAATATGAGGTTAAAAACACTCCAAAATGTGGAGCCCTAGTTGTTAGTCACCCAAGTGCACTAAGAGGGGGGCGTGAATCAGTGTACAATACTTTTAACTTTTATTCAGAGAAATTCAACATAGTTAGATCATCAATATAACATCATCATATAGAAATCATAGCAAAATTCCCAATACACAGAATTTTTACGTGGAAACCCAAGTCTTGGGAGAAAGACCACGGAAGCCTTTTATAGTAAGATTTGATCCAGCAACAACTGGAATTACAATTCTTATACAACTTTACCAACAAGAACTGGAAGGGGCTCCAACCCCTAACACTTTGAGCTGCTACGACAGCTCAGCTCACAGCTGCGACTATAAGCCCTAGCACCACCCTGCCACCCTAAAGAATAATGATTTTGAACTTCTGAACCTGTGGACCAGTCAAAACTTATCAATGCACTCAATATGGATTACCTGTTCTCATAGCCCTGTAACTGTGTCACTATCATATTACATCGTTGTCATATCATTGTACATCATATTACTGTCATATCATTTCACATCATAGTACATTTCATTACTGTGTAAACTTCTTTAGCACATCACTGTCATCACTGTGTAAACTTCATTGGCACATCATTGTGTAAACTTCTCTAGTACACTTCACTCTCATTACTATATAAACTTCATTGGCACACAATTGTGTAAACTCTTCTGGCACACTTCACTGTCATTACTAGGTAAATCACTGACTGAGCATACTGTGTAGATCATTATACTGTGTTGAATAAGTCATTGTATAATCATACCACTATATGCTAAACAAGTCATCATATCATTGTATGCTACTGTGTAATCACTGTGTATACTAAACAAGTCTTATGTCACTGTATGCTACTGTGTAGTGACTGTGTAATAATCATACCAATGTATACTCACATAGCTTGCAAAGAAGACAGGCTGGTGTAAGCAGACTTCACTAACCTTTAGACTGTTGCCCAACTCCTCCAACAGCTCGGCCTAGTGACTGGTGAAGACTTCTTCATGAGCTCGGACTGTTAGCAAGAACTAGTGATTAAAAACTAACTCCTCCAAATTTCCTTATGTTGTTTGGGACTAAACAAAACTTAAACTTGACTGCCTCAAGACTTTGCAAATTCAGATGTTTGGTGACTAGTCATTTTGAATGTCTTCAAACTGTTGTGCAACTTTGGAAGCCTTAATGGACTGTGCAAAATTGGTTCCTTCAAACTGTTGTCAAGTGTACTGTAATATGGTTCACATCACATAGGACTTTGGACTCCTCAAAACAGATAGGAAACTTCTCAAGATTAAAACAAATCTCTGCTGCAAAAGAACATTGTGTCTCACTGCTGTGCAAGTGTACTCGTCCAAATCTCAAAAAAAAATTGACAAAAAATATATATATCTACTGTAGAAAGCAGCCTCAATCAAACTACACAGACTTCTGCAGTTCACCTCTTCGTCATTTTTTGTTGCTAGCTAAATCCGAAAATCAAAGCTCAAGAAGGTCGAGTTCCTTGCATTTGGAGAGGAAATAACTTGTATTTATATTGTTTTCAAATGATATTTTAATTACAAAAGTTTGGAGCCGACTTGCTTGATGTTTTGAAAAAAAAAATTAATATTATTTTGGATTGAAGGTTTGACTGAGCCGAGCTATGATGTAATGTTTTATTTAATTAATTTATATATTATTTATTTATTAGTGCGCCGACCTCTCATTTTTGTTCACTTCAAATTTAATTCAATTCATTAATGATTCATTAGACTTCAAAATTTCAAATCTCTTCAACCGTGGAGTTAGAAGAAACTCCACATATCAACAGAAAGGGCTTGACGAGGACCATCTCCCTATGATGGGCTTATTTGTAATTACTTGGTCCAATACCCTTAAATTCTTTAATTTGTTCAGGGCGTCAAAGACCTCATAACGATGCCAAAACCAAACCATAAACCAAGTCAAGTCAGAGGGTTAACAACCAAGGTCAAGGGCTTCAAGCTTCATCAAGTATGTAATTTTAAATGACCACTAGATGGGTCATTTCTTCTTGTCAAGAGCAAGGGCTTCATCAACAGGCTAAGACATTAGGAGGGGCACAAGACAATTTGTATGAGGGTTTCAAAGACCAAGCTATCACATGACCAATCAAGAGACCTCAACCAAGCACTCAAGCACTCAAGCACATGACCAAGCTACCACATGACCACAACAAATACAAGAAGACACATAGACCATTAGTTGGACTTCAGAGGGGACCAAGACACATCTAGGAGGCTCTACCAAGCTAATGGGTAACTAGGGCTTTTGCCATTGTCCCAAGGCCTCCAAGGGCTTCAATCTTGGGCTTGGACAACCACAAAAGGGCTCCTTTGACACACAAACCCTTGACTCTCAGGCACTGTTAACATCAATGTCCAGACACTGTTGGCATCAATGACAACGTAATCAACAATCTCCCCCTTTGTCATTGATGACAAAACCAAAGCTCCCCCTGAGAATAGACTCCCCTTGTTCACAACTTTTCTCCCCCTTTGGCATCAATGGCAAAGGGTACTATTTTTTTACAATGCTGCTCCCCCTCACAGTAAGCTTTCTCGGTCACTACTGCTTGAAGAAGAAACAATTTAGTGTGAGGATGGAAGGACCCCCAATTTTTGTCAAAGGTACTCAAAATCCTCTCTAGGAAGTGGCTTGGTGAATATATCTGCTATCTGCTCTTTTGTCCCAATGTATTCCAACTTAATATTCTTTGTTGTGACCCATTCCTTAAGAAAGTGATATTTGATAGGAATGTGCTTCGTCTTGGAGTGAGTGCATTACCGAATTCTTAGAGATACTAATGGCACTTGTGTTGTCACATAGAATTGAAATTGGCTCATCATATGTTACTTGTATGTCTTGCAGAATGTGTTTCGTCCAAAGGATCGAAGTACAACATGTTGCTGCTGTTATATTTTTTGCTTTTATTGTTGATAAGGATACTGAGGATTGCTTCTTGATAGACCATGATACCAGACCATTGCCTAAGAAAAATGTTGCACCACTTGTGCTTCTTCTATCATCCACACATCCTGCCCAATCTACATATGAGTAAGCTAATAAGTCTACTCATTTCCTTTCGGGTAGCATAACTCAAAATCCATAGTTCCTTTAAGGTACCTGAGAATTTTTTTGATTGCAACAACGTGAGTTTCCTAAGGAAATGCTTGAAATCCTGCAACATGTCCAACAACTTGCATCACATCTAGTCTTGAAGTTGTTACATATAGTAAGATTCTAATCATTGATCTATAGAGTTTTTTATCTACTGCATTTGATTCATCCTCTTTGCTTAAGCTTGTAGCTGGTAGTCATAGGAGTGCTCACATGTTTACAATCTTCCATCTTAAGCCTCTTCAACATTTCCTTAATGTACTTGGTCCGAGAGATTAAAATGCCTTCTTTTCATTGTGATATTTGAAGTCCCAAGAAGAAGGTCAGTTCACCAAGTAGAGACAATTCAAATTCATTCTGTGTATCCTTGGAAAATTGTTGACTAAGGGTATCATCATCACTACCAAAGATAATATCATCAACATACACTTCAATAATGAGTATACTATCAAGTTCAATCCTGATATACATATCGTTGTCTGCATTTCCCCACTTGAAGCCTTGTTCCTGCAAATAATTGTCCCATCTGGAGTACCAAGCTCTAGGATCTTACTTTAAGCCATATAAAGCCCTTTTTAGTCTGCACACATAGTCCTTGTTTGTTAATACATAGTCCTTGTTTGTTAATAGATGGAATCCTTCTGGTTTTCCAGTGTAGACATCATCTTCTAGTTTCCCATTCAAGAAGGCTGATTTGACATCCATCTGATACACCTTGATATTTTTTGCACAAGCATAGGCCGATATCATTCTTATAGCTTCCATTCTAGCAACTGGAGCAAATGTTTCTTCAAAATCTATCCCTTCAATTTGTGCATATCCTTTGCAGACCAATCTTGCCTTGTTTCTAATTACCTGTCCATCTTCATTCAACTTATTTCTGAAAACCCATTTTCTTCCAATCACATTTTTGTGCTTAGGTCTAGGAACAAGTTCCGATGTTTCATTTTTCTCAATTTGATCAAGTTCCTCCTCCATAGCTTTAATCTAGCGTTCATATGTTCTGGCTTCTTCAAAATTTGTTGGTTCAATTGTAGACAATAATGGGAAATGTACTTGTTTTGTTCTTTGACCTAATTTCTTTCTTTTTCTGGTTTCTATTCCAGCATTTTTATCACCAATAATTAAATCTAATGGATGATACTTTTGGTACTAGTTTTTAGGAGCATGTTGTTCCTTTGGTTGCTCTTCTTCTTATGTTGTGACTGAATGTTCTTCATCCAGTTGTTCCTCTTCAGGTCCTTCCAAGTCTTCTTCTTCTAGATCATCAAGGTCGTCTAGATCATCTCTTGGATTATCTCTGTCTATTAGCAGACTTGATTGATCTATTTTAACATTGATGCTTTCAACAACTTTATTTAGCCTCAAGTTGTAGCATTTATAAGCCTTCCTTTTAGATAAGTATCCAACTAATATGCCCCTGTCCACACGGGATTCAAATTTTCTAATCTTATCGTCTCATTAGATGTAGCACCTACTTCCAAACACTCTAAAGTGTTGAACATTGGTTGTTCTTCCTGTCCATAGCTCATACAGAGTTTTGTCGTTGTTGCTTCTGAGCAACCCTCTGTTCAGGATGTGCATTGCTGTATGAACTGCATGTCCCCAAAACTTGTCATTCAGCTTGGAATCATTCAACATGGTTCTTGCCATTTCTAATACGGTTCTATTCTTTCTTTTGGTAACTCCATTCTGTTGTGGTGTTCCTGCTACTGAGAACCGTCTCTTGATTCCATGTTCTTCACAATATTTGTTGAATTCATTGGATGTGAATTCTCCACCATTATCAGATCTGAGATACTTGATTCGTGAACCTGTTTCATTTTCAATATGTTCCTTGAAGTCCTTGAAACAATCAAATGCTTTTGATTTCCTGTTGAGAAGATAGACCCAAGTCATTCTAGAGTAGCCATCAATCAAGATTCAATAACATAAAATACTCTTCACCTTCTAATCCTTTGCTTATGGTTGATCCACATAGATCAACGTGGATGAGCTCTGGAGGTTTTGTGGAAGAATGCTCTTTCGTCTTGAAGTTAGCTTTGGCCTGCTTTCCATGTTGGCAATGTTTACACATAGTATTAGAGGGCTTTGTTATTTCTGGCATATTTTTCACAGCCTTGTTACTTGTAGTTTTCTATGTGAGGTGGATCCAAGATGGATGGTAGAGGGACAAGCAACTAAGGAGGTGGAACCAAGACTGCCTAGACTCCCAAAATGGATGGTTGTCACGCCAATCGAAGCAACCTTCACTTTATGTTATCTTAGCCCAAGACAACAAAGGGGGAGACCCGGATCTACTCCCGACAGGAGAGATCTAACCTAGACACCAGATCAGATCAAATGGACTTGAGGTACATAAGGTGTAAGGTAATGGAAACCCTAGATCTATGGATGATGTCACAAGGTGAGCCAAGTCTTTGGATCAGGGTTTAAAAAGTATGAGGTTCGATCCAAATTGAGACACAGGTGACCTACAAGATAAATACTAGATCTAAGGTTGAGGTACTAGCAACAAGTGAGGATATCTGTTGCCTTGGGAAACGTGACCAATGCAGGGAGGTCAAGGATAGGATTGAGGCTATCTAGTACCGATGGATAGACTCGATGAAAGATATGACAAAGTCAAAGTACCCGAGTCACCAAGGAAAAGTCAGATCACAGCAAAAGGAGGGCAAAGAGGGGGTACCGCTAGGCTTGGAAATCAGTGCCTGTCAAATCTAGGGAAATGGAGTCACTATCTACCCAGCGTTGAGGAAAACCCACCTGGGAAATACCCTAATCTACAGACCCAGAAAGGTATTTGGCCGAAAAAGTCAGATCACAAGAAAAACCAACAGCAAGATGGATAGCGCTAGGGTTTGGGATGTCAATTTCTCAAATCTAGGGCACCCTGGACACTTCTAGCTCAGCGTTGAAGGAGAAATGGTATGAGGATGACCTGATCTACAAACCCAAGTTGGTATTTTGCCAAAAAAATCAGATCTCCAAAAAAGTCGGAAAAATGGTGAGGAGCGCTAGGGTGTGGGAGGACAGTTTCTCAAATCTAGGGCAAACCAGACACTTTCAGATCAGCGTTGAGGGTGATATGGTGAGGGGAAGACCCGATCTACAAAACCCAGCAGTGGTTTGTCCAGAGATCAAGTGGTCTAATTTTTAGTATTTTTTGTTTTTTTATTATTATGGAATTTTCAGTAAAATGAAGAAAAGCAGATGTCAATGGATTGAGATCTGGAAGAAAGGGACTAACCTGTAGAACTTACTTGGAAAACCTTGTAGATGCCTTGATGATAATGAACCATGTTGTCTCGATCAATTTGAGAAGCTTTGAGCAAGTTCTATGTCCAACGTTTTGCCCCCAAGGAGTCAATGCGCCCTCTCTCCTGCACAACAAACGTCAACCATATCAGATTTGTTGCCACATGAGAACAAAGCTAAATGCTACAAAAAATAGCAAGAAAAAATCATAGATTGCAATGACACTAATGAAAACCCCCTGATAAAAAACGAAGTCAATCCAAGCGAGTTGAGGTCCCCTTGCAAAAGCGCCCAAGCTGAAGTCGCCCTCCTATAGATAAGACAAAGATTCCCAAAAAAAGTATAGATCTTGCAACAATTTCCCGAATGCTAGGAAGCAAAAGACTTTCCAATCACCATCTAAGAACTCCAGATGCAAAGGAGATCCAAGAATTTCCACAAAAAAAAAATTTCTATTATTTAGATCCAAGAGCCAAAGGCCCCTTACAAATGAGAAGCTTTCTCCTTTAAATAGGAATGAGAGAACCAAAATCCTAACCGCTTTTCAAATGAGTGGCTAAGATTAAAAGATACAAATGTCTAATCAATGGTTGAGATGAGCTTAACATACAATACATGGATCAATATAACAATATAATATAAAAGTGGACTAAATTACCTAAAGAGAGGGTACCGCACTCAACAAAAAATAAATGAAGCACATGGTGGGTCCATGGAGTGTTAACTCCCTCTGGGTGTCCCCAGGCACAATAAAAATAATATATTTTTTAAACTGTGAAATTGTGCCTCCTTGAGGAAATCGTGAGCCTCCCAAAAGCTCTAGAAAATAATATAAAATGCCCGAAAAAATAGATGGCCCAATCAGGTGCTGCAACTACAGGAAAAGGTGTGGAGGACATCACTCTCATCATCATGACTCATCCCATGCCATTTCCTTGCCTCAGTAGCCCAAATCGAATTCTTCAGTAGCCATTTAATCATTTTTTAATCTGCCTCGGGAAACGTCAACCTGCCAAAGCAGCCTCCTAGGGTGCCTGCGTTGTCCAACTGAGCCCACCAGGCTCTCTAGAAAGGGAGTAGTATGGTACAATCAAGTGGTTGGACCCCCTCTGCCCCATACAACGCCCTAGGAGATCCAATAAGATCATCTCCCTACTCGGACATGATTTCTAGTGAAGCAAAACTACACCAGAAAAGTAAAATGAACCTGATCATCTCTGTAAGTGCCTAGAGCTGACAACCAGCTGTCTCACTGGACTCAGAGAGTCCAAATCCATCTAAGGTATATACTCATACCTATTCCAGGTCTCTGCCTGGTCATCTGCAATATCCAATTGACAATATAATCACCTGTCACTGACTAGATACCAATAATATAACTCAAGCTGCCATCCATCTGTTGCAAGTGTTAAGAGGCTAAGACATGCTCTACAAATCTTTTAAGCAACAATCATAACAAATAGCAATCACGTCACTGGCGGTACATCAACCAAATACATATATAGGGTTTTATTTATTATAACTCAGACCGGACTTTCAAGACTATACCCACTTCATAGTTGTAGTCAATTTGCTAGTGAAGGGTGAAGGCTAAAATTCATAGGGTTAGGCCAAAGGATGACTGCCCACTCAACACTGTGACACTTTGGATATGGAAAGGGGATACTCACTATAGCCATATGCCGAACAAACAACAACAAAGGGGATGGCAATGCCTCACAAATGGGTGAACTACTTCAGAGGTGCTTACTCACCTTGACAAATGCTCACAATCCAACTCAATACAAGTAAGGCCAACAATCTTTAGATATAACTTTTTAGGAACCATTGCTTTTTGGGCTTTTGATTTTCCATAGCCTTTGTCCACGTATTTTTATACAGACTTTTATCATTTAGGCTTTATGCATTCATGTATGTTGAAAAACACTACTTTTCATGAATGTTTAAGATATTTCATTGCAATATTTTTAGAGCCAAGTTCATTAGGCTAGCCTTTCATTCATGTATATTGAAAAACACTACTTTTCATGAATGGACATTTTGCAAAATATTCATTTCATTTCCAAATAGATTGTATTGATGGCAGTGCTACTTGTTTCAGGTATGCAAACACATCTTAGGTAACTCAGAGCCGAGGCACAAATAGACAAGGAGGTTTGTCCAACAAAGGCTCTAACAAGGAAAGGTCCTCCATGCCACAAGTCAAGCAGTAAGTTGGGTTGAAACATAACTAGAAGGTAATGGATGGGTGGAGACAGTGAAAGATGAAACCAACACTAGCAAGCCAAAAAATGGTGGTAATGACTACCTCTATTCTCCCTAAGGAGGGTAAAACCAATGAGTAGATCAAGAACTTCCAAGTCTGAGTAGGGACAACAATACATAATATAGATACATCCAAGTCCACATATTTATATGACCACCAGATCATGACACTAAATGCTAATACATGTCACAAAAATGAGTATAAGAGCAATGATAACCATAACACAATATATAAGGTGAGTCATAACCATGCAAATAATCCATCTGAACCATCTTCTGTCCAATGAGAAAATACTGATACAAATCTGGGCATCACAAACTGCTCTGCAAATGACTAAATGACTACATCAGTCCTCAAATTTGAGTGTCTTGAAACTCAGTCCTGGCATGGGAGAGTACTATAGTCCACTAGTAACATAATGATCCATCAAAACTGCTCATTTCAGCATCTCATATGTAGGAGATCTAGCTGAAAAAATGTATTGAATCTGAAAAATAGAATATGGTAGCCCGGCTACTATATATGTGATAACAAGCCTGTATTCTGTTGATGTTGATCAGATTGACAAAGTGTATATGTCACATTCTTCTATGCCAAAGCCAACTCTCATCTTCCTTTTCCAAATGACATTTTTTGTTCTTAATCTTCTCTAGAATGTAGATATTATTAGGTGTCCAGTTAGCAGTAGCCGCTAACTTTCCTAGTCCTCCTTTTCTTATTTTGCAGTCTTTTGAGGTAAATACCAATTGATGCCCTTGGTCACACATCTGGCTGACACTTAACAAATTATGCTTCATATTATCCACAAATAGAACATTTTCAACTATGATATCCCTATATCCAAGATTTACTGTACCCTTTTCAATAACTTTAGTTGAATCATTATTTCCAAAGGAGACAGAGCCTTTATCCCTTTTTCGAGTTACGAATATGCTTTTGTTGCCTGTCATATGCTTCGAGCAACCACTATCAACAAACCACTGACTACTGTTGTTTTGAGCTTGAAGAGCAATCCCACATTCATGTATGTTCAGCCTGTCTTTTCTTTTACTTGTGTTGCATGGGTACCCGTACCCAGGGGTCGGGTACATGTACCGATACCGGGTACTTGGGTACAGCAATGGTACGTACCCAGCCATACCCTCATGTACCATGAACAATGTTGCCGTACCAGGTACTTCATAAAAAAAATTGGGTACGTTTGGTGAAAATGGTACGGCGTACCTTGATTTTGGGTACGGCTATGGTACGGCCGGTATATAAAACTAACAGCGGGCATTAACAATATTGACGTGGGTCCTGTATATACAAATTGACTTAATGTTTCTGG